>JACEFZ010002154.1:107500-247500 GCA_014155875.1 Cepaea nemoralis
GTTAGGTCATGAAAACCATGGTGACTACTGGCAAGAGAAGCGGTAGAAGAGTCAGCGACAGACCGAGAGAAATGAAGCTGGATAGTCTAACACGGTGGCATTGAGGAAGGATATCATTGAAATCTATTCACAACACCAGGGACCGACATCTAATGAGAGGTGTTAGTGCTAACTCCCTTTGGAAAGGCACATTATAATGATAGCGTGACGAATATGTAAAATATAGGTCTCTTCTAATGAGCCCTTGAGTGGCTTTTGTTATTTTGGCCACATTAAGAGCTTGAATACCCAGATATGGTCATCACTACCAGCAGATAAAGTTGAAGTGGCATTTCTTTTTCTTCTTTTGTGTGGAATCTTTTCGTGGTATATATGTATGTATTTGTAAGGGTCTCTCTCTCTCTCTCTTTCTCTCTCTCTCTCTCTCTCTCTCTCTCTCCTCTCTCTCTCTCTCTGTGTATGTGTGATTATGTGTGTCTCTATGTGTGAAAGAGAGAGAGAGAGAGAGAGAGAGAGAGAGAGAGAGAGAGAACAGGGGAGATACAACGAAAGAGACAGCAAAAGAACAACAATACCTGCATAAAAATCACGATCACGTTCCGTACCTATTAGCACGGGTAGTCATGGTTCGCATCTTAAACGATCACCGGAATCTTGGATCAGGTCTTGCCCCGATTATGCCACGTGGTGAAGCCATCCAAGTATTCGTCTCTCTGCCTTCCCCATGCTCATTCCGATCAAGGTTGCCAGTTGTAACTACGCTTTCAAGTTTATTTTCACTTATAGTGTGGCCAAACAATTTTGCTTTGTTTATTTTATGTAATACATTTACGCAAAATGAAGACTGTAAATAACATGAACACTCAATGGTGGAATAGGAAACAATGTAGACGAGAGAATACATGAGCGCAAGCCAGGGTCGCTGGTGTATTGATCTAATACTGATGGATTAGGAATGTAAATGAACAAACTAGGAAGAGATTTGAAGCAACAGAGATGTGGTTCCTGAGGCGAATGCTGCGAATTTCTTAGACTGCCAAAGTAACTAACAACGACTGCCTGAAAGAGGCTAATGAAACTATAACACTATATACAACAATAAGAAAGAGGAAAAGAACATGTTTTCGTCATGTGATGAGAAGGGAGGCATGGAGAATATCGTGACAACTGGCAAGATCGAGTGGAAGAGAGAAGAAAAGGCAGACAAAGAGAAATAATGCTGAATGGATTGAGACGGTGGCATGGGGAATATCAACAGTGGATTTGATCCAGAAAACCAGAGACCGAGATCTGTGGAGAGTCATGAACGCCTACGCCAAATGGCATGGCAATTGATGATGATTAAGGAAGGGAACTGGTTATCTCACTTCCTTTTTTGTGGCCTACTATGCCACTGCTGAAATCTTATTTAGAACCAGCTTTTCTGATTGGCAATGAATTATGGAACGTAAATTAACAAATTGGGAAGCACTTTGGAGCAATGGAGATGTGATGCCTGAGATGAATATTGCGAATTACTTGGACTGCCAGAGTAACTATCAACGATTGCCTAAAGCGAAAAATGAAACTAGAACATTATATACACCTATAAGAAAGAGACAAACAGCTTGCTTTGGTCACGCGATGAGAAGAGGGGTATTGGAGTACATCGTGACAACTGGAAAGATCACTTGTGAAAGACCAAAAGAAGAGGCACAACCACAAGAAATGATACTGGATGGACTGAAACGGTGGTGGGATGGAATATTGTCAGCAAAGTTGATCCAGAACACCAATGATAGAGATCTGTGGAGAGACATGAAGGTCTACGCCAGTTAGCTGGGCATGTGGTGAGGATGAATATATCACTAACCGAAATCAAACTCCGCTGTAACATTTTCTGCGATGGAATTCATCATCATAAGCCATGCTGATAAGCGTGGGCGATCATGATGCTTCATTTCACACGTTTATAGAAGCAAGACTATGTTCGTTTTTCTCAACATGACAGCTAGCCAAGCCCTGGAAGTTAACCGTCAAGATATGAATATATTTACACTTGTTTCGATTTAAATTCTGTCTTAAAACAGTGTAATCATCATATAATGACTCATAATAACAAATCTAAAACAAAAACGCCAAAACACTTTAGGACCCCTATACTCGCCGTTGAGTACTACAAGTAACCAAAAGTTATTCAGAGGTATACCTTTATTTAATTCACAACAAAGACTAGCAAAGTGGCCAGAATACATTCAAGAATTACTCAACCCTGCACATCATATCCATCCATCCATCCATCTTGTACCATGCCGATAGGCGTGGGAGGTCATTTTCGCCATCTCACTTGATCACCAGAGTCGTGGATCAGCTCCGTGTTTCTGTCTCGACCATGCCACGTGGCCAAACCATCCAGGTATTTACTTCTTGGCCTTCCTCTTGGTCTCTTCCCTTCGATCTTGCCAGTTGTCACCAAGTTCTCCAATTCATGTCTTCTCATAACATGCCCAACAAAATTTTTGACCGCCTACGTCTAATGTCTCTAGTCAGTTTACGATCTTCATTTATTTCTTGAAGGACTTGTTCGTTGGTTTTTCTGTCTGTCCATGGTATTCTTTGCATTTTCCTCAGAAACCACATTTCCACAACCATCAGATGTTTTTCAGCTTGTCTGCTCATTGTCCATGCTTCACATCCATACAAAAGTACAGGTTCTATGTAGCACTTCAACACACTTTTTCTCGTTTCAATTGTTATCATTTTATTGGTCAGTATGTTTTTCATCTTGCAAAAGGCTACCTTCGCAATGGCAATTCTTGTTCTAATCTCTTCATGACATATCCCACCTGATGTTATGATTGTTCCGAGATAATTGTACCGATTCACTTGTATAATAATATGCCCATTTATTTGTATATTACATTGTGATATTTCCTTCTTCCCAATGACGACCATAATCTGTGTCTTCTTGCAATTCTAACCCTAGTTCTTCACCGTGTACAACAAAAGCATCTACTAAATGTTGCAGATCCTGTTCATTGTCTGCAATCAATACTGTATCATCCGCATTTCTAATGTCATTGATGTATCGTCCCCGAATGATGATTCCTTCCATATCTTACGAATGCCTTCGAGAACAGTGATATTGGAATAGACATCAACTACCGCATGGATGGAAAGCTGTTCAATCTCAGAAGGCTGAAAGCTAAATCCAAAACTAACAGTGACACATTCAGAGAGCTCCTGTTTGCTGATGATTGCGCTCTATATGCCAACTCAGAGGCAGACATGCAACACAATGTTTCAGCTTTCTCATATGCCTATGCCAACTTTGGGCTCAATATCAACTTGGAGAAGACTGTAGTTATGTACCAGCCAGCTCCAGGGAATAATCACACCGTGCCGAATATCAAAGTGAATGGTCATAGACTAAGTGTTGTGGACAAATTCACCTATCTTGGCAGCACCGTGTCACAAACTACCACAATTGATGACGAAGTGAATGCAAGAATCTCCAAGACCAGTGCGGCCTTAGGCAGACTGTACAAGAATGTATGGGACAGAAATGGAATAATCCTGCAAACAAAGCTGAAAGTCTATAAGGCAGTTGTATTATCTACACCGCTATATGCTTGTGAAACCTGGACTGTTTATCAGCGACATGCTAGGAAATTAAACCACTTCCACACAGTCTGCCATAGGAAGCTATTGAAGATTAAATGGCAAGACAAGATATCCAGACACTGAAGTTCTAGAAAGAGCATCCATATCCAGTATCCACACTCTACTAATGAAACATCAGATTCGCTGGGCTGGCCACTTAACTCGTATGCCAGATCACAATTTTTTTTTACGGCGAGTTGCGTTGTGGTAAACGCTCCCAAGGCGGCCAAAGACACTCTGAAAGTCTCACTGAAAGCTTTTGGAATTCATCCTGACTCCTGGGAGACTGCTGCTAAAGACCGTAATTCATGGCGTACATCATTATATGAGCGTGCAGTCACTTGTGAAGCAACCAGGACTGCAAGAGCTGTGAAGAAAAGGCTGGACAGAAAAACCACTGCAGGAGATCCTCCTCCTGGAACGTCAAGCATTCTTTGCCCGCATTGTCAAAGAACATTTCGCGCCAGAATAGGCCTTATCAGCCATCTTAGAATTCACTGCGGCTCCATACTTTCAACCCCACTGGATGAAATGAATGGTCATCATCATTCTTGATGGACAAACAACAACATATCTGAAAATATTTTTACTGTACAGGGAAAAAAGATCTGGAGACATTACACATCCCTGTGTCACACCTCTCTTAATAGGCTGATATTAACCTACTTCATTATCAATTCTTATGGCAGCTTGTTGTTTCCAATATATGTTTTTTACAAGCCTAAGGTCTTTTTCATAAATTTGTAGATCTTCAAGCATCCTTAGCATGTCAACATGTTTCACTTTATCGAAAGCTTTGTTTAATATACCCTTTCATGTGGCTATAAGATTTATAAGTTTTAGGTGATCATTTGATGAGAGATTCTCCGGTTGCTGAATTATTGGAAAATCTGTGCTGTGCACATCATATAGAAAACCAAAATTGTGTGCCTAAAAGTTGAACAACAAGAACCAAATCTCACGCCAGCAGAAGTGAAATCAGTTATACAGAAAAGTCCTTAAAACAAATCACGGGGTCCAGACAGAATAACCAGAACAGCAATTCCGGCTTGTGCAGTTCAATGGCTAACAAGACTTTTTTTTTAAATATAGCGTGGGAATAAAGATTGGCAAAAAGTAGTAATAGTATCAATATGGAAAAAGAAAGGTAATACGGGGAAGTGTGAAACATATCACTCTTGAGTCACATAGGGAAAATATACGCAAAACTATTGGAACAAACAGCTACACTCAAAGTCGAACAATAAGCCGAAGTAAAATTGTGTTTTAGGAAAGGTAAACATTGCACTGATGCACTATTCATACTAAGACAAGTGTGTGTGTGTGTGTGCGTGCGTGCGTGCGTGCGTGTGTGTGTGTATGTGTGTGTGTGTGTGTGTGTGTGTGTGTGGTGTGTGTGTGTGTGTGTGTGTTGAAACCATGGAATACAGTGACCAGCAGAATGTAGCGTTTATAGATCAAGAAAAGGCTTTCGACAGAGTAGATAAATACAAATTATTGACCATTCCTGAAGACTACGGGATACAATGACAGTTGCTAGAACACATCATGACCGGGTTACGATTAGAGCCAAAGTGCAATAATAACACACAAAGACATCTCAGATATGTTCAAAGTCAATACAAGAGTAAGTCAGGGAAGTGTGCTCTCTCCTCTGCTATTTAATAGCTATATGGACAGAATATCCAAAGAAGCAAGGTGCTACGGCTCCTAAATTATGTTATGTTATGTTATGTTATGCTGTGCTGTGCTGTGCTGTGCTGTTTGTGTTGTGCTGTGCTGTGCTATGCTATGCTGTGCTATGCTACGCTCTGCTTTGCTTTGCTATGTTTTATGTTATGTTATGTTTTATATTATGTTATATTTTATGTTATGTTATGTTTTATGTTATGTTATAGGTCATGTTTTGTTTTATGTTATGTTAAGTTTTAGGTTATGTTATGTTTTAGGTTATAGTTTATGTTTTATGTTATCATCATCATCATCAAGTGCCGTGCCGGCTGGCGTAGGCGTTCATGGCTCTCCATAGATCTCGGTCTTTGGTTTTCTGGATCAACTCTGCTGCTGATTTTCCTCCATGCCACCGTCTCAATCCATCCAGCATCACTTCTCTTGGTCTACCTCTGCCTCTCTTCCCCTCGATCTTTCCAGTTGTTACGATGTTCTCCAATGCCTCTCTTCTCATCACATGACCGAGGAAAGCTGTTTGTCTCTGTCTTATTGTTGTATATAATGTTCTAGTTTCATTAGCCTGTTTCAGGCACTCGTCGTTAGTTACTCTGGCAGTCCAAGGAATTCCCAACATTCGTCTCAGGAACCACATCTCTGTTGCTTCTAATTTCTTCTTAATTTGTTCATTTACATTCCAAGATTCACTGCCATACAGCAAAACTGGTTCTATATAGCATTTCAGCACTCTCTTTCTTACATTCAGTGATAGTGACTTATTGCATAAGATACTCTTCATTTTCTGAAATGCGGCTTTTGCCTGCCCTATTCTGCTCCTAATCTCTGTTGTACATCTTCCATCTGATGTTATAAATGCCCCTAGGTATCTAAAATTATCAACTTGGTTAAGGATTTTCCCTTCTATTTCTATGTCACATTTTGGTGTCACCATTTTCTTTGATATTACCATTGTTACTGTTTTCTTGATATTCAAGGAGAGTCCTTTCCTTGCACTCTCTGTTACTACAACGTCTAATAATTGTTGTAGGTCTGTTGAATTATCCGCCACCAATACTGTGTCATCTGCATAGCGTATATTATTTATATTATAACCTCCAACTAGTATTCCTGTCATCTCTTTGATCTCTCTCATTATTACTTCGCTATACAGGGAGAAAAGATCTGGTGACAAGACACACCCTTGTCGTACTCCTAGCTTTATCTGTTCGTAACAACCCTCTTTATTTCCCATTTTAATTGCTGCTACTTGGTTCCAGTAAATATTCTTTATTATTCTTAAATCTTTTCCATCCGTGTTGATATCTTCCAACATTTTAATCAGTTCATCATGTTTTACTTTATCAAATGCCTTAGTATAATCTATGAAGCACAAATATATGTCTCTCTGTTTCTCTATTGACCTTTCTAATAGTGTCCGTAATGTATAAATTGCATTGTTTGTGCCCTTTCCTTCCACAAATCCATACTGTTCTTCACTAATTTCCATTTTTATTTTCTTTTTGTTTCTTCTCATTATGATTCTGAGTAGAAGCTTAGTGATATGGTTTATAAGGTTAATTGTACGAAAATCTTCACAATCAATTGCTCATGGTCTTTTTGGTATAGCTATAAATACAGATTTCAGCATATCACTGGGTAAATATCCACTGCTGTAAATATCATTCAACATTTTGGTTAATATATCTACTCCAAATTCTCCCAATACTTCTAATTCTTCTATTGTGATTTCATCTGGCCCAGCTGTTTTTCCTTTCTTCATACGTTTCATAGCGTAAGCGACTTCTTCTTTCAGAATAGGGGACCTTCTAAGTTACTATCTTCTGTTAATTCTTCCCTTTCTCCTTCATATAATTCTCTTATATACTCATTCCACCTCTTCATTATAGCATCTTCCTCTAATATTATCTTTCCTGTTTTTGATTTCAAACACCCTGTATTTATTCTTATTTTTCTTCCTGTAAGCTCACTGATTTGTCTGTGCATATTTTTTGTATCTTTAATGGAATTTAATTCAATTTTTTTGCATTGCTCGTTTAACCAACTTTCTTTAGCCTTCCCACATTTATCTTTTATTTCTTTATTTATCTTAGCGTATTCTTGTTTGTCATTTTTACTCTGTTTTCTTTTGTCCATCAGTTTTAAGATATCTTCATTCATCAATTTTTTCTTAGCTATTTTACCTCTCTCCGGTAATACTTCTTTGCTAGTTTGATGAATGGAGTCCCTTAACATTTCCCATTGTTCATCTATACTCTGTATTTTAGCTATTGCATTGTACCTATTTTTCGCAGTCACTCTATATTGTTCTTGCATTTCTTTATCTATTTTCAGAACCTCTTTATTAAGTCTCATGTTCTTAACAATTTTTTTCCCTCTCTTTAATCTTACTTTTATTTGTCCACATAGTGGTACATGATCACTATTACAGTCAGCACCAGGCATTGTCTTTACATTAATTAAAGCATTTCTAACTCTTTTATTAATTAGTATGTAGTCAATTTGGTTGCGTATTTTCTTATCAGGGCTTATCCATGTGTACAGTCGTCTTTTGTGGTGTTTAAGCCATGTGTTTCCAATTATCATATTATTTATATTTGCCCATTCTATTAGCTTTTCCCCTCTTTCATTTCTTGTACCTAAACCATAATTTCCCACTACATCCTCCATTTTTCCCTTTCCTACTTTTGCATTAAAATCACCAAGTATTATCTTTATTTCTTGTGATCCAATTTGAGCCATCGCCATTTCTATTTCGTCGTAAAAGTGTTGTATTTCTTCATCACTACTGCTTGCTGTTGGTGCATATACTTGTATAATATTTATGTCTATTGGTTTGCCTTTGACTTTTACCATAATTACTCTATCTGAAATACACCAGTATCCATTAATTGACTTGGCTGTTTTTTCGTCTAATATTATTCCTACACCTTTTTCATGTGTATCCCCTCCAGAATAAATTATTGTGTGATTGTCAGCTATAATTTTGCCTGATCCCTTCCATCTCATATCACTAACGCCTAGTATATTCATTTTCACGCTATCCATCTCTCTTAGAACATTGGTCAACTTTCCTAGCTCATTTAATGTCCTAACATTCCATGTTCCTACTCTAAATGTATTTATTTTAGTTATGATTTTGCCATCAGTAGCTGGATGACGGTCTGGTGTCACCTGTGGCTCATGACTGTCCCTACCGGACGAGGATGCCCTAAGACAGCCATTAACGTCCTTCACTAACTTTGATATATGTTTTGCCATGAAGTCTTGGGAAGATAATGTGGTGGTTTCCCCTTGCCTTCCACATTCACATGGTGGTCTTTTTACCTCTGCCTTTGACAGCCATTTCCGACTGTAAGGACAAGTGAGTGCCCTGCTCTGCTCAGCTGCAGAGTTGTCCACTTATTCCGGTGGATACTCGGTCCCCAGAGCTGTGTTAGCCACACCGTGGTGTGTTTCCATCTGTCAGCGACTTGTGCGCTGCAGATTATCAAGACTCCCCTACTTTCGCACCGCACGAAATAACAACTCGTGACATTTGCGAAAGGAATGCAATTTATTCAGAGCCGACGTTTAAATGGCTCTACGAGCGTTGTACTTCATCATCAACATACAACATGAATGCATTGACATGATGATAGATGATGCTGATATTTCACAATCTAAATTAACAGCCCTATGTTTGCCTATTGCCTAGAAACTATAGCATTGGTCAAGGATACGTCTGCTCTCTCTACCGTCTCCAGTCAGTCTGTCCACACGCTACACATTGCGTGGACAAGCACGGACACTCTTCTCCGTGCAGCAGCTATTATTGCGTGCATGGTCTCGCCAGCACGCTGGCCTGTGAGTACGAGTAACCGGGTCCTGCACGGTACTCGCAAGGACAAGCTTCCCAATTGCTTGGGGAAAGCCTTCGCTCAGTTGTACTTCTCGACCTCTGGTCTGACACAATTGTGTCTCCTTATGAGGCTATTAATAGCGCTCGTGTCTCTCCTGTCTGGTGTCCCCCTACTAGACTAGTGTTAACTCCTATTGCCTTGATAAGGCCTTATTGGGGATGTTGACAGGGTCCCCTCCTCTCTGTGAAGTGTTACTTCCCTTTCACTCATATTTGTAACACTTCTGGTCACCAAGAAAAATTGGTTGCTCCAATTTTGTCAAATCTCCAATAAGTTATGACTTTCTAGTTTGGGGATAGAACAACTGTCTTCTTCCTTCACTCACAGTGTTTTATCTTTTCACTTGGCTAATTCAGTAGCCTATGTATCAGTATAGTTGGTTCTATAGATATCTTTGGGATTGGTAGTGAACCGGAAACCGTTGTCTTATGACTTATGTCCTGGCTTCTGTCGTTTGACCCTATGTCTTTTGACTTTCACCTATTGACTTCCGTCTTGACCTGTTCCTCCAATTGCCCGAAATGACAACCCACACACAAGTTGACTCTATTCTGAGTACAACACATGAGCACACAGTGTTCATGTTCCCATTAATATCCCCTCCAACTCTATACACACAGCTCTACTGTTCACCTTCTCGCTTCCGCATGTGAAAAGCTATATTCACTGTTACCTTTAGGTTTCTAATAGTTATTGTGTCCCCTGAATTTAGAGTTGTTCTTTGAGATGAATGGTGTGTGCAACTTTTATGTGTTTGTTTTCCTGTTTGTTTGCGTGTTTTCTAATAAACTACAGTGTACTTAACTCTCTAACATGTGTATGCGTTAGTGTACTAAATGTGTGTGTTCCTTCGAGCGCCGCAAATCGGTTTATTGTGGTTACAAACGTTCGTTATTATTATTTGTGACCACAATTCCGCTTTCTGAAGCTCAAAGTACATTCCCTATATACTGTACTAAAGTATGGCTGTAACACATATAAAAAACTCAACAACACATTGGTTACACAGATGACACAGACAAGTCAAATAAGAAGTTTGCAGCGGTGGAAAAAAATTTTCCCGCTGTCTTTCTCTCTCGCTCTCTTTCTTTCAATGTTTACTACGTTTTTGCATTCTCCCCTCGCATTTATTCTACTTGCATACATCTTTCATTCACTTTCATACTGTTCTTTCACTCAACCATTCTCTCGTCATTAAAATATGTTTCATAGCATCAAATACATAAACATTATATATATAATAAACGATTGGCTGAATTTTAACAGTAATCACGCCAAATGACTGTGCGTTTTGTTTGCACGCGTCATGTCTGTACATAAATATACAAAGTTATGAGGATGGTTTGTTACCGATCCTGTCATAGTAACTTACTAATAATTTGGTGTGCTGACCTAAATTACCCTAAAGGGAAATAATCTAATACTACTTTCATTTAAGAAAAATGGGTTAATTACCTTAAAGTATTATTTATGAAAAAGATGATATTAATTCCTAAATGGTTGGGTTAGTTTGGAAATGATATTTTAGATAAATGGATGTATGAATGATTATGATTATATGGTAATAAACTAATATAAGATCTAACAATTGTATTTCTATCATTGGTGTTCTAAGAAATGGGTTATTAATTAAATGATGGTGATTTCTAACTAACAAATAAGAAAATAAAGTTATATATGCATTTACACAATTTGCAATTAAATAATTAATAGAACAATGAAGTTATAGATACTGTTCATAAAATAATAATATACATATATCACAGTTACATTTTTATATCTAATTACACTAAATCGACGTCCTCCCCTGCGTTGTGAAGATGGAGCAATACTCTTTGTAGACTATTCTAACATAGTTCATTCCGGCAAAGTCTCTTATGCTCTCCTTCTAGGATAGTGTATAAATATAGTTGCCTACTATCTTATGTAGGTTCATAGTTAACACCTGAATGTTATTCTAACTTATGTGTGTGTTAGCGCATGCTATTTCTGCAATTCGGGGTCTTGCCGTTGGTCCACTATATTCTGCGTCTGTTTGTTACACTTCTCATAGCACTGTTATATTCACACAGGTTATATATCTGGCGATGATAACGCACTTACGACATGTCTTAATCACCACATACGGCACTGAGTTATGTATCATTACAGTGTCAATGTTTCTGGTGGTGTATGGTCGATCCCTTCCTGCAAATCAGGTATTTGAATGGATGATGGACGACTCAAAATGTCTGCAATCGTATTTAATCTCCCTTTTAAGTGCTGGATAGTAAAATTGTAATTTTGGAGAATCAAAGCCCACCTGTAAATTCTATTGTTGGTAGGATGTCCAGACTGCATCACAGATAACGGAGAGTTATCGGATTGGATTACAAACTGTGTTCCTGCCAAAAATCTATGGAAACTTTCTCACGCAATAGATCAAACTGAGGCCCTCCAATTCTGATGCTGAGTATTTTGATTCAGCAGGAGTAATCTTGCGACTTACGTACATTACGGGGTGGAACGTCCCGTCGTAGAACTGTCCTAGTATTCCAGATATGGATATGGCACTCGCATCTGTGCGTAAGAAATAAGTGAGTTTTGGATTAGGCATACGAAGGATAGGTGGAACGCTGAAAAGATGTTTTAATTTTGATAAAGCACTAATTAATCCTGCATCTTTTACAGACAATTTAGCCGAAGCTTTTAAGATGTTAGAAAAAACACTGGTGATTTCCGCCAAATTTGGAATAAATTTACTATAGTAGTTCACCAGACCGAGTAAACTTCGGACCTGTTTCTTGGTCGTTGGCATTGTCAAATTCAGAATCTTAGTGACGATTCTGTCATCAGTTTTCAATTGGCCCCTGCAGATGGTATGACCCAGGAAGTCAATTTGTTCCATGCCCAACTCTACTTTGGACGGCTTCGCTGTGAGCCCAAACAATCGCAACCTGTCGAAGACTTGTCGCAGTTTCAGTAGGTGTGTTGTCCAGTCTTCCGTATGGATGCATATGTCATCTATATAAGTCGAAATACTGGTCATCCCATGGAGAAGATCCCTAGTTAGACGGACGAAAGTCGCTGGAGCGTTACGAAGGCCGAAAGGAAGAAAGCGCCACTCATATAGTCCAAGAGGAGTGGAGAAAGCTGTTAGATGGATGGAATTTACTTCCATCGGAACTTGCCAATAACCTTTCGTGAGGTCAATCTTGCTAAATATGCGAGATGTAGACATGTCCAAGATTAGATCCTCGCATGATGGAATCGGTTCAGCGTCACTTTTGGTTATCTTGTTTAGGCGGCGATAATCGACGCATAATCGAATAGAAGAGTCCTTTTTGGCGACAAGGACAATAGGGAAAGAGTACTCTGACTGAGATTTCTGAATGATTCCGCTCGACTCGAGAGATAGAATTTCTTTGTCGAGGTTCGACCTATAGTTTAATGGAATAGAGTAAGGTCGACACTTGATAGGTGTGGTGTCAGTCAGAACGATAGAATGTTCTATTCTATCTGTCTTTCCTGGGATGTCGGAGAAAATGTCTCTGTATTCTGTCACTAGCTCTATGATCTGTCGTCGTTGGTCATCTGTCAGTTTCGTTTCTATCTTTATGCTGTCAATGGTCGCAGTCGCGTCTACAGTAGGAACGGGTAATTCCATCTCGTCTTCGTCTGTCTCGTTCAATACTGTTGTGGTACTAGCTGTGTGTGCTGTTATCTGGCTAAGTGTGTTTGCGTTGTCGCTGTCGTGTGTCGCCCTATCTAGTGAAGTTGTGTTGTGTACGTCTGTCGTCTCATTGCTTGGTGATGGTGCAATATGTTCGTCTGTCTGCTGTTCTTGTCGTGAAAAGTATGGTTTCAGCATGTTGATATGAAATATCTTTAAGTGTCCTTTTATCGATATTTCATAATCCACATCTGATATTTTACGTTCAACGTTGAAAGGCCCTTGCCAAGATGTTAGTAACAAATTACGTTTGTCGGGTAGTAGAAGCAAAACCTTTTGGTTTGGTTCGAGGTGAATAGTTTTCGCACCCTTATTTGCATAATCGCGGTACATCTGTCCTTTCCTCTCCAAAGATGCTTTGGCTATTACACACGCTTTCATTATTCTATCGCGTGTTTCGGTTACCATCTCATACGGTGTTACTGCTGTTGGATTGTCTGGTAAGCTAATGATTAGCTGATGGTATATGGTTAGGGGTCCTCGAGGGTTCGCCCCATAAACTAACTCAAAAGGTGAGAAACCCGTACTCGAGTGCGGGATTTCTCTGTGGGCAAATAGCACTGCTGGCAATAGTGTGTCCCAATCAGATGGGTTTTCTGCTGTTACTTTAGCCAGCATGTGTTTGAGATCGCCGTTAATTTTTTCTATGATCCCGTTGCTCATTGGGTGATACGGGGTACAGAAATGCTGTTCTACTCCTAACAATTTGGTTAAGGCTTGCGTAGCAGCCGAAATAAACTGCGTTCCCCGATCTGATAAGATAGATCGTGGGAAGCCAAAGCGAGAAAATATGTGCAAAAATACATTTGCCACATCTTTGGAGGTGATGTATTTTAGTGGAATTGCTTCGATCCACCTGGTACATAGGTCCACGAGAGTCAGTATATAACGGTTTCCTTTGCTTGACACCTGATTCAGGGGTCCAACAATATCGACCGCTACACACTCAAATGGTCTGGTTGCTAATAATGACCGTTGAACTTCGGCCGTCACATGCTTTCCCTTTCGTACAAGATGTTGACAAATAGTACAAGAACGACAGAAAGATTTTATGTCCGAACAGAATTTCGGCCAGTAAAAATGTGATAGAACTCTGGCTCGCGTTTTATCATACGCCAAATGTCCAGCAAACGGTGACTCATGTGCGATTTTAAGCACATTTTGTCGGTATGTTACAGGTAACACCGTATGCTGAATTTCATGGTTAATATTTGTGTAATAACGCATGAGAATTCCATTAAATTTTCCAAAGTACCAAGATGCATTCTTAGTCACTTTCGCTCTTTCACCCAAAAGTTTAAAATATGGTGTAATTGTATGGTCGGTGCTTTGTGCCTCGATAAATTTCTGTCGAGTAGTGTTGGTATCTGCACCACTTGGTGTTAATAGCTGTAGCATTTCATTTTGTAAGTCAGTATAGTTTGTTTCTGTATCTGACCTTGTTACAGCGTTAGCCATATGTGTATCTTTCCAGGCTCTTATGTCGTCGTCTGTACATTCTTTCAATGCATCTAGGCATCCCAAAATAAGATCCGTACATGGATCTTGGAGGATAGCGCACGTAAATGTGCCGGTAAGGAACGGGGTATTGATATGCGCTTTTGCCAGTGGATATTTCTCGATGGTTCCAGAGAAAGTACGGCATTTGACAAATTCACCCGTATAATCTTCTGGTCTAGCAAGTTCTCTCCTTAACCCCAGTAGAGTGCTCCCGCTATCAACTAAGCATTGGCATGGTTGCCCATTGACCAGTGCATCGTAGAACTTAAGTTTACCTCTGGAGGCACATGCTGCATTAGCATCTTCATTTGAACATGGTATTATATGCCCACATTCCAATTTTCCATCCGCATGAAATTGATGGCATACTTTACATTTCTTAAAGTCTAAAATATCGGTTACTGATGATACACTCTGACATTCATTCGTTGGCAACACATTCACAAGTTCTGGATCAATGTCACTCTCATCGTCTGATGATGTATCGATGAGTGCTGCATTGTTTGCCTTCATTCTCTGTCTCCCAAGACACCTATTGCTATAGTGTCCATATCTTGAACAAAAATAACATTTTACAGCACGTTTAAAGGATGATCTTCTGCTTTCTTGCTTCTTTAACACTGCTTCTAGATGTGACGGATATGTGGGGTTCTTATCACACATCGAATAAGTCGGATGAAAAAGATTGCAATAATTACATCGAGGTGGTTTCTGATATGGTTTGTCCTTTTTACGGTAATCTTTCTGGTTGTAGGATCTATCAGGAACTTTATTTGCAAAAGCTGTAATTTCTGTGTCATGTGATGTAGTTTTAAATATGTCCCGATTAGATGAAAAATAAGCTGACCCCCGTTTCTCTAATTGTTGAATGGAATCAATATCTGACTGTTGTAAGAACTTTGCAAAAGGGGTAGGAACGGTAGAAATGACTTTGTCCATTACCATCAGCTCTTCTAGTTTTTCATAGCTGTTACCTACTTTAGCAGCTCTAGTCCACTTTTTAAATGTGCTCTGCACGTTAGAGATGTAGTCTAAGAAGGTTTCCGTTGCTTTTGGCTTAATCTGTGAGAATTGAATTTGGTACCCAGTAGCGTCCAAAAGAAAATGTTGCATTATCCTATCGTGTATGTATTGATAATTGTTTCTAAGCTCTGTAGGTATGGATTCTATTACTTTTAAAGGCTCCCCACTCAGGTTCCTCATGTAAATCATTGCCCAATCCTCTAAAGGTATTTTCTGTGTTTTTAGTTGGAACTCTATGTTTTCAGTCCATGCGCTGATTGAATCACCTACACTGTATGGTTTGATAAGGCCCTTGTACTTACTAAATTTGTTCTGTTCTTCTTGGCTCTTTTGTTTGCTAGAGGCTATTTGTATGTTAGAATCTACCTCCATTTCCTTCATCTTTAGTCTAGTTTCTGAATCTACTTGTATCTGCTTTTGTTTGGTGGCTTCCTCTGCTTGTTTGTTAGCATGCTCTAAGTCTAACTGTTTCTGTTTGATAGCTTGATCCTGCTAATTGTTTGTTGGCATACTCTAATTTTAATTGTTTTTGTTTGGTAACCTCCTCAATCTCTTTCATTTCTTTCTGTTGCTGCCTTTCTAATGCTCTTTCATCTCTCTGTCGAGCTGTTTCTTCTTTATACTTTTCATCCGCCCATTTTTCTAGCTTATCTCCAGTGTGGCCCATTGCGATGCCCGCCTGGATACATTCATTTAGTGACGCCATGTTGTGGCGTAATGTTATTTCACAATGATAATACAATAATATTCATACAATAGTTTATAATAATGTGTTAGTAAGTGTACATCCTTTTACTGAAAAAGAAGATGCATGATTAAATTAGAGCATACCAAAATATTCGAAAAATATACTCATCTAATTCTTTGGAAAGTACGGTACAGGGATGTTCCACCGCTATCTTTCACACTTACACACTGGTTTGACTTTGATCACACAAGGGCTGCTTCTGGTTAGTAGAGCAGCAAAAGTTAGATACAAGCTTACGTTGTCAATACAAGTTCATATTTCATCATATTTCATTAAATATTTCATATTTCATAAGTTGTCAATACAAGCTCATATTTCATGCGAATGATGAATGAAAATGTGATAACTAGTGATAAATGGTATTAATGGGTGAATGATATGATCGTCTGAATGATTGTTAGATGATAAGTGAAATGATTAGTCGTATGGCCGTCGATGTCGTCTTGTCTTCGCTGCTTGACTCTGGCGTAACTTCGTTCTAGGCTGCAGTTCGTCGCTAATCTATTTACTGACTTCGTAGAATGGTGACATTGATGGCTGTATCACATGCAATGAAATGTACACGGTGATTACGATGGTAATGTTCACTGATGATTTTATACATTTCAATTGCTTTTAGTATAATAACACACTTTCTAAATTAATATTTGTAGAATTTCACACTTTAGCGATTTAATTTGCTTCAATTGTGGTTGACATTCACAAATTGCTGATCGTAAAGTTTATCACAACAAAAAATTTATTTATGGCATGTATAGAAACAAATTTGCATTACTTTGAAATATATCACACAGCAATGATGTTGAATCGTGCAATGAACTGATGTTGGTTCAGACTTTTGTAATATCAATCGATAGCTAGCGTTCGTTCAGTGGTTTATCATACCACTTGCCTGCTGGCGTTAATTGTTGATTAATTATTACAACAAATGCCTGCTATGACTGCTTAGAAGCGTTGCTTCACTGTAATCTGACAGCAATTGTGCTGCTGGCGTTGGTTCACTGTGTTCTGACACCAATTCGGGGTCTTGCCTGTCAGCGACTTGTGCGCTGCAGATTCTCAAGACTCCCCTACTTTCGCACCGCACGAAATAACAACTCGTGACATTTGCGAAAGGAATGCAATTTATTCAGAGCCGACATTTGAATGGCTCTACGAGCGTTGTACTTCATCATCATATACAACATGAATGCATTAACGTGATGATAGATGATGCTAGTATTTCACAATCTAAATGAACAGCCCTATGTTTGCCTATTGCCTAGAAACTATAGCATTGGTCAAGGATACGTCTGCTCTCTCTACCGTCTCCAGTCAGTCTGTCCACACGCTACACATTGCGTGGACAAGCACGGACACTCTTCTCCGTGCAGCAGCTATTATTGCGTGCATGGTCTCGCCAGCACGCTGGCCTGTGAGTACGAGTAACCGGGTCCTGCACGGTACTCGCAAGGACAAGCTTCCCAATTGCTTGGGGAAAGCCCTCGCTCAGTTGTACTTCTCGACCTCTGGTCTGACACAATTGTGTCTCCTTATGAGGCTATTAATAGCGCTCGTATCTCTCCTGTCTGGTGTCCCCCTACTAGACTAGTGTTAACTCCTATTGCCTTGATAAGGCCTTATTGGGGATGTTGACACCATCCTCTACCGTGGGGAGGTGCAGTTGGGATTTTCCCTTCATAAAGTTATGGTCTCTGACCAAAACTCTCCAGTACTTTTAGAGGACATGTTACATTATGTTTTGTTATCTTTTGTTATCTTTTCTTAAGTTTTGTTATGTTATGCTACGTTACGTTACGTTACGTTATATTATATTATATTATATTATATTATATTATATTATATTATATTATATTATATTATATTATATTATATTATATTATATTACATAATTTGATGTGATGTTTCAGTCTGAAGAAAAATCCAACACTTAAAATATGTGCTAAATACAAATATTAAGCTAAATAAATAAACTCGCATTTACCATTGTCAGTTATCTTTGTTAGTAATTGCATTGACTGATTCGCAGAAGCAAATGATTTGGAGGAATGGCAGTGATTTCCTAACACTGTTCTCACATTTATTGATAGATTACGATGAGCGTTAAACCACGTGGAATCGTGGATACTGAACGGTTTCATGTGCAATCATCAGCAAAATGAAGCACGATGATCGCTAAGAGGCTACGCCGATATGTCATAAGCAAGGTCGGATAACGGTCCGAAATCTGCGCTCGCCTTCGCCATGAGAGGAAAAGACTAACCATTCATTCTCCCGTGCACTAAGGCTTATAAAATTTGAATATTGGAAAGACTAACCACCCATTCTTCCGTGCACTCAGGCCTATAAAATGTAATAATGGGAAAGACTAACCATCCATTCTTCTGTGCACTCAGAAGACATCATTTTTTAAAATAAAATGTGATGATGGGAAAGACTAACCACCCATTCTTCTGTACACCCTTGCCTATACAATGTGATGATGGGAAAGACTAACCACCCATTCTTCTGTACACCCAGGCCTATACAATGTGATGATGGGAAAGACTAACCACCCATTCTTCTTTACACCCAGGCCTATACAATGTGATGATGGGAAAGACTAACCACCCATTCTTCTGTACACCCAGGCCTATACAATGTGATGATGGGAAAGACTAACCACCCATTCTTCTGTACACCCAGGCCTATACAATGTGATGATGGGAAAGACTAACCACCCATTCTTCTGTACACCCAGGCCTATACAATGTGATGATGGGAAAGACTCACCACCCATTCTTCTGTACACCCAGGCCTATAAAATGTGATGATGGGAAAGACTCACCACCCATTCTTCTGTACACCCAGGCCTATAAAATGTGATGATGGGAAAGACTAACCACCCATTCTTCTGTACACCCAGGCCTATACAATGTGATGATGGGAAAGACTCACCACCCATTCTTCTGTACACCCAGGCCTAACAAATTTCATGTTCTAATACATCACAACCACATAGCAGGTTTCTGCTTCGTGACTGTTGTTGTTTAAATGTGAAATCCTAGTTGCACGAGTGACACATGTTACCACCTTCAACAACAAGCAACCTACTCACATGGATCAAGGACAGACCGCACATAAACAACCCATTCTCTTGGACACTGGGCAGACATGAACAACCTATTCCCCTGGACATTGGACATACCGCACATGAATAACGCATTCTTTAGGACATTGAACAAACCAGACAGCACATGAACAACCTATTCTCCTGGACATTGTACAGATCAGACTTCACATGAACAACTCATTCTCTTGGACACTGAACAGATCACATCCCACATGAACAACTCATTCTCTTGGACACTGGACAGATCACATCCCACATGAACAACTCATTCTCTTGGACACTGGACAGACGGCACAAGAACAACCCATTCTCTTGGACACTGTAGAGACTCATGAACAACTCATTCTCTTGGAAATTGGACAGGCCGTACATAGTCAACATTATCCCTTGGTCTCTGCACAGGTTGCCAAGGCCAATCTACTCCGTTGGAACTTTGACATGCAGCATTGCCCCAACGCACTAACATGAACCGTGGTCAGTCCGCAAATAACCAACCCATTTTGTTGGACAGGTTGTATCCACTCACATGAACCCTGGACAGGCCGCACAAGGTCAACCACAGTGAGTTAGCTGCAACGGACTGACTTCGTCGTTGCTCCTACTGAGGATCAGTTACACGGGACCACCAAAGTGACCAGCTAATAGGGTTTAGCTAAAACCAAGTAGCTACAATGGTCTAGCAACAGCAGACGACCTTCAACACTCCTGCTGCATAATACAAGCGTAGGTTCTGTAAAGGTAAACTCAAAGTCGAGGACCTTTTCCCGCGCCTTGAGGCGCACTGGGAATATGGTGCTAAACCAATATCGTTATGAAACAACTAGTACTCCAGGAGAGATTTGCTCAGGAATATGGTGCTAAACCAATATCGTTATGAAACAACTAGTACTCCAGGAGAGATGTGCTCAGGAATATGGTGCTAAACCAATATCGTTATGAAACAACTAGTACTCCAGGAGAGATGTGCTCAGGAATATGGTGCTAAACCAATATCGTTATGAAACAACTAGTACTCCAGGAGAGATGTGCTCAGGAATATGGTGCTAAACCAATATCGTTATGAAACAACTAGTACTTCAGGAGAGATGTGCTCAGAAATATGGTGCTAAACCAATATCGTTATTAAACACCTAGTACTCCAGGAGAGATGTGCTCAGGAATATGGTGCTAAACCAATATCGTTATTAAACACCTAGTACTCCAGGAGAGATGTGCTCATGAATATGGTGCTAAACCAATATCGTTATGAAACAACTAGTACTTCAGGAGAGATGTGCTCAGGAATATGGTGCTAAACCAATATCGTTATGAAACAACTAGTACTCCAGGAGAGATGTGCTCAGGAATATGGTGCTAAACCAATATCGTTATGAAACAACTAGTACTCCAGGAGAGATGTGCTCAGGAATATGGTGCTAAACCAATATCGTTATGAAACTACTAGTACTCCAGGAGAGATGTGCTCAGGAATATGGTGCTAAACCAATATCGTTATGAAACAACTAGTACTCCAGGAGAGATGTGCTCATGAATATGGTGCTAAACCAATATCGTTATTAAACACCTAGTACTCCAGGAGAGATGTGCTCAGGAATATGATGCTAAACCAATATCGTTATGAAACAACTAGTACTCCAGGAGAGATGTGCTCAGGATCGCGAAGGATGTCTATACTTCAAGACGTTTTCTGGGACCCATTTCATGCTGGGGCGGCCTGGCAGTGTAGATCATTTTTATTATTGTTTAAATCAGCGAAAATTCTAATTCGACCCCATCATCACGGGGCCAGCAGGTGATCTTCTGTGTACTAGGCCACCGCCGCTCCCGATCTTTGCACGTACTGACTTTTTCTGACAGATCTTTGCAAATACTGGCTCTTTCTGACAGATCTTTGCATATACTGGCTCTTTCTGACAGATCTTTACATATAAGAACTTTCTGACAGAAATGTACCTAAATTGACTCTTTTTAACAGATCTTTACATACACTGCCTCTTTCTAACTGATCTTACATATACTGAAACCATCTGTTAGATATTTACAAATACTGAAAGTGTCTGACAGATCTTTACATATACTGGCTCTTCCAGGCCCGGGTTACATCCTTGAGGTACCAATACTGGCCACTAGCCATAAAGTTGCACAAGTCAAGGAGTACAGGATAGCATCCGTTGACAACAACCAACCCCTGCACAGTGCCATCAACCACACAAAGGGATTGCGCCTCATTAGAGGCTGCTAAAGGTTGACCGAGGCTGAGGGAGTAATTAAGCATGCTTGCAACATGGACGAGCTCCCTCACGAAGGAAAATTGACCAGCACACAACACCCGTGGACATGCATAATCATTATAATGTCAGCATCACATTAGGGATAGCGATCGTTGTCTTCTTATAGATATTTACAGGCACTGACAGATCTTTACATATTCTGAAATATTTCAATTTATTATATATTCACTTTCTTCCTTTACAAATGTTTGCATTCATCATCATCATGTGCCCTACCATCTTGTTATATGCTGCTCTTAATCGCTGTTGTGCATGCTCCATATGATGCTATAATTGTCCCTAGTATTTTTAAATGTTTCCATTTTTCCTTCTATTGTTATCTCACATTTTGGTGTCACGTTATTATTTGATATAGCTTAACCATTGTTTCTGTTTTCTTTATATTCAACTTTTTTGCAATCTCTGTTACAACTAAAATGTCCAGACGTGCTTGCAGATCTATTGAATTTTCAACCGATGTTTAACCCCCGATTAGTATTCCTGGCTTCCCTTTGATCGCCCTGAATATTACTTCACTATAGCTCTGCGTTGGTAAATTACGGGGTTTTTGAGCCGGTCGCTCAGAAAGCAATGGCAAACTACTGAGCGTAATCTTGCCAAGAAATCAACAATCAGCTGAAAGATGCTGATGTTGACAGCGATGTCCTGTAAAGGATATGCGGGAAAAAAATAGAGAGGAGAGATTCGGTGACAAAACACACCCCTGTCATACTCCTAGTGCCATGTTCCAAACCATGGTCCAGTTGATTCAGTTTTGGAACATGGCATTGTTGTAACAAGCGCGGTCGACAGAAGGAGACCATGCGAAGTGATCTATCACGACATTGGTCACAAAAACGTGAAAAAGCAGGCTGGACGTTTTGTGCGAGAACAGAACGCCATGGTAGAGTCAGTTAGATTTGGAATTCGTTCGGTGTTGGACCTAGTCCTCGTTAACAGAGCAACGGCTAAAGATTATACCGCTCTTTTATAATAGAATGTGTAGACAGTGGGATGTATGTTTGTGAATATTCTGTGGAGAAAATGATTCTGTTGTCGACATGTCAAATGTAGAGTCTTAGTAGACTGTGGAAAATCATCTCCGTGTCGTGTTGTGCAAGTTCAGTTCCATTAGTTAATAACTGTAGCCTGTATCAGATAGAGAGGCTCAATGGTCATCAGAAGTAGAACTCGAGATGTCTACCAGATACAGATCAAGCATCTCCAGAGATGTCAATGAAGCGCCACTGAAACAGTACAGTAGTGGCGCGTCAAGAACGAGATTATCTTAGCGCACATGGCCTATGAAATCTATGTGTTGCTCAACCAGGCCGTGTGTAAACCAGCGGGCGTTTCCTGACAGGAAGAATGTCATGGGGTTGCTGTATAAATCATGAGCCAAGAGTAGCAGTATCTAGCTAACCATGCAGCTCTCAAACAGTTTCGGTCAGCTCTTGCAACAACTATACCAGTCAAGTTTCTCCCTGGCATATAGCTTTATTTGTACATAATTTTCCACTTTATTCCCCATTTTAATTCCTTCTACTTGTTTCCAGTAAATTTTCTGTATTATTCTGAGATCTTTCCCATCAATGTTGACATCTTCCAACATTTTAATCAGTTCATCATATCAAATTTATCAGATGCCTTGGTATAATGTATAAAGCATAAATATACGTTTTTCCGTGTCTCTGTTGATCTCACTGAGACATTGGCACCTTGCCGTCTTGACAGACGATAGTTTGTGCTTTAAAAAGGCATAATAACTTTTACCTATGGCGGTAGCGAATGTTACTGATAAGGCCAATTTGCGCTGTAAATGTTCGTTCACAGTGGGTGCATGTGAACACGTGGTCATTTCCACCATCATGCACCATCTTACGTCTCATACGCTCGGTGTGTGACTTATCTGCAATAATTTTCTCCTTTGTCTTTATTCTATTTCTGATGTTTGCCCTCCATGCAACACGTTCAGCGGCGACTTGCTCCCACGTGCATTATCAATGCCTGTATCAATTATGTCCCGCTTACACACATCTTTGTATCGTAGTAGAGGCCGACCTTGAGATCTCTTACCCATCTGTAATCTTATATATAAAAGGCGATCTCCGTCTGTCCGTATGGCCTTTATGCGTTCGCGAACGGCCCATCCGATTGTGATGAAATTTTCTACACGTCTTCATTTCATTCCACCGCAGCCCACTGTGATATTTCTTTTAGTGTGAAATCGGCTGCTTACCCAATATTATTTAATTTTCCATTTTTCATTGTAATTTCTATACAGCGAGGGGACTTAACTCTGTAAAAGTTATTTCAAGGGGCATAACTTTTCTGTATAACTTATAGTCATATTGTTGCATCGTTTTCAAAGATTTATAAACTCTTTGTCTATAGTTATATACCGGCATATGAGTTATAATAAATAGTGATACAATCTTTAAGGCATTTTCAAAGTTTTCATAAAAATAATGCATAATGCATAACATTGTAACTCATCTTTTTATGCTTAAAGAATAAATAAATAATAGTTACCTTATCTCTATCAAGTTTGAAGATTTTATATTTCTTTACACTGTCGCCAACTCTAAGAAGACATGGAACAACTTCAGCCATTATTAAATCTACAGGCATATGCGTTATATTCCTCCTCCTCCTCCTCTCCCCTCCTCCACCTCCTACCCTCTTCCTCTTCCCCTCCCCCTCCTCCCTCTCCCTCCTCCATCCTCCTCTTCCCTCTTTCTCCTCCTCCTCCCTCTTCCTCCTCCTTCCTCCTCCTCTTTCCTCTTCCTCCCTCTTCCTCCTCCTGCCTCCTCGCCCTCCTCCCTCCTCCTAATCACTCCTCTTCCTTCCTCCTCCCTTCTCCTCCTCTCTCCTCCTACTCCCTACTCCTCCTCCCTCCTCCTCCCTCCTCCTCCTACGTCATCCCCCTCCTCCCTCCTCATCCTTCTCCTCCCTCTTCCTCCCTCCTCCTCCTTCTCCTCCCTCTTCCTCCCTCCTTCTCCTCCCTCCTCCTCCCCCTCCTCCTCCCTCTTCCTCCATCTCCTCCTCCCTTCTCCTCCTCCCTTCTCCTCCTCCCTCCTCATCCTCTCTCCTCCTCCCTCCTCCTCCTCCTCCCTCTACCTCCTTCCTCCTCCTCCCTCCTCCTCCTCCCTCCACATCCCTCCTCCCTCTTCATCCTCCCTCTTCTTCTTCTTCTGCTGCTGCTGCCGCTGCTCCATTTACCCAAGTTAATTGTTGGGGAAGATGTAAAGATCTTTCAAGTGCTCTTTCTAATGCTTTTTGTAAGTTGGTCTTCGTTTATCTAAGGTTGTTCTAACTGCAACCAATAAATGATTAGACAGACAGACAGACAGACAGACAGACAGACAGACAGACAGACAGACAGACAGACAGACAGACAGACAGACAGACAGACAGACAGTCGGGAACGGGAACTTATATGACTACTTATATGAATTAAATGAGATGCTCCCCATCAGGGGCTGGGCGAAGCCGGGCCGGATCAGACAGACAGACAGACAGATAGACAGACAGACAGACAGATAGATAGTCGGGAACGGGAACGTGAGCTTATATGACTACTTATATGAATTAAATGAGATGCTCCACATCAGGAGCTGGGCGATGCCGGGCCGGGTCAGACAGACAGACAGACAGACAGACAGACAGACAGACAGACAGACAGACAGACAGTCGGTAACGGGAACGGGAACTTATATGACTACTTATATGAATTAAATTAGATGCTCCCCACCAAGGTCTGGGCGAAGCCGGGCCGGGTCAGCTAGTTCACCAATAAAAAGTCCTTTGGTATTCTACCATCATCCATCCTCCTAAGATGTCCTATCCGTCTAAGTCTACGAAGACTGAGCATGGAATAAACGGTCACACAACCTGATCTTTCCAATACTTCAGTATTTGTGATTTTGTCTTGCCACTTAATACCAAGAATTCTTCGCTAGACACCGCATATGAAAGCTGTTTAAACGTTTCTCTTGGTGTGAGTAAGTTGTCCAGGTTTCACTGCCATAAAGAAGAGTACTAAGGACACAGGCTTGATAGACAAGGACTTTTGTTTTGGCAGTAAGCTTCCTGTTCTCCCAGACTCTTTTTCTTAACCTGTTCATTGTTGTTGCTGCCTTACCAATCCGGATGTTGATTTCCTGATCTAGGGATAATTTGCTATTTACCACTGATCCTAGATATGTAAAATGGTCTACCATCTCTAGTTCGGCGTCGTCAATAAAGATTGATGGTACCCCATGTGCACCTTGTGACATAATCTGTGTCTTCTTTTTGCTAATTGTTAAACCAAATTCAGAACAAGCATTGGAGAATGCAGATAGTAGACATTGCAATTCTTCCTCAGAGTGGGTCGTAACTGCAGCATCATCTGCAAAAAGCAACTCTCTGATCAGTACCCTCTTAATTTTCGTCTTGGCCTTCAATCTCTGAGCATTGTAGAGGCCGCCATCTGAGCGTGAGTGAATGTATATACCACCATCCTGATCACGAAAGGCATATTTCAGTAGAAGTGAAAAGTATATTCCAAAGAGGGTGGGAGCTAGTACACAACCTTGCTTAACTCCACTCTTGATTTCAAACTCTTCAGAAGTTGCACCATCAAACTTGATTATACCCTTCATGCCTGTGTGGAACGATTCCACAATGGACAGAAGAGTTGGTGGGCAGCCAATCTTCTTTAGTGCCTTGAACAGACCCTCACGACTGACCAAATCAAATGCCTTTGTGAGGTCGATGAAGGCAATAAACAGTGGTTGATTCTGTTCACGGCATTTTTCTTGCATTTGTCGCAATGAGAATATCATATCAATGGTAGACCGGTTCTGTCGAAAGCCACACTGTGATTCGGGGTAGACTTGATCTCCTAGGACTTGAAGTCTGCGCAGAACAATTCTGGCAAATACTTTTCCAACAATACACAGAAGTGAGATACCCCTATAGTTGTTGCAGTCGCTCCGATCGCCCTTGTTCTTGTACAGTGTTATGATGCTTGAATCTTTGAAATCCTGTGGGACTTGTCCTTCTCGCCAGCATAGCTCTATTAGCTGGTGGATCTGTAGAGTGAGTGTGTCTTGCCCACTCCTGATAACCTCTATTGGAATCCCATCCTTACCTGGAGCCTTGCCAGATGCAAGTTCATTTATAGCACACTTAACTTCTGTTATGGTGGGAAGTGTGTCCAGGTGGTCAAGAGTTGGTAGAGCCTCTATGGCGTTGAGGGCATCATCCGCTAGTTTGGTCTCACTTGAGTAAAGCTCCAGATAGTGCTCTACCCATCTGACCATCTGCTGTTTCTTATCAGTGATGATTTCTCCAGTCAAGGTTTTCAATGGTGCACTTCTTTTGATCACTGGACCACAGGCTTTCTTTATTCCTTCATACATTCTTCTTATGTTTCCCTTATCACTTACGATTTGAATGGACTCACATAACGTGATCCAATAATCATTTGCACACTGCCTGGCAGCCTTTTGCACATCCTTCCTAGCTTGCCTTAGCTCACTCAGAGTGTTACGCGTTGGTCTTTCCTTGTTTCTTAAGAGAGCTATCTTCTTCTTATCAATCAAGGGCTGCAGAGTCTCGCTGTTTGCCGCAAACCAGTCCTGCCTCTTATGATCCACAGTGCCGTAAACCCCTACGGCAGTTTTATAAAGAGTTTCCTTAAGTTGACCCCACTTTTCATTTACTGTACAATTTTCTGGTGTATCAGTGAAAGCGTCTTCAAGTTGCTGTTGAAACTGAAAGCACTTTTCAGGATCGTGAGTGTTAATAATATTAATCCTGGGGCTAGATTTGTGTTTAGCTGTGTAGATTCTCTTTGGTCTCAGTCTAACCCTTGCAACAACCAAAGAATGATCCGTATCACAGTCAGCACTGTGGTAACTTCGAGTCAATGATATATGGTTCAGATGTTGTCTCCGTGTGATGATGAAGTCCAGCTGGTGCCAATGGCCGGATCTTGGATGTTTCCATGTGACCTTATGCATCTCTTTTGTTTTAAAAAAGGAGTTTGTAATACATAGGTCATTACTGGTGCAATGCTCCAGCAGCCTTTGCCCATTTTCATTCATGCGACCGATGTTGTATTTTCCAAGGCACACTGGCCATGAACTCGAGTCCTTGCCCACACGAGCATTGAAATCACCGAGCATATAAATGTAGTCAGATTTTGGAACTGCCTTGATCACGGAGTCTAACTCCTCATAGAACGAATCCTTCACATCATCAGAGGAATCGAGTGTCGGTGCATATGCAGTAATAATGGTGGCAAAACCACAAGAGGTTGCCAAGCGCAGGGATAATAGTCTTTCATTTCCTCCTGCTGGAATTTCAATCATTCCCAGTAGCGAATTCTTCACTGCAAAGCCCACACCGTGTTGCCTTTTTTCTGCCTGCCCTCTACCCTTCCAAAAAAAGGTGTAATTGTTTTCCCTGAGTGACCCTTCCTCAGCGAGGCGAGTCTCCTGCAGGCCAGCAATATCAATGTTAAGACGATTGAGTTCGGCATCAATCACAGCCGTTTTTCTCACATCGTCAATATTGGTCAAGTCAGTGGAAAATCCTGGACACATGGTTCTCACGTTCCAGGTTGCAAGCCGTAGCTTGAGGTTTCTATTTTTATTTGTACCTGGTGCATTGGTTTTACAGCCTGCGATTCAGATTTTGTCCTAGCCCCAAGCACCCATTGAAGCAGGCAGGCTGTGGCGGATCAGCACCCAATTGGCCGGGGGCTGCCCAGCTTGAGGCGGGCGGTAGCTGATCAGTGACACCTGTAGGTGTCTCCCACCGTCAGAGGCAACGCGTGGCGCCCCATGTCTACGCCAATTGACAGGGACTTATAACCCGTAACAGTTGCCTCTCGCTTTGATTCCGAGACCAGTTAAGACCAGGGATGGAGTTATTGCCTCTCCATAGCACAAAGCCTGGGCTAAAATATAGAGATCATGTGTTGCCCATGCAGCATGATCCCTCTCTCGGCCTGCCTAGTTCACTCCAGAGGAAAGGTAACACCCCTACATCTGGAACAAGACAAGCTGCAGAAGCTGCCGGATCAGCAAAGCAATGCTCTAACTGTCCGCCTGTCGGAGCTTCGATCCTAGACCAGCCGCCAACCAAGGCTTAGGGCCTGGTCTGCCCTGCCATGACATTTTGTCTTTAGCTTGCATTTCCTCGCACCAGGGTAAGGCTTGTACCCTCCCAATTGCGCTCTTCCGCCCGAAGCCGTTGGCACAATGTGGGGTGTCGGGTTTGGTAAGCGCCGCCCAACGTTCGGCGCTAACAGAAAGCAGGTAGTACCGTCTACTGTTATACGGTAGCTCAGTCATATCTGACTAAGACCTGACACAATGATCTCACTATTAGTGTATTAATGTGTATATTGCAAGGTTTGTACTCGTTCCTTCCACAAATCTACAATGTTTTTCACCAACTGTCATTGTTAATTTTGCCCCTTTCTCATTGAAATTCTGAGTAGAATCTTAGTGACATGATTTATGAGCTAGGTTCGCATTTTTTAAAGCCCGAATCAGACACCTGCTATATGTATGGCATGTGTTAAGACCATCGTAATTTGCAGGACCGAGTGCACAAAGATTAGATTTGCGTCTTTCCCTTCTGTAGCAAGCGGCGAGCCTAGGTATCCAATCTTCTTCATTGTCAGCGCACCTTTCTAACCGCTCCGCCAACGCTTCAGCTATCTTTACACTGACACTTATATTACTTTTAACGAACAGTCAACAAATATGTAACCTCTCTTACAGTAAACATACTCGTGGTATTCCCCAGGTGTTGTTGTCAACCCCTCGCCTCATCTTCCTTCCCGGCTCCACCATCAATTCTTAGGCACCTTCAGTGTCTGCGCGCAAATCTGCCGTTGTATGCGCTAGTTGCTAATGGGTATATTTTTGGTTGTGATTGGTAGAAACTCTTCTGTCCATTGTGGAATCGTTCCACACAGGCATGAAGAGTATAATCAAGTTTGATGGTGCGACTTCAGAAGTGTTTGAAATCAAGAGTGGAGTTAAGCAAGGTTGTGTACTAGCTCCCGCCCTCTTTGGAATAATATACTTTTCACTTCTACTTAAATATGTCTTTCGTGATCAGGATTGTAGTATATACATTCACTCACGCTCAGATGGCGGCCTTTACAATGCTCAGAGATTGAAGGCCAAGACCAAAATTAGGAGGGAACTGATTAGAGAGTTGATGTGTGCAGATGATGCTGCTATCACGGCCCACTCTGAGGAAGAATTGCAACGTCTACTATCTGCATTCTCCAGTGCTTGTTATTAATTTGGTTTAACGATTAGCCGAACTGGAAATAGTAGACCATTTTACACATTCAGGGTAAGATGTAAATAGCAAATTATCCCTGTAACAGGAAATCAATTATCAGAATTGGAAAGGCAGCAATAACAATGAACAGGTTAACAAAAAGAGTCCGGAAGAACACGAAGCTTACTGCCAAAACAAAAGTCCTTGTCTATCAAGACTGTGTCCGTAGTACTATCCTTTATGGCAGTGAAGCCTTGTAAAATTACTCACACCAAGAGAAACGTATTTACAGCTTTCATATGTGGTGTCTGCAAAGAATACTAGGTATTTAGTGGCAAGACCAAATCACAAATACTGAAGTATTGGAAAGATCAGGTTGTGTTACGGTTTGTTTGATGTTCAGTCTCTGTAGACATAGATGGATAGGACATTTTAGGAGGATGGATGATGGTAGAATACCAAAGGACATCTTTTTTTGGTGAATTACAGATGGGTAAGAGATCTCAGGGTCGGCCTCTGCTACGATACAAAGATGTGTGTAAGCGGGACATGATTGATACAGGCATTGATAATGCACATTGGGAGCAATTCACCGCTGAACGTGCTGCATGGAAGTCAAATAGCATAAATGGAATAAAGACAAAGGAGAAAATGATTACAAATAGGTCACTGAGCGCGTGGGACGTAAGATGGTGCGTGATTGTGAAAATGACCATGTGTTTACATACATCCATTGTGGAAGAATATTTACAGCGCGAATTGGCCTGATCGGTCACATTCGCTATTGCCATGGTTTGTAGTTATTATGCCTTTTTGCAGAACAATGTCACAAAATATCGCCTGTCAAGACGAAAAGGTGCCAATGAATGACGATTGGTAACAGTAATTTGAAACTCTTGTTTCTGGCCGATTAAGAACCCCAAATTGTACCCACAAGACAATACTAACAGAGTCGTACATTATACTAGATACATTCGCGGTCAATTAGTTAGCTAGTTAGTCTTTCCTCTTGAGCCTAAGTCGGCGCATAGGGCAGAAGTCATGGCTCTCCATGTCTGGCGGTTCGCTGCTACCTGTTAGTAGATGTTCACTTGGTATTGAATGAGCCTTCGCTGATGATGGTTCTACGCAGGGTCAATTTGCGGTCAACACGGGAGTTTTATTTTATTTTTTGTTCGCTCGCTTTGAACTCAGTCGTAGTCCACACATGTCCTGCTATTTAAAGTGCATTGGTCTTTTTTGCGTGTGGATTAGCTTTTCCTATTACTAGTGCCCCTCGCCATCAGGCGAACTCTCTCCGATTTCTGAAGTACTTGTTATTTAGTCCTTTAAGTCAAGAACGACAAGTAAACATTGTAGTCCAACTGACCAGCGAAGGGGTTGAACCCTCTACTGATGCATCAACTTACCGGATGTTCAAGGACGTGCGTTTCTATCCATTCCGCCAAGCTGACCTCAATACAGGAGTGAAATGGTTGCGTGTGCTCTCCTCCCTGCTAGTTAACATCTACATCTGGGGGGTAGGGAACGTTCGAACCGCGGGCCGTATGTGGGTTACAAAATCATTTAGTCTAGCCCTGCGACGGCAACTTCAGGCGAGACTGGAAATTCAATAAATTTATATTTTTCCATAGCAACATACTGCTGGAAGAGCAGTTCTTTTGCAAACTTACGATGGTAAAGAGTGGACTAGACTTCAGACTGACCGACGTAACAGAGGAATAGCAGGCGCTAGTTGCTACATCATCAATACCAATTATCCTCACATGCCTCATCTAAAAGAAACTGTTTCAATATCAAATTAGGGAGTTTTACAAATGTCCTTGCAGGACGTTGCAATCATCCCAGCCCCTATTCGCTGTTTGTGATTTACTAGGCAATATTACAGGCAGTAGTTTGCCATTGCGTTCTGAGCGAGAAGTCAATATTTAACAAACCCACTCCCTGGTCACCAGAGAAATTGTAAGGGCGATTGCATTCATTAGATCGGCTACGAGGACCTCACATTAGGGGTGAGGAAATTAAATATTTCGGCAATGTTAAAAGATATAACAGTCTTATAAAAACGAATTGGAAGGTAAGATTGAAGGCAAGCGAGCAAAAGGTAGATAACGATACAAGTGGGAAGATAACATTAGGAGATGAACAGCAGTTTGAAAGAATGGACAATCAAAGAGAGAGAGACAGTCTTGGCGATCCATAGCAGCCAACCTTCATTGTGGTAACGGCAACTGATTGACTGAATTAACATTTGACCAAATAAAGCAGGCGAATTGTTAAGTTGCTAATTCTGTATGTCCCGACAATGATGTCATAAATATCCAAATGGCCATTAGAAGAAATAGGTTCCTCTCTCCTGGTCTACTTAGACAATATCAAACTATCTAATTTACAGATGCTTTGATTATCATGTCTGCCCTAATGTACGGTAGCTAATCATTGACAATTGCCAGACAAGTGTGGAAGTATGTGGGGTCTGCATATATGTGGTGTTGTAGAAGAATGATGAGAACATCATGGACGGATAGAAAGAGCAACGAAAGAAGTTAACTCAGAAAGAGAACTGGTTACTGGCATCAGAAGGAGAACTGGTTACTGGCATCAGAAGGAGAACTGGTTACAGGCATCAGAAGGAGAACTGATTAATGGCAACAGAAGGAGAACTGGTTACTGGCATCAGAAGGAGAACTGGTTACTGGCATCAGAAGGAGAACTGTTTACTGGCATCAGAAGAAGAACTGGTTACTGGCATCAGAAGGAGAACTGGTTACTGGCATCAGAAGAAGAACTGGTTACTGGCATCAGAAGGAGAACTGGTTACTGGCATCAGAAGAAGAACTGGTTACTGGCATCTGAAGGAGAACTGGTTACTGGCATCAGAAGGAGAACTGGTTACTGGCATCAGAAGGAGAACTGGTTACTGGCATCAGAAGGAGAACTGGTTACTGGCATCAGAAGGAGAACTGGTTACTGGCATCAGAAGGAGAACTGGTTACTGGCATCAGAAGGAGAACTGGTTACTGGCATCAGAAGAAGACAGTCCATATTCTTTGGGCATGTCACAAGAAGGGGAACACCGGAGTATGTCGTCACAACCGGAAGATTGGAGAGGAGGAGAATCTGGGAGATACCAAGAGAGGAGATACTGGACAACATGGCATGGAGGAACGTCGGTATCAGAAATGTTTGGTAGTACAGGAGACAGGAGGCTATGAACAGACATGATGGCCAGCAACAGACATGATCACCAAGCGGCTAGAAGAAGATGATGATAAAATGTCTAAGGAAGTGTCAAAGAGCTACGTAAGAGCTAAGAGCTAAGAACAATATAAAGAGAGCTAGAGAAGAGGAAAGTAACATAGCGATCTAGGAAACCAGACAGAAGGGACACAAGCACGAGAGAGAACTATAAATAGTTCTCTAACTGGACACACTCGTGTCAACAAGGAGGTCATTGAGTATACGTGAGCTGGGGTTACCCAAGAGACTGGGAAACCCGCATCACGAGATGTGACCATGCAACACTGGTTACTCTAATCAGGTGACCAGCGTGCTGGAACTCCAAGCACGCAAAGCAGCTAATGCACGAAGAGTACATTACTCGTGGCTGAACACGCCACAGAGAGATTCGTCAGACTGTGACTCGACGGCGTAAGCGACGGACTGTAGACTGTATATCCGCTGTGAATACTTTGTTGCTAAGAAGACAGTATCAATAGTTAGGAGCTTAGCTTCATTAGTTATTACCATCAACATCATCTTCCCATTACATCTTAATAACATATTATGATGTTTAATATTGATGTGGTATTCCGCTCGCGGAGCTCATGTACTATCAGCGCCAAATAAAATGTATCCTTTTGTACAACGTACGAGTTGTCATTTTCGTGTGGTACAAAAGAAGGGAATCCTTGTATGCCTGTCGCAATTGAGTTGTTGACAGGCAAGATCCGATTTGGCGTCAGAAGTGTTAGATTTGAACCTACACAAATCGGTAGGATCCGATTTGGTGTCAGAAGGTGGGGCTTGAACCACCTTCAAGCACTTTAATCTACCATTTTCCCACATAAATTCGGAAATTCTACTAAAATGCTATTTGTGAATTCTTTTGATGGAAATGTATGAAATATAAATTGTGATTGTGTGCAAATTGCAAAATTCAAAAAGCTTTGAAAGAACTTGTTCAGAAAATGTCGAACACTTTACATTAGAAGAAATAACAGATCAAACCACAATAAATGATCTTTTATTTGCAGACGATCAGTGCCTGTGTAACAAAGACGAGAACGGACTAGACAATCATGCTTGTATTAAAAAGCTGGATCCAACATGCAGCAGATACAATATACACATAAATATACAATGTATTTTTAATGATTGTGCAGTGTTTGAAAGTATTGCCAGTCCATGTTTTGTATTCACCCTCTGTAAAGTTCATGCAACATAATAGGTAAATACAAAACTTGGACCGGCAATATTTTCAAACACTGCACAGTCATTAAAAATACACCCTGTACAACCCAAACCGAAGTAATTCGGATTAGCAGATCTTCTAGTCCACTAAATGTGCAGATAAATAGCAAACTTCTGAAGTTAGTTCCAGAAAATTGCAGTCGTAAACCGAATGACTGAGTCCAGAATCAAACCACAGCCTTCGAAGGGCGAGGCAGGTGTCTTAAACCGTCACGGAGGTGAGTTGTGAGTTATGTAAAGGAGTGGTATTGTCGAATGGATACGAGCGCTTCAACTTCCGGTGTGCTGATGCCGAATTGCCGTTTCAACCCTACACCGGTCAGTTGGACTAGAATGCATTCACATATTGATTTAACAGAGGATTGTACATTCAGTAGCTTGCTCTTGTTTTCTGAAAGAAAAGTCAACATTTATATCCAACTGACCGGTGTAAGGAATGATCCCGCTACTCCACAACCATCGTACCGGAAATTTAAAAACGATCGTTCTTGTCCATTCGGCCACGCTGAATACCCAAACTCTCTACATCAGTCGAAATAAGATTTCCAGCCACGATAAACCGGTTCTGTGGTGAAAAGGTTCCCGGCTCAATTCCTAATCCTACAATCCGCGTTCGAAACACAGCTGCGGGAGAATCAGCAGCAAGACGCCTTATGTTGGTTTTCATACAATGGTATGTGTGCCGGTCGTTCCGAAAGCAACGACAAACAACTGAAAGTAAACGTGCCAAGAAATCACTCATCAATGATGGGATTGACTGCGATGTTCTGTAAAGGATGCGCAACTAACTTTACCCCATATTAAATAAGCTTTTAATTACAGACGATCAGTGCCGTTGCATAGCGACGAAAGTTGGCCCCAAAATTATATTAATAGGCTAATTTCAACATGCAGCAGATACAATATAAACATAAATACAACCGAGCCGGACGTCATGCGGACTCGCTGATATGATGTACAACTAAAGGTACAGATAAATAGTACACACCTCACAGTAATGAAGCATTATCCCCTTTGGACAACAATCATCTTCATATTAATATCCTGTTAACAGGATTATTGATATGAGCCGGTAATGGACCCTAATATATCTTCTCCTTGAGGTTGAACGGTGTAGGGGGTAATCGAATCGCGGGAAAAAGTAATGAAGGAAGTTAAATAATTTAAATATCTAGGGCGTATGATCACAGAATATGACAGAACAGACAGAGAAATCGAAATCAGACGTCACAAAACAAGTGCATTTATATATCAACTGACACTGATACTGAAACATTCAATTATGCGTATGTCCGCAAAACGACAAATTAAAAAAAAAAATATATTCATGGATTGGGATTGTATGGGTATATCAAAGGAATAATATGTTAAGATAATGCGAAAAATACTATTATTCTACCCAAAATCCATTTCCTTTTTCTGTTTCTTATTCTTTCTTTCCACTTATCCTCATCCATGTCCTTATCCTCTCTTCATACTCCTACTCCTCCTCCTTTCTGTTCTTCTGCTGCCGCTTGTTTTTCCTCTTGTTCAACTACTAAAACATTAGTTACATGTCCTTTACAGGACTTAGCAGTCAACCTCAGCACTTTTTGGCTGTTCGTGATTCCTGATGGTTGATGGTGACCATCTATGCAGTGTCGCTGTGTGTGATAGTAAAGTAAATTAACCTTAACCATACATCTGACGTGATCTGGTATATGATGAAAGCCGCATTATTTAAAAGTACAATCAGAATAGGGGGAATGTGGTCACTTCACGCCAGTAGCTTTTATTTCCCATAACATTTCCTAGTACTCATTTTAAGCTGGGTCGACTTGGAAGCAAAGACCTCTTTACAAATTAATTGCCTAACAAAACGTAGGTTTTGACCAAACAAAACTAAATGGCGGAAAATAGGAAGTAGGGGTGTGTCATGTTTATGACTTTCAAGCTCCATATTGTATTATATATCAAATAAAATGGGGTTGCATGAGGAGAACTACTGTATACAAGCCCATGGCAGATACGGGAACTCGCCTAAGACGATTAATCATCACATGGCAATTAATCAGTTAAAGAGATCTACGCATCTATGGGATTCGAACACATAATCACGGGGCACCAGGCAAGTGTGCTAACCACTGCGCTATAGCGGCCCCCGCGTGATATTTGACACAAACTAATGCAGAGCTCTGAAGGTTTTCCATTATACTCACGCCCGCTTTCTAAGACCAGATAGCATCATCTATTGTGAAGGTTTGGTATCGGGTGAGCTCATAGCTTTCACTATTACTTATTGATATCGAGGATGTCTGTCTTGAAATTTTGATTTGTTTCGTTTGGACCATAACGAAAACTATATATTTATCTATATTTTACTTAACTTGTGTGAACTTTGAACTTTGCTAATGTTCCGGTATTTCATCAAGAAAAATTGCCAGTGCAGGTCTAATGGCCAATGAGATGGCATGAACTCCTCACGTGACATTTCCAATGATTAAACATGGCGGGAAACAAGTTGTAACAAAGTGGATTCTCTTGTTTCGCATTTTAATCTTTTCGTGAAAATTAATTAAATTACATTTAACTTGCACGTTCGAACATTCGGGAGGCTCTGTGGTGTCAGAAAATTCCCGAATAGCGTGGGAAGAGTTAATAGGATCAGACGCTGTTAGTTTTGTGCGAAAATGGGTGTAACAACATTGTCGGATAGAAGTGGCTCAGAAATGGGCAGACTAGCTTTATATATTCAGAATCATGCATTCATTTGGTAACTAGCATCACAATTAAAGTGTGAGAAGACACGTCACTAAGAATAAAGGAATACCACAATGTAATATACGGGTAAATGGGAATATTCTTAAACATGTGAATCGGAACGACTATCTCGGAAGAGTTCTACAAAGAACTTGGACTATTACATGGATGTGAAAAATGGACAATGAGCAGACAAGCTGCAAAGCATCTAATGGCATTGGAAATGGGGTTTCAGAGGAAAATGCAATGAATACCATCGACAGGCAAACAAACTAATGAGCAAGTTAAAATCGTAGATAGTCACGATTTTTTGGGCACGTTATGAGAAAAAAATAAATTAGAGAACTTGGTGACAATTGGCAAGATTGGAAGGGGGAGGGGGGGGGGGGAGAAGAACTAGGGGAAGACAGATAAGCAAATATCTGGATCGCTTGGTGACATAGCATGGTCGAGACAAGAACATAGAACTCATCCACGACTCTGGGGATCGTGTGAGATGGGGAAACATGACGGCCCACGCTTGTTGGCATGGCCACGCTGATGATGATTCATTCAGTAACTGAAAGAATGGAATGGAGACATCATCATCATTTCTATCACCTTCTTCGCAACGACAAAGCTCATCGACGATAAAGCTCATGGACGAGAAAGCTCATAAACGAGAAAACTCATCATCGTGATCACCAAATATTATGTTGTATCACCACTGACTTCTCTTCCTACTTTGATCTTCCTTCTGTTTTCCTTCCCTCGCTCTTCCTTCCTTCACTCCTCTATGCTTAACTTTTTCTTGATTCCTTTCGCCTTCCTAGATTCTTCCGCCTTTTCTTACCTGCTCCTTCATTTTCCACTTCCTCGCTTTAAACAGCTGCCTCCTCGTCTTCCTATTTTCTTGTATTTACCTCCTCCTGTTACTCTTCTCCTGCATCTTCCTCCCCGGCTTCCTTTTTTCTGCATTTTCTTCGACTTTCTCTTTTTTCTGCATTTTCCTCTTCGTAAGTCTTCGTCATCTTCTTAACTTTCTTCTTTGTCTTCTCAACCTTCGTCTCCTTTGTTTCTTCATCTCCTTCTTTGTCTTCATCTTCTTCTCCTCCTCATTCTATCGCCCCCTTCACTGTTTTTCCCGCAGCGTCAGAATCTTAGTATTGTGAATTGAGACATGGCATGCGCCTCATAAACCATCACAACCATCAACAGCAGCAGCATCACCTGTCATCGCCATTACTGCCATACCATTATCATACGATCATCACCTTACAAATATCATGCCATTACTACCATACCATTGCCATACTATCATTACCATGCCATTACCACACCATCACTACCATATCATTACCACACCATCACTATCATCCACTATCATCCGATCACCACCATACCATTATCATACCATCACTACCATAACATCGCTATCAAACTATCATTATCATTCAATCACTGCCATAGCATTATCATCCCATCCTTACCATACTATAATCTCATCCCTGCCATATCATTATCAAAGGATCACTACCATATCGTTTATAACCATCACTACCAAATCATTATCAACCCATCACTACCATCCCATCACTACCACACGATTACCATCCCATCACTCCCATACATTATCATCTCATTACTACCATACCATCATCATCGCATCATTATTATACCATTATCACCCCATCACTACCATACCATTAGCAGCCCATCACTACCATACCATTAGCAGCCCATCACTACCATACCATTATCATACCATCACTACCATACCATTATCATACCATCACATCGTCATCACTACCATACCATTAGCATACCATCACTACCATACCATTATCATACCATCACACTCCCATCACTATCATACCATCATCATCCCATCATTACCACACCATTATCATACCATGACATCCCCATCACTATCATACCATTAACATACCATCACTACTATACCATTATCACGATTTGTAACAGGCGCACCAGATATGTAACCTGTGTTGTCTTTTCAAACATCACATCTCGGAATAAATATACCAGGAAACGTCCAATCCAGACGCTAGATACGAGACCAATCGGCATTCCATGGATCATGATCACGTATGTCACCTTTACTTCCCAATACATTTCCTGATACCCATGCTAGGCTGGGGCGATGTTTCTAAGAATTCGACTCCGCTCACTTGCCATATTGATTCTAAATTCAGTTTACGCGTCTTTCCCACACATCACTAATTTGCTACATCAGACGCTGTTTTATTAGTTGTTTTTCTTTAATTCCCAGATCCAAGAAATTGTATTTAGTTTTCTTTTTCAGGTTTTCTTTCGCTAGCCTTTAGCTGTCCACAGAATAAGTACATCGCAGCAGGTTTAGTATTTAACTAACAATACGATATACTGATGAATGTGACAGTGTAACCGGTAAATTAACTTAACATTAGAACATTATTTTGGCCTACACACGCTTCAATTAAGGACAAATTCTATGGAGAGTCAACAAGGTTAAGTTGACTGCTGCTTTCTTTGCATTCAATCATACCGACCCATCTGTCATGTCTTTGCATTCAATCATACTGACCCATTTGTCGTGTCTTTGCATTCAGTCATACCAACCCATCTGTCATGTCTTTGCATTCAATCATACTGACCCATCTGTCATGTCTTTGCTTTCAACCATACTGGGCCATCTGGTGAGTGCCGTCATCGTACAGAGGTGTGTGTGTTTCAATGGCCCTGGATAGGACAAGTGAAAGGAACCAGACCAAGAGAAATGCAGACCTGCTGTCTTGAAGGTAGAGACTGTCTTAGTAGACTCCTTTGACAGGGGAATATCCATTCACTTAGAAAAATAAATCTATGTGAATTTTACTAGCAATACGGCTGTCAAGTGAAAGAAACGAAAGTAGGAAGAAGAAAACGGAAAAGTAAAGAAGGCAAAAGGAAGGAGGCAAAGGAAGAGGTTATAGAAGAAGGAATGCCGGCATGCAGGCAGGCAAGAAGGCAGACAGGACGGCCGGCCGGTAGGGAGGGAGGGAAGGAGAAAGGAAGGAGGGAAAGCAGTCAGTCAGGCAGGCAGGCAGGAAGGAAGGAAGGAAGGAAGGAAAGAAGGAAGGAAGGAAGGAAGTCCTTGTCATTTCTGACTACGTTCTATAAATCGTTGTCCTAACCGACTTCTTTGAAAGTTTATGTATATGATTAACAAATTTTAAGATTTCTCTCGCTTAGAACTCAAGCATAGTCCATACACATGCTACTACTTGTAGCAGCACTGGACTTATTTTTGCGTGTGGATTAGCTTTCCCGATTACCAGCGCCCCTCGCCATCAGGTGAACACACCGCGACTTCTGTAGTACTTATAATCTTATTTCCCCAAATCAAGAACGAGAAGTCAACATTTTAGTCCAACTGATCGGTTTAGGGGTTGATCCGGCTACTTCGGAATTAGATCACCGGTTGTTTAAGATTGACCACACTTATCCATTTGGCCACGCTGACCTCTATTATTTAATGTGATACATAATCCCACGTGACTGTCTATTTTCTGAAAGACATCTGGAGCCTGATGTTCTTGTGGACATCTGGACCTATAAAAACATCTCCCCTGGGAATTAGCTCCTGGGATGTTAAATTAACCACGTTTCTTTCATCTACATTGGCCTCCCGATTCCCTTGTGATGTTTTTGTTCTTGGCCAGAATGTAACCTTTAGCTGGCCAGATAATTTCATTAGCATTCCACTTTTATGTCCCTATCTTCCTCATTAATTTGTGGCCAGCGGAGCCAGCCTTGCACTTCGGACACATCAATATCGGTTCTCCCACGTTGAGTAGATGTCTTAAGTTAGTTATTATAATTTCTGTTATATATATGATCAGTTATATTAACTCTGATTTTTATACGTAATCTGTTATTTTAACTCATGTTCTATGTATGTTCAGTTATTTTAACTTCTTTTCTATATACGTGTATGTTCAGCCATTGTGACTTATGTTCTATATATGGTTAGTTATTTTAACGCCTGTTCTATATATGGTCAGTGTTTTGAATTCATGTTCTATTATATATGGTCAGTTATTTTAACTTATGTTCTATATAAGGCCTGTTATTTTAACTTCTGTTCTATATATGGTCTGTCATGTTAAGTTTTCTTATTTAGATTGTCTTATTCTAACTTCTGTCCTTAGATGGTCTGTAATTTTAACTCCTGTTCTATATGTGGTCAGCTATTTTAACTCCTGTTCTATTTATGGTCTGTTATTTTAAATTATGTTCTTTAGATGGTCGGTTATTTTAGCTCATGTTCTATATAAAGTCAGTTATTTTAACTGTCATTCTGTCATTTACTGCCAGTATAGTACCTTGCGGTGTATGGCAGACGGGGTCTTTGAGCCTGAGGAATTAGGGCCGCCTGGCTAGTGCAGTCTGCCCCCGACAGAAAAAAAAACAAACCCACACACCTTACCGAGGGATCGAACCCGGGTCTCCCGAAGGAGAGTCCGGCGTTGTAGCCACTCGGCCAGCCTCCAGCCGTTACTTTACCTCACGGTCTATATATTACTGTAACGTAATGCCTTCCGACGGCCAGACAGCAGTCCAGCCATACATGTGTTTGTAACGGACACAGATTTTGGAAAGTGGGAACCCGCATGCCCCGTGTGGAGTAGCTAATACAGCTTGACTAGATGCAGTCTGACAGCATTCATAGATTTCTGGCCAGGGCATACAGGTGCGAGGCGATGAACATTCAGATGGTAGCCACCAGCCGCTAGCTGGTGCCCCTCTGATTCATTGATTGATTGATTGATTGATTGATTGATTGATTGATTTAAGAACCGACATCACAGCATTCGGGGCATTCCCATAAGCGTTCCTCCCCCATCCTCAGAAGCCAGCGGAGAGTTGCAACCCCAATAGTACCAGTAGCAATCTGATTATATGTGCGTCTCACCTTTCCTTTAAGCGTCGAGCATCGGCCAGATCCCCTCGTCACTCCACGCTGTCGCATTCTTGCCAGACCATGGTGATCCATTTGCTCCTCTGTGGTGTACACGTGCTCACACAAGGCCGCAACCACGTCTGCCTTATCATGCATCAATACTCCACCAAGTTTTGCAGAGCCAGCCAATCTGTCTGTCTGTTCATTCCCCAGCACACCAGCATGCCCCGGAGAAAAGATCCAGACGATGCTTGCCACCCTTGACTTCCGAAGCGAAGCAAGCCACTCGGCACGAAGCTTGCCTGTTGGTGCCCCTCTGAGTTACTTTATGATAAAGTGGATGTGGTAATGAATACCACAATGTAATATACAAGCAAATGGGAATATTCTTCAACAATTGAATCAGTACAATTATCTCGGAGCAGTCATAACATCTGATGGGAGATGCCTTGAAGAGATTAGAACAAGAATCACCATGGCGAAAGTAGCCTTTAGCAAGATGAAAAACATTCTGACCAATAAAAAGATGTCAATTGAAACGAGGAAAAGAGTGTTGAGGGGATACATAGAGTCTGTTCTTTTGTATGGATGTGAAACTTGGACAATGAGCAGACAAGCTGAAAAACATCTGATGGCTGCAGAAATGTGGTTTCTGGGGAAAATGCAAAGAATACCATGGGCAGACTGAAAAACTAATGACCAAATACTACAGGAGACAAATGGCAATCGTAAATTGATTAGATAAATTAGACGTAGACAGTCAAAAATTTTTGGACATGTTATGAGAAGAAATGGATTGGAGAACTTAGTGACAACTGGCAAGATCGAAGGGAGCAGACCAAGAGGAAAATGCCTGGATGGCCTCGCCACATGGCATGGAAGAGACAGGAACACTGAGCTGATCCACGACTTTGGTGATCGAATGAAATGTCGAGTCATGACCCCCCACGCTTTCCCTTCATGGCACATGATTGATTGATTGATTGGTAATGACTCCCAGGGATCGGGTGGAGAGGACAGCTGAACAGACGGAAAGATGGGATCAGAAGGGAGTGAGTAGTGTCTTGACGGTACTCAAGGCGTAGAGGAAAAGCAATGCGTACTTGTAAGAAAACTGCTAATGGGGTAATCAGCCTGGGAACTCTTCGGTGGCTGTTGAAGCGAGAGACAAAGCTTGTGCGGGAGTGTCCGAGTGCAGTGATGTTGACTCTTAAATTAACAATTAAGTCTGAAGTAATAATGTAAAGTAACAACTAACTAATAAAAAGATGTCATTTGCAACGAGAAAAAAGGGTGTTGAAGTGTTACATAGAACCTGTTCTTTTGTATAGATGTGAAGCGTGGACAATGAGCAGACAAGCTGAAAGACATCTGATGGCTGTGGAAATGTGTTTTCTGATGAGAATGCAAAGAATACCATGGACAGACAGAAAAACTAATGACCAAGTCCTACAAGAAAGACATTAAAACCGAATATTGATTAGATAGATTAGACGCAGGTAGTCACATTATTTTGGACACATTCTAAGAAGTAAATTGGAGAACATAGTGATAACTGGCAAGATTGAGGGTAAAAGAACAAAAGGAATGTAGCGAGAACGAACGAACGAACGAACGAACAGACTTTATTTTCAAAGGGTAACAAATTGGGCACGCAGGCCCGTCTTACATTCGGCCCTTCCAATCATTCATCTTTCTTTCATCAACAGTGCATAGGAAAAAACATTGTCAAATGAATTTTGTAAACATAAACAATGCATATTAATATGTTATGGGACACATCTACCACCCACTCACACATCCCCCATTCCCTCCAACCCCCCCCCCCCCCCCCCCACCCAACCACACACATAACCCACACACACCTACATCTCCCCACCCATTCACCACATCCCTACACCTACACATCTCCCCACCCACACACACCTCTCACCCACCACACATTCCATCCACCGGCACTCCAAGCACACATACATTGCCCAACCCACACATCCCCCACCCACATACATCCACTCAACTACACACATATCCCCACCCACTCACAGATCCTCTACCCGTTCCATTACCCATCAACAATCACTCACCCACGTATCCTTCTCCACTCACACACCTCCAACCACCCAGCCAAACACACATTCCTCAGCCGCATATCTCCCATGCACACACACATCTCCCCGCCAACTCATATATCCCGCACCTACCTGTCAAAGACTCGACCACATCCCCTCCGCCAGGGAGAGCGGTCAATCCTGGAGGGACCAGGAGGAGATGCGGTGCCCGAGGCAAGAGCAGGGGAGATGAGGGAATAGTGGAAGGTTAGCCACTCCCTCATGATACACGCATGCGGTGTGCAGAGAGTCAGCACTCTAATCACGATACCACCACACCTCATGAAGCCAGAGCACAGTTGAGTAGACACTCAACAGGCCACGTTTTGCCAGCAGCGTGCGATGTGAGGTAACACGCACGAAGGAGAAGGTCACCCCGCGTGGTGTGTAACCACGGGAGAGATGTTCGGGAGACGGGAGACTGGACTTGGGGCGTTCACATCGTTTAGAATAACGTTAGGAGTTTTGTGTTCACTAGTAGATAGAGTTAGCATAGGGTTAGCAGTTTGTGTTAGATAATTCTGTGGCTGTATATTGTGTATTGCATTAGCGACTGTTTACCGCTTGTAAGCGAGCCAACGGCAATAAAATGGACCATGCATTTTGCCTCCCACACGACTTGCAAGTTGTCTTGTATGGGTGTGTGAGAAGTACCCGATGATGCCTGTCAGTTAAGTTGTTGACAGGCCAGGGTAATTGTGGTGTCAGAAAGTGGTGCTTGGACGAAAGCGCCAAGCTAATACCCACAGTAAAGGGGAATTGTGGTTGTCAGAAGTGAAGCTTGAATGGAATATTCAAGCTACTCCACTCGTCCACGAGGCTCTAGACTAGGGTTTAATTTGTGTAGTGACGGTGATTTGTGCAGACGAGAGAAATTTTGCAAGCTAGAAATGTGCCTATCGTGACCTATTAAACTGTTTAATTGTGTTGATGAAATATTTATTTAGTCAAAGTATGTATTCATCAAAGCTGTAAGTATTAATATTCTTGGTTTCTCATATTTATTTATATATTTACCTTTTTGTTGAGAAATGAGTACCAAAAATGATTCACGGCGGAGCGATACAAAGCCAGCCGACAATATCGATTTTTCATCGCGCTGTGCTGTGACGTCAGATGATTGACAAACAGTCGTCTGGGCTCATTAGCATACAGCAATCGAGTGTGTAGAGAATTGCTAAACAGCTGCTCGCCTGAATCGGTACGTTATATCATTTATTATTTATTTATTTCAATTATTAAAGGAATATATTTATTTATTTAAACATTATGATGTTATTTTTATTTCTTTAAAAGCAGATATGCATATTTTTGGTCATATTTTCTCTGTGTTTACCGTCACGATGGAACTATTTTTTGGCAAGGCAGATGATACTTGCCTGCACAACACGTACACAAATTAAATAGATTAGTAACGTAAGGCAATAACTGATAGAGCAAAGACAGGACATTGACATTTAATTTATTTAATACATATTCTAGTTGTTCGTGAACCTGTCTGTCATTGTCTAAGTCATTGTCCTTAGGGGTCTGGGTTAACATATCGTATAATAGGCCTGATTACTACGGCCCTGCATATCAAAGGGCGAACTACACCTGATTACGGCCCTGTGTACCAAATATAGTTGGCTGGTAACGACCCGTGCCTCCACCCGAAAGTACCAAGGTGACCTGTGACAACGGAGTTCCGTTCCCCGATCCTCGGGAACGTTAAAGCTGAGTACACTTATATATTTTGGCATGCAATTTGATTAATAGTGCATCTCTTTTTCAGCTTGTAACGCATTGACATATTTGTATACTCTGTTGGTCTGCAAGATAAATCTGGGCAGGGTATAAACAGAAAGCACAACTGATAGTGATCAGATAAGAACAAACATAACATATCAAAGATAAATAACTGATTAAAGTCATCATTGCCTATCACTGTTAGCCAAGTACTAAAGTAAGATGGCAACTTTATCAGATTTCATAAAAGCAGGCAAAGAACTAGAATTAACAGGAAAAGAACTACAACAATATGCTGATCAGAAGTTTAAAGAATTAAAAGATGCTGAAAGAAACGAACGTGCACAAGAAAGAGAACACCAAAAAGAACTAGCTGAAATAAATAAGCAAAAAGAATTAGAGATTAAACAACAACAGTTAGAACACGATAAGACAGTTAAACAACAACAGTTAGAACAGGATAAGGAGATTAAGCTAAAGGAATTAGATCTAAAACAAAAAGAGATAGATGAAATGACAAGAGTTAAAGAAAAACAAATTCAAGCAGAATCAGAGACACAATTAAAGATGAAAAGCATGGATGTAGACTCACACGCAGAAATCTCTGCCACTAAATTAAGAAGTCAACAAGAAGAAAATAAGTTCAACAAATACAAAAATATTATCAAACCATATTGTAAAGAAGACTCAATATCAGCATGGACAGAGAATGTAGAATATCAATTTAAATACCACCAAGTTCCATTAGAGATGTGGGCCCCAATTTATACAAAAAATCTCAGTGGTGAGCCCCTTAAAGTAATAGAAACTATACCAACAGAGCTTAGATCTAGCTATCAATACATCCATGATAGGATTATGCAGCACTTTTTACTTGATGCCCCTGGGTATCAAATTCAGTTCTCAAATCTAAAACCTAAACCTAGTGAAACCTTTATTGATTATGTTTCAAATGTACAGAGTGTACTAAACAGGTGGCTTAAAGCAGCTAACATAGGAAAAGACTTTGATAGATTAAAAAACTTAATTACGATGGATAAGGTTATATCCACCATTCCTTCTCCTTTTGCCAAATTTTTGCAGCAGTCAGACATTGAAAACATAGAGCAGTTTGAAAAGAAAGGATCAGCATATTTTTCTTCCAACAGAGATGTGTTTAAGACCTCAAATGACTCTGAAATAGTTTCCTTTGTCAAAGACCAAACTAAAAACTACCAAAGTAATAGGAAACCTTATCAGAAATACGATAAGAAAGATAAGGAAAGTGGAAAAATGTATCCATTGTCACCTCTTTACATGACACTTATGCTATGTGTGACAAATCGCCAAATTATCCGGCGCATCTTGAAAATGTGATCAAGAAACAGCAAAGTAAAAGATCTGCATACAGGCGTGCAATCAAATGTTTTTTTTGTTCCTGTTATGGCCATTATAGTAATAAGTGCCTTGGCCGGCAGCGTATGAAAGCCAGTAATGCCATTTTGATTGACACCTCTTCAGATGGTGGTAGTGAGAATGAGTCTGAGAGTGAAAGTGACTTACCTAATAACCAAGCAGAAATGTTTGTGGTGCATACGATATGTTGAGCTTCGACAGCTGTGAACGATGTCACCAATTCCATGCAGACGGAAGACTAGAATGTGGACATACAGTACCATGCTCATCTGAGAGTGTGAATGCAGCATTAGCCTCCAGAGGCAATTTGGTGTTCCACAATGCAATGGTCAATAATGTACCATGCCAATGTTTGCTAGATAGTGGCAGCACCCTTATTGGTCTTCGAAAAGAACTAGTGAGTCCGGGTGATTACACAGGTGACACTGTGAAATGCCGAACCTTTTCGGGTAACGTTGAGATCTACCCTTTGGCAAAAGCCCACATTAATACTCCTTTTCTTTCGGGTACCTTTACTTGTGCAATACTTGAACAACCCTTGTACTGATTTAATTTTGGGGTGCTTACCTCAACTGAAACAATGTACTAGTGATGAAATAGTTGCATGGAGAAATTAAATGCAGCCTACGGCAACAACCAGAGTTGACACTTCAAAACATCATGACCCATTACAAGATGAGACACTACTAATGCTTTTTCCAACCAGCACAGATGACACAAACACACAGAAATTTATACACCAGCAGAAATCTGATCTTAATGTGTCTCCATATTTAAATTTAATGAAACAAAGATCCAAAATCACCAAACATACATCAGTGTTCTCTAGACTGAAGAATGGCATTTCAACTAGATGTTATACTACAGGTAACCATGAACAGGTGTTACCTGAACAACACCGTTTAACTGTGCTAAAGAATGCACATAAAACACCGTGTGCTGGTCATCTTGCATACAACAATAACAGGCCAGGTTTTTTCAATAATATAAAATTATTTTGTCATAATGTATTTGCTTGTAATGTCTGTCAACAATTAGTACGAAAGTTTAAGGGTGGACATCCTACAGCTGAAGTACAACCCTCTACACTGGCACCCAAGCCATTTGATAGAGGAAGGGTCAGTTCTACCACAAGCACACAAACAAAGGTGCGAAAACAAGTGATCTTGAACTTGATCAAGACAGATTTAGGCTACTTCCATACAAACGAAATGGCAAGGACCATTCAAGGTGGCACATAACCATGGTACATGTTGACTATGAAATATCGATAAACAGACACTTAGAGATATTCCATGTCAACATGCGGAAACCTCACTTTTCAAGACAAGAGACAGAAGTAGTGACAGACGAACAGAGTGCACCAACACCTAGTGAATCAGACGACAGACATACATAGCGCAACTACACTAGTTAGTGAGACTGGCAAATCCGACGAGGGGCATACATGTAGTGAACTTATAGAATACACATGAATAAATCAGAATACTGATGACTGGACAATACACCTACTGAAACTGAGACATGCCTTTGACAGAGTGCGACTCCTTCGGTCTCACTGTCAAACCAAGCAAAGTCAAATTATGCCTAAAATAAATTCATTTTTGGGTCATGTCATTTCTCAAGTCCAACTGTAGACTGACCTGAAAAGTAGTACCAAAATTATGAATCTGACCATGTCTAACAGAAGGAAACAGGTCAGAAACCTTTTGGGATTAGTAAATTACTCAGAAATTACAATTATATTTTCCAATGTCTTAAAATCTTCTGGAAATGAAATGTGAAAGATGCATTATTAATTTCTGCATTGTCAAAATTGAAAATTCTTTTTAGTAATGTTCCCATCCCTCCGCTTGCCTAATCCTGGGCTCGTTTATTATCTTAGGACAGATGCCAGCAGGATCTCCATCGCTGCAGTCCTAGGCCAATCTTATGAGGGCATCTTCCATCCGATTTGCTACGTGAGCCGTAAGATCACACCTGCCGAGTCCAGATATTCGATAGCAGAACTGGAGGCCCTCAGCGTCATCTATTCAGTGAGGAAGCTCCATCGATTTCTGGCGGGTGTACACTTCATTGTCCAGACAGATAATTCTCCCATCACGGTCATCCAAACTGGGGTGCATAGAAACGACCGGATATACAGGTGGTCTATGATACTTCAGAACTATACGTTTAGTATAGAACATATCAAGGGTAAGGACAACATTCTGGCTGATACCCTCAGTAGACCATCTGAGGTAATAATACCTGAAATCCCACATAATAATGTAGAGTGATAGTTAGTACATGAATACAGTACAATATGCTATGTAAAATAGGTTACATATACACCCATGTGTGCTTAAGAGTGTACCAAGTACAACGAACTATCATGTGTCCGTAGACATTAACTTAAGAACTGTGCTACAGAACTTAGATACTACCGTGTGAATCAGGACAGCTCATTTCCAACTAAGCTCCAGTCCGGTGTATCATTTGTGTGAAATGTAGAAAACAGTGTCAGAACAGTGCTTAATTTCAGACACATAAAGACTAAGCTACGACACCAGCGAATCTCTACACGTGCACTACCGATGAACATTATTATGACCGTAAAATGTATTTCAGATACCCAGGCAAATTATGTAGTTATATTGTGCCTATACCAATATACAAACATGAAGGCAACTACTAACCTGAGAGAACTGAATACCATGTATATAAACTTAATGTGATATGTAAGATAATATTTTAACATAGTGATAGATGAGAGATAGAATTAGGTAATATAATAATTCTCATTTATTTAAATAGTATAGTTAGTACAGTAATCAACCCAGCTATTTAGCTTAAAATATTAGGTTAGACGTAAAAAAATAGGTAATTACAAGCTAAAGTAAAATTGTAATAGAAATAGTACCATTTAGAGTGTTACATTTCATTTAGCTTTAGTTTAGGTTAGTTTATTCCATATTAAGGAAAACCATACCATCGATCAAACATTACCAATAATTAGTATTATCATGTTACATACATCATTTACATAATTTAGATTAAGAACATTAATCATATGATTCATTTTCAATCTAACAACATTAGATAGTATAGTATTAGAAAAGTACATAATTTATGTTCACATCATCCAGGTAATTAAGGTACATAACTCATATCACACTAATTACATTTAAATAGTTACATTACATCCCTTAGATTAGATAAACATAACGAGTAGGATAAACAGATAATATAATTAACATAATAGAACTTAGGTAACACATTAAATACTTAGTTATAAAAGGAGAATAGTTTATTATAATATAAAATATGATACTTTAGGTTAGTGTAACATACTAGATGATGAGATCAAAGGGACAAGCCATCAACCCTGTCTCGCCCATGTAAATATAATGTACATATATGACTCGTGCAATGACTAGCGCACAGTCATGAGGCTCAATCATCTCAAACTGAGCCAAACGTGTACAGTCTCACTCCAAGGTTTTTAAATAAGCAGAAGAATAAGTATGGAGGGATGAGTGATGTGTGATAGAAGTAAGGGTGAAAGGAGTATGACAGAATTGTGAAAGTGAGAATGAATGAAAGATAGACGGGAGAGAATGCAAGCAGTCAGCAAATTCTTCTGCTGCCTGCCACGACTTTTAATATTTGTTTGCGTTAATGTTGGTTTTCGCTAGGGAAATTGTGTTGGTGTGAATGTGTTGTCTGTCATATAGTTTAGAACTTAGAATACAGTATTTTGGGTTTCATAACAATGGAATGTAGTCACGAATTAGTGTTATACACCTGTTTGTGGCCACATTGAACAAATTTATGACACTCAAAAAACTAACATACATACACAGATAAAGTAGAAATATAGGGTAGAAGTTAGATTAGTAGAATTATTCCATCCAAACACGCAAACAACCAGAAAAACAAACATATAAATTGCATACACTACTTGTAGATCAAAGGCAGATAACTTTGGGGCCAGGGGACATAATAGACAACGAAGAACTAAATTAACAGTGTAATGAAGTCTTACGCGCGGAAGCGAAGGAGGTAAAGCCTGTCGCACACACTCTTGTAGAATGGTTGTTAAATATTATATGGGGGACATGAAGCAATTCATGTGTTGACCCTAAGAAAGTCAACTTTGTATGGGTAGTAAGTTAATTTACTATGTGAGGGCAGGTCTGATAAGACAACGGTCCGGTTCAGACATACCTCTGATAAATATAATATAGCATGTGAGAAGGGGCTCACGCCAACCAGGCAAGTTTGTGGCGATTGCCAGTAGCCAAGTGAGGCTTTACTACATTGTGACAATAGTTGTTAATAGTCTATTGGAAAGCCCAGAGCCAGGTTATCTAGAGTCTTTGACAAAAATTAGAGACACTAATTTTTTGTGTAGAAACCTCCTTGCGTCACAACCAATAAGTGAAAGTTGATGACGCAACACAAGAGGGGCGGGTGTGTGTCAAAGACTCGACCACATCCCCTCCGCCAGGGAGAGCGGTCAATCCTGGAGGGACCAGGAGGAGATGCGGTGCCCGAGGCAAGAGCAGGGGAGATGAGGGAATAGTGGAAGGTTAGCCACTCCCTCATGATACACGCAGGCGGTGTGCAGAGAGTCAGCACTCTAATCACGATACCACCACACCTCATGAAGCCAGAGCACAGTTGAGTAGACACTCAACAGGCCACGTTTTGCCAGCAGCGTGCGATGTGAGGTAACACGCACGAAGGAGAAGGTCACCCCGCGTGGTGTGTAACCACGGGAGAGATGTTCGGGAGACGGGAGACTGGACTTGGGGCGTTCACATCGTTTAGAATAACGTTAGGAGTTTTGTGTTCACTAGTAGATAGAGTTAGCATAGGGTTAGCAGTTTGTGTTAGATAATTCTGTGGCTGTATATTGTGTATTGCATTAGCGACTGTTTACCGCTTGTAAGCGAGCCAACGGCAATAAAATGGACCATGCATTTTGCCTCCCACACGACTTGCAAGTTGTCTTGTATGGGTGTGTGAGAAGTACCCGATGATGCCTGTCAGTTAAGTTGTTGACATACCCACACACAATTTCCGCACCCACTAACATAATCTCCCATCTCCCCCAGCCCACTCGCAGATCCCGAGCCCACCCCTACAAACAGCCTCCACCATCTCCTAACCTACACACACTCACCCACCCACATATCCTCTACCCACCCACAAATCCTCTACCCACCCATCCCCCAACCAATTATCCCTTAATCACACACGCTTACTCATATACAATCACCCACCCACACATCCTCTACCCAGCCACACATCCTACATCCACCCATCCCCCAGCCACACATCCCTTAACCACACACCACTACACATATACACACACATCCCCACCCACACACAATCTCCCCACCCATACACACATCCCTCACACACATCGCCACCCACACTCACACACCCCAACCACCCATCTAAACACACATCCCCCACCCTCACACACATCTTTCACTCACCCTCACACCCAACCACACCCCAACCACCCACACACACATCCTTTATCCACACCCATCTTCCGTCCCATGCAACACCACACCCATCTTCTCTCCCACACAACACCACACCCATACACATCCCAAAGACACATCCATCACCCACACACACACATCTCCTCACACATCTCCTAACCATCCACACATCCCCCGACTACAATCACCCTCACTACCCACACATACATCCTCCATCCAGCCACACACACACCACCAGCCAGATATATCCCCCACCCACACATACATCCCCAAATCCATCACCCACACCCATCACGCACTCCTCCCTCAACCCAAACACATCCCCCACACCTCCACACACACATTCACACACACATCTCTCACCCACACACCCACAAACATACTCCCCACTCATCCACCCAAACATCCTACACCCATACACATCCCTCACCCACACACACATTCCCAAACCCATAACCACCCCCACCTGCACACATCTCCCACCCACCACATATACCCCACACCCACATCTCTCCACCCACACATATATCCCCCACCCATCCCATAACCCACCAACAATCATTCACCCACATATCCTCCTCCACCCATTCACCCACAACCACCTAGCCAAACACACATCCCCACCCACACACGCATCTCCCCGCCAACCCATACATCCCGCACGTACCCACATACAAATCCCGCACCCACCCACACAATCCCACCCCGCCCACCCAGACATCCTGAGCCCACCCACACACATCACGAATCCACCCACACACACATTCCCCATCCCCCAACATACTATTATGATCAAACTCCCACACTTTACACACACATACAGTGACGATTGTCGTGAGCATTGTCGCAAAATTGTAAAGAAAATGTAGAAAAATTGTACATATACATTTTGTAACTTAAAAATTAGTGATGCAATTCAACTCTCTCTCTCTCTCTCTCTCTCTCTCTCTCTCTCTCTCTCTCTCTCTCTCTCTCTCTCTCTCTCTCTCTCTCTCTCTTCTTACACACACACACACACACAACCACATACACGCACACTCACACTCCCTTACTCACTCACTCACACTCACTAACTCTCACACTCACTCTACAGTAGTGTGCATGTGATTATATTATACATGATAACATCAAGTGGCATACAAAATGATACCTCGTAATATGAAAGATGAGAATACATAACAAATATGGAATAGCATGTTACATGACATGCGTGCGCTCAACTCTCTCTCTCTCTCTCTCTCTCTCTCTCTCTCTCTCTCTCTCTCTATCTCTCTCTCTCTCTCTTAGACATACACACACTCTCACACTCATTCACTCTCTCTCTCTCTCTCACTCACACTCACTAACTCTCTCACTCACTCTACAGTAATTTACATGTGTTTATTCAATGCATTCAAAATTATAATTTGAAACTGAGAATACACAAAAAATAAGGAATAGCATGTTAGATGCTATGCGTGCGCTCAACTCTCTCTCTCTCTCTCTCTCTCTCTCTCTCTCTCTCTCTCTCTATCTCTCTCTCTCTCTCTCTTAGACATACACACACTCTCACACTCATTCACTCTCTCTCTCTCACTCACACTCACTAACTCTCTCACTCACTCTACAGTAATTTACATGTGTTTATTCAATGCATGTTAAAATCAAGTGGCATTCAAAATGATAATTTGAAACTGAGAATGCACAAAAAATAAGGAATAGCATGTTAGATGCTATGCGTGCGCTCAACTCTCTCTCTCTCTCTCTCTCTCTCTCTCTCTCTCTCTCTCTCTCTCTCTCTCTCTCTCTCTCTCTCTCTTCAGCTCACACACACTACATACACACACCCACAAACAACATACACACGCAAATATACACATATACCCACGCACATACACACACCTACACACATCCACACCCGCATACACATACTTACACATACGTACTCACATGACACATGAATACACACTCCCTCGCATACACTGCATGCATGCACACTTACACACACAAACATATACACATACATACACGGGCACACACATACATACACACATATACACAACACATACATATACACACGCATAAATGCACATGAACGCACACCTTAACACACGTACAGACATACACAACACACAAGTACACACACATACACATATGTACACACATATATACATCCATACACACATACGACATGCACACACACATACATCCAAACATATAAACACACACACACGCATAGACACACCCATCCATCCACACATATACACGCTGAATCACATAACCACTAAAACTAATATGAATAAACTCCCATACTTTTCACACGTACACTGTCGATTATCGTGAGCATCCTCACAAGAACATTCAAACTTGGGAAAAAATGGAAAATATGGAAAATGGTGATGAAAATATGGTATACATTGTGTAACGTAAAAATAAAATAGTGGTTCAATCCAGTATGATAATTCCTAGAATGGACATAAACATGATGAAATAAGCAGTGCATGTTAAATTCAATTGGCAGTAACAATGCTGATATGAAAGATGAGGATACAGAAAAAATATGGCATAATGATATGCTTGCGCTCATTTCTCTCTCTCTCTCTCTCTCTCTCTCTCTCTCTCTCTCTCTCTCTCTCTCTCTCTCTCTCTCTCTCTCTCTCTCTCTATTTTTTTTCCTTTCACGCACACTGGCACACTAACTATCTCATTGTCTCATTCTCTCCCTCAAACTCACTCACTATCTCTCTCATGCTTATACGCACTCACTCTCACACTCGCCCTCACTTACACACACACACACATACTAACATATTCACTCTCACTCAATCTCTCACTCACTGTCCCACTTACACTCACTCTCTCTCTCTCTCTCTCTCTCTCTCTCTCTCTCTCCCTCTCCCTCTCTCTCTCACTTACACGCACTCGTTCACTCTCTAAACCACACTAAATCACTCTCTTATTCGCACACACAGACAAGTAAACACACACACACATTCACTCACTCTCACTCGTTCACTTTCTCATGCACTCTCTCACTCACCGACTCTCTCTCTCTCTTACACACTCACTCGCTCTCGCACTCATTCACGCACATACACGCATACCCACAAATTCTCTCTCACTTATTCACTCACTCACTCACTCACTCACTCGCTGACACTCTAACTCACACTCACTCAATTTCTCACTTTATCACACAGACAGGCAGACACACAACACACCCACTCTCTCAGATTGCCTCATTCTCTCACCCAATCTCTCAAACATACGTCCATACTCACTCACTCACTTTTACACTCACTCAGGCACACGCGCATGCATACACTCTCACTCTCTCTGTCTCATACTAATTCTCCCACTCACACTCTTTCTCACTCACGAGATAAATATCTAGATGGCGTGGCCACATGGCATAATAGAGACAAAACCACAGAGCTGATCCACGACTCTGGTGATCATGTGGGATGGCGAAACATGACCGCCTACGCTTATCAGCATGGCACATGATGATGACAAACAGCAAAGTGTTACACAAAGTGGTGATTCGTTATTTCATGCTATGCTGAACGGCGTCTTTGCACATTGGTCATTTGTAACAGTGTATAAGACTAACAACACTTGGTTTTAATACAAAGACTGTTTATTTTCTTGATGGTGACAATATGGCTTCCTTCCAGTTCCAAGCCGGGATGTAGACTGCCCCCAGACAACCCACTACGTCACGATTGAGCATCTCCCCTCGCTTTCACTCCCAATGCTCAATCGTGCTGTAGCTGTTTCCCACTAGATCCTAATCCCCTAATACTCCACTACTGTTACACCTCCCTATGTTTACTAAAGACTTTTTCCTATAAAGGAAAAAGTCTTTACTCCTAATCCCCTCACTCTATTCCCTCTTTTTCCTTACCTCTCACAGTTCCTCTAATTCTTCCCTATACTAACTAAATTTTGAGTAAATAATATATCTTTTAACCCTTCTCCCGGTTATATTGTCAGCTAGTAACCCACTATATACTTCTTCTTCGATTCTACTTTGTATAATACATCGTACCACGTATGGTAACTCTTTTAAACTAAACACTCCTTCTCCCCTTTCTTTAGTTCTTACAGTTCCTTAATCTCCCTAAACCACTTGATATTAAGCAAGCCAATCTATTTCCCCAAACTATATAGCTATCCACTATATATTTCTGGTCCTTTCTTGGCTCCTCAAGTTCCTGTATCAAATATACATATCATAAGAACAGCTCGTAAAATCGTTATCGTAACTTTTGACCTTATAAAATTTCTCACTCTTCCAGAACACAGGACGTACAAAAACAATGTAGTTAGAAAAAGTAAAGAAGCGGTGCGCACCGAGTGAGAAGTATAAAGAATGAATACTCAACATGACCACATGTACATACAGCAATGAATATTTAAGACACTCACATTTACCTCCCTTGCCAATAAAAAAAAATTTTTGTAAAATAATTTTTTTAAAATACACTTTCTGAAATAGATCTTTGTTCACTATAAAACAATTTGACATAAGTTTTCATAAGCCTTATATATTCAACATTTACATTGCCATCCACAATCTTGTCCATATTTCGTTATCTCACCTTTAACCATGAGCCCATGTTCATATTTTATGAACACTTTTAATATAATTAACGCTGGTTTTTCACATCACCTATATCTTACCCCCGTACATCCCATACTTATATACTGCCATTTACAGTCTTCCCCATACCTTATATCAGTGTACAAAGTAGTTTTTATTAACTCTTTTCTGAACGAAAAGCCTTAAGCAAAACCTCATATATTTGAAAATTCAACTTACTTAACTAACTTTATAACTTATTCATTAACCATGTAACTTAATATACCAAACCATTCATGTAATCGAAATAAAATCAACACAAGACGTCATACCCCCAAATTAATCTAAAGAAAAAAACACATTTTAAAATGACATAACATGCATTTTATCAAATCAGAATAAAACATTCTATTACTACCTATCACTATTGGACACTTTTACGGACCAATAGTTTTTACTCCAAATACTAGGAACACAATCATCCTATTCTAAATCAATTAATCAAACTACAATTATTCATTTTACAAGACCGAATCAAGAAAAAAAAAACTTATTATATATGAGGCATTGAAACTTAGGCTCAATAAAACAACCAAATAATAGCCATCATTTTCCAGTACCAACTCAAGCATAAAAACATATTATATATGACTCATGACTCATAAAACTTAGACTCAATAAAACACAGTTTTCAAAACAATTATAGCTCTCTTAAAATTACTACGTATAGTGGCCCACCAACATTGGCCTCTCATACTAAGTAACGTAACACATATCTATTTATACAAGTCATTCCAGTATTTCTATGACCGAGAAAACCAAACACTTCACTGTCCATCTGTATATCTGTTAACTACAGACTAATTTCTTAACTTATAACACTGACCGTACCATTTATTCTCTCCCCTCACAACTTTCTATCTGTCAAAGACTTGAACACATCCCCTCAGCCAGGAAGAGCAGGTAATCTTAAAGAGGCCATGAGGGGATACTGTGCCCGAGGCAAGGGCAGGGGAGATGAGGGAATAGGGTCAGGTTAACCATTCCCTCATGAGACACGCAGGCGTGGTTCAGAGAGTTAGCACTCTAACCACGATAAGCATCACGCCTCGTGGTAGCGGGAGAAGTTGAGTAGACACTCAACATGACACGTTTGCCATCAAGCGTGCCAGGTGAGGCAACACGCGTCAAGGTGAAGGTGACTCCGCGTGGTGTGTACCGGCTGGGGGAAAGATTGGCAGACGGGAGACAGGACGTGTCGAGTACACCTCGTTTAGAATAGAGCTAGGGTTTTGTTGTAACTACATAGATAGAAAGTAGCATAGTGGTTAGCTATTTGTGATAGAGAAGTCTGTGGTAGAGTGTTATGTGTTTCATTAGCGACTGTTCACTGCTGTAGCGAGCCAATGGCAATAAATTGCACTATGTATTTTGCCTCCCACACGACTTGCAAGTATTCTTGTATTGGTGTGAGAGAAGTACCCGATGATGTCTGTCAGTGAGTTGTTGACAGGCCAGGGTAATTGTGGTGTCAAGAAGTGGTGCTTGGACGAAAGAGCCAAGCTAATACCCACAGCCAAGGGTAATTGTGGTTGTCAGAAGTGAAGCTTGGACGCAAAGTTCAAGCTAATCCACTCGTCCACGAGCTCCAGACTAGGGTTTAATTTAATTTGTGTAGTGACGGTGATTTGTGCAGACGAGAAAAATGTTGCAAGCTAGAAATGTGCCTATCGTGACGTATTAAACTGTTTAATTGTGTTTATGAAATATTTATTTAGTCAAAGTATGTATTCATCAAAGCTGTAAGTATTAATATTCTTGGTTTCTCGTATTTATTTATATATTTACCTTTTTGTTGAGAAATGAGTACCAAAAATGATTCACGGCGGAGCGATACAAAGCCAGCAAACAATATCGATTTTTCATCGCGCTGTGCTGTGACGTCAGATGATTGACAAACAGTCGTCTGGGCTCATTAGCATACAGCAAGCGAGTGTTTACAAAGTTGCTAAACAGCGCTCGCCTGAATCGGTACGTTATATCAGCTATTATTTCTTTATTTGATTTACGAAAGTAATATATTTATTTATTTAAACATCATTAGGTTATTTATATTTATGAAAAGCAGTTATTAATATTTTTGGTCTATTTTCTCATTGTTTACCGTCACGATGGAACTACTTTCGGGCGAGCAGATGGCACTTGCTTGCACAACACTTACATAAATTAACTAGAATAGTAACGTAAGGCAATACTGATAGAACGAAGACAGGACATCGACATTTAATTTACGTGGTACATATTCTAGTTGTTCGTGATTCTGTCATTGTCTAAGTCATTGTCCTTAGTTGTCAGGGTAATTATATCGTGCACCTCTGGGCGTAACACTGCCGCCCTACATATCGAAGAGTGAACAACAGCTGTGTACGGATGCCGGTGTGCCAACTAGGGTGTCCCAATTACGTAACGTGTTTCCACCCTAAAGTATCAAGGTGACCTGTGTCGACGGAGTTCCGTTCCCCGATCATCGGGAACGTTAAAGCTGAGTACACTTACATATTTTGGCATGCAATTTGATTAATAGTGCATCTCTTTTTCAGCTGTTGAGACACTATTGTATTTTTTGTGCTCTGCTTTTTCAGCATTAAATTTTGCAGGGCACAAGCAAAGAGTACACGTCTTTGCGCTCATTGGTGAATAAAAATAACATATCAAAGATAGATAATTAATAAAAAGATCATTGTCTGTCACTGCTAGCCAATTACTAAATTAAGATGGCAACTTTATCAGATTTCATAAAAGCAGGTAAAGAACTGGAATTAACAGGGAAAGAACTACAGCAATATGCAGATCAGAAATTTAAAGAATTAAAAGATGCTGAGAAAGAAGCAAAAGAGGCTGAAAAAGCTGATCGCATACGAAAAGAAGAGGCTGAAAAAGCTGATCGCATACGAAAAGAAGAGGCTGAAAAAGCCGATCGCATACGAAAAGAAGATGCTGAAAGAAACGAACGCGCACAAGAAAGACAACATCAAAAAGAGATTGCTCAACTAGCTGAGATAACAAAACAGAAACAGCTAGAAGATGATAAACTGATTAAGCAAAAAGAATTAGAGATTAAGCAACAACAGTTAGAACATGAGAAGGAGATAAAACAGAAAGAACTAGAATTAAAGCAAAGGCAATTAGAACAGGACAAAGAATTAAAGCAATCTGAAATAGCTGAAATGGCAAGAGTCAAAGAAAAACAGATACAAGTAGAATCAGAGACACAGTTAAAGATGAAAGAAAGAGACATAGAGTCACACGCAGAAGTCTCTGCCACTAAACTAAGAAGTCAACAAGAGGAAAATAAGTTCAACAAATACAAAAATATTATCAAACCATACTGTAAAGATGATCCCATATCAGCATGGATAGAGAACGTAGAGTACCAATTTAAATTTCACCAAGTTCCATTAGAAATGTGGGCTCCAATTTTTATGAAGAATCTCAGTGGTGAGCCCCTCAAAGTAATAGAGTCCATACCAACAGACCTCAGATCTAACTATCAATACATCCATGATAGGATAATGCAACACTTTTTACTTGACGCCCCTGGATATCAAAATCAATTTTCAAATTTAAAGCCTAAACCCAATGAGACTTTCATTGATTACGTCTCAAATGTTCTAAGTGTACTAAATAGATGGCTTAAAGCGGCTAACATAGGAAGAGACTTTGATAGATTAAAAAACTTAATTGCTATGGATAAGGTTATATCCACCATACCTTCTCCTTTTGCTAAATTTTTACAGCAGTCAGACATAGAAAACATAGAACAGTTTGAAAAGAAAGGATCGGCATATTTTTCTTCTAACAGAGATGTCTTTAAAACTTCAAATGACTCTGAAATAGTTTCTTTTGTGAAAGACCAACCAAAATATCAGAGTAATAGAAAACCATTTCAGAAATATGATAAGAAAGACATGAAAGTGTCCAAATGCATACATTGTCAACTTGTACATGATTCTTATGCTATGTGTGACAAATCGCCAAATTATCCGGCGCATCTTGAAAAAGTGATCAAGAAACAGCAGAGCAAAAGATCTGCATACAGGCGGGCCATTAAATGTTTTTTTTGTTCCAGCTATGGCCATTATAGTAATAAGTGCCTTGGCCGGCAGCGTATGAAAGCCAGTAATGCCATTTTGATTGACACCTCTTCAGATGGTGGTAGTGAGAATGAGTCTGAGAGTGAAAGTGACTTACCTAATAACCAAGCAGAAAATGTTTGTGGTGCATACGATATGTTGAGCTTCGACAGCTGTGAACGATGTCACCAATTCCATACAGACGCGAAACTAGAATGTGGACATACAGTACTATGCTCATCTGAGAGTGTAAACGCAGCAGTAGCCTCCAGAGGCAATCTTGTGTTCCACAATGCGATGGTCAATGATGTAGCATGCCAGTGTTTGCTGGACAGCGGCAGTACCCTTATTGGTCTTCGGAAAGAACTGGTGAATCCGGGTGATTACACAGGTGATACTGTCAAATGCCGTACCTTTTCGGGTAACATTGAAATCTACCCTTTGGCAAAAGCCCAGATTGACTCTCCTTTTCTCTCTGGTACCTTTACCTGTGCAATACTGAACAACCCTTGTACTGATTTAATTCTGGGGTGCTTACCCCAACTAAAACATTGTACGATTGATGAAATAGTTGCATGGGAAAAAGTAAAGGCAACTATTACAACAGCCAAAACAGACACTTCAAAACATCATAACATATTACAAGATGAGACACTACTGATGCTTTCTACAACCAGCACAGATGACACAAACAAACAGAAACTTTTACTCCACCAGAAATCTACTCTTAATGTGTCTCCATACTTAAAATTGTTAAAGGTCAAAGCCAGAGTGACCAAAAATGCATCTTGTTTATTTAGATATAAAAATGGCATTTCAACTACAGGTCATGCTACTGGTAACCATGAACAGGTGTTACCTGAACAACACCGGTTAACTATGCCAAAAGATGCACATAAAACACCGGTGACTGGTCATCTTGCATACAACAACACCAGACCAGGTTTTTTCAAGAAGATAAAATTATGTTTTCAAAATGTATTTGCGTGTAATGTCTGTCAACAATTGATACAAAAGTTTAAGGGTAGACATCCTACAACTGAAGTACAACCTTCTATACTGGCTCCCAAGCCATTTGATAGAGGAAGGGTCAGTTCTACCACAAACACACAAACAACGGTGCAAGAACCAGTGATCTTGAACTTGATCAAGACAGATTTAGGCTACTTCCATACCAGCGAAATGGCAACGACTATTCAAGGTGGTACATAACCATGGTACATGTTGACTATGAAATATCGATAAACATACACTTAGAGATATTCCATGTCAACATGCGTAAACTTTACTTTTCAAGACAACAGACAGAAGTACAGACAGGACGCACATAATGCAACAACACCAAGTGATCAGACGACAGACATACATAGCGCAACTACACTAGTTAGTGACACTGGCAAATCCGACGAGGGGCATACATGTAGTGAACTTATAGAATACACATGAATAAATCAGAATACTGATGACTGGACAATACACCTACTGAAACTGAGACATGCCTTTGGCAGAGTGCGACTCTTCGGTCTCACTGTGAAACCAAGCAAAGTCAAATTATGCCTAAAAGAAATTGAGTTTTTGGGTCATGTCATCTCTCAAGGTCAACTGAAGACCGACAATAGGATTATTACAAAAATTATGAATCTGACCATGCCTACCAGTAAAAAGCAGGTTAGGAGTCTTTTGGGATTAGTTAACTACTATAGTAAATTTATTCCAAATTTAGCAAACATTACAAGTGTATTTTCTAATCTTTTAAAAGCATCGGTGAAATTAGATGTGAAAGATGCATTATTAATTTCTGCATTGTCAAAATTGAAAATGCTTTTTAGTAATGTTCCCATCCTCCGCTTGCCTAATCCTGGGCTCGTTTATTATCTTAGGACAGATGCCAGCAGGATCTCCATCGCTGCAGTCCTAGGCCAATTTTATGAGGGCATCTTCCACCCGATTTGTTACGTGAGCCGTAAGATCACACCTGCCGAGTCCAGATATTCAATATCAGAACTAGAAGCCCTAAGCGTCATCTATGCGGTGAGAAAGCTCCATCGATTTCTGGCAGGTGTACACTTCATTGTCCAGACAGATAATTCTCCCATTACAGTCATCCAGTCCGGGGTGCACCGAAACGACCGGATATACAGGTGGTCTCTTATTTTGCAGAACTATACGTTTAGTATAGAACACATCAAGGGTAAAGACAACATTTTAGCTGATACCCTTAGTAGACCATCAGGGGTAGAAATACCCGAAAGTCCGCATATAGATAGAGAGTGATAGTCAGTACATAAATAGATTACAATAATGTATATAAAATGTGTTACATATACATCTACTTTATGTGCTAAATAATGATCCAAGTACAATGAACTATCAGGTGTCCGCAGACATGAACTAAAGAACTGTGCTGCAGAACGTAGATACTACCGTGTGTAATAGGACAGCTCATTTTCAACTAAGCTCCATTCCGGTGTATCATGTATGTGAAATGCAGAGAACAGTGTCAGAACAGTGCTTAATTATAGACACGAAAAAGACTGAGCTACGACACCAGCGAATCTCTACACGGGCACTACCGAGAAAACTCTAGTATGACTGTATAATGTATTTCAGATACCCAGGCAAATTGTGTAGATTTATTATGCCTATACAACCAATGTGCAAACATGAAGGCAACTACTATCCTGAAGGAACTGAATACAGTGTATATAAACTTAATGTGATATGTAATTAAATATTTTAAAATAATGATAAATTAGAGATAGAATTAGGTAATATAATAATTCTCATTTAGTTAAATAGTTTAGGTAGTACGGTAATTAACCCGGTTACTTAACTTAAATTTAAATTACAATATTAGATTAAACATAAATATAGTTAATTACATCATAATAAATTAAATTAAAATAGTGATAGACATAGCACCATTTAGATTGTGATATTTCATTTAACTGCAATATAGTTTAGCTTATTCCATCTTAGTGAAATCATACCATCGATCAAACATTACCATTTATTAGTATTATCATTTTACATTACATAAGTGAACTTACATCATTTACACCATTTAGAGTAAGAACATCAATCATATAATTTCTTGTCAATTTAAAAAAATTAGGTAATATAGTGGTAGAAAAGTATATAATTTCTGTTCACATCATCCATTTAATTAAGGTACATAACTCACATCACATCATGTACAGTGAAATAGTTAGATTACATCCCTTAGATTAGATAAACATATCAGATAATTAGCATGACAAAAGTTAGATAACACATCAAATACTGAGATATAGAAATAGGATTACTATGTTATAGTGTAGAGTCTTAGATTAATGTAATATACTGTACGATGAGATCAAGGGGACAAATTATCAACACGGTCTCATCCATGTAAATATAGTGTAAATAGATGACTCGTGCAGCGACTTACGCACAGTCATTGGGCTCGACAGTCTCAAACTGCGCCGAATCTGTACAGTGTTACTCAAAGGTTTTTAAATAATCAGAAGAATGGGTATATAAGGATAAAAGATGTATGATAGAATTAGGAGTGAAAGGAGTATGACAGCAGTGTGAATGTGAAAACGAATGGAAGAGAGACAGGAGAGAGGGAGGTTAGTCAGCAAATTCTTCTGCTGCCTCGCTTAACTTTTAATATTTGTTTGTGTGATTGTTGTTTTTCGTTGGTGAACATGTGCTAGTGTGAATGTGTTGTCTGTAATATAGGTTAGAACTTAGATTACAGTATTTTGGGTTTCATAACCAGGGAATGTAGTCACGAATTAGTGTTATGCACCTATTTGTGGCCACATTGAACCAAATTATGACACTCAAAAAAAAACTAACATACATACACATACAAGTTATAAATATAGAGTAGGAATTAGATTAGTAGATTAATTACATACAAACACGCAAACAACCAGGAAAACAAACATATAAATTACATACACTTTTTGTAAATCAAAGGGAGATAACTTTGGGTCAGGGGACATAATAGACAACGAAAAACTATCTTAACAGTGAAATGGAACTTTACACGCGGAAGCGATGTAGGTAAAGCCTATCGCACACACTCTTGTATAATGGTTGTTAGATATTATATGGGGGACATGAAGCAATTCATGTGTTGACCCTAAGAAAGTCAACTTTGGATGGGTAGTAAGTTAATTTACTATGTGAGGGCAGGTCTTATAAGACAACGGTCCGGTTCAGACATACCTCTAATAAGTATAATATAGCATGTGAGAAAGGGCTCACGCCAACCAGTCAAGTTTGTGGCGATTGCCAGTAGCCAAGTAAAGTTTCGCTACATTGTGGTAAAAGTCAGTAGGAGTCTATTAGAATGCCCAAAGCCAGGTTATCTAGAGTCTTTGACAAAAATTAGAGACACTAATTTTTTAGAAACCTCTTGCGTCACAACCAATGAGTGAAAGTTGGTGACGCAACACAGGAGGGGCGGGTGTGTGTCAAAGACTTGAACACATCCCCTCAGCCAGGAAGAGCAGGTAATCTTAAAGAGGCCATGAGGGGATACTGTGCCCGAGGCAAGGGCAGGGGAGATGAGGGAATAGGGTCAGGTTAACCATTCCCTCATGAGACACGCAGGCGTGGTTCAGAGAGTTAGCACTCTAACCACGATAAGCATCACGCCTCGTGGTAGCGGGAGAAGTTGAGTAGACACTCAACATGACACGTTTGCCATCAAGCGTGCCAGGTGAGGCAACACGCGTCAAGGTGAAGGTGACTCCGCGTGGTGTGTACCGGCTGGGGAAAAGATTGGCAGACGGGAGACAGGACGTGTCGAGTACACCTCGTTTAGAATAGAGCTAGGGTTTTGTTGTAACTACATAGATAGAAAGTAGCATAGTGGTTAGCTATTTGTGATAGAGAAGTCTGTGGTAGAGTGTTATGTGTTTCATTAGCGACTGTTCACTGCGTAGCGAGCCAATGGCAATAAATTGCACTATGTATTTTGCCTCCCACACGACTTGCAAGTATTCTTGTATTGGTGTGAGAGAAGTACCCGATGATGTCTGTCAGTGAGTTGTTGACACTATCCTTTTCTCCTAACACAACATAACATCCGGAATATCCTCTTAAGTAAGCACTGTAAACTACATGTTGACTCCTTTTATCTATTTGTAATGTGGCGACTAATCCAATATCAACTCAATGTAGCAGCCATCATCTACTTATCAATTAACTTGTGGCCTGGCCTGCCAATTATTTCCCTTGGACCAATCATCACTATAACTTATTAATCCTTATCGTTAAACACAGCATTTCTAGCACCAATTAAAAAACTTGTCTATTTTTCTATAGAGTACATTCACCTATTGTACCAATACCCAATTTGTCCACTTTACGAAAAGTCAAGAAGTAGAAACATAATTTCAACCAGCAATTCTATTACAAATAGAATATATATATATATATATATATATATATATATATATATATATATATATATATATATATATATATATATATATATATATATATATATATATATATATATATATATATATATATATATATATATATATATATATATATATATATGCCTCTCTATTAGTTATCTCACTGCTTAACTACTTTTTAAAAAATGTCCATAGAATCCTTTTCCATTTCCACCGTTTCGTATACTTCTTCAAGCATCACTTTCACTTCTAAATCCTGAAACTTATAACTTGCCATCTGCAGTATTCTCTATTTATCTATCTCCTACGTTTCCACTTCTTCAACAACTCCAAGTTTCTTTGAATAAGTGCTAACTCTACATCAATATCCTCTTCTTCGTACAACTTATTAGTTTCTTCCATACTACTACTTGATTCTGACTTTTCATCCATTTCTTCTTCTTCTTCTGTATGTCTGTCGTTAGCAGCCGCTAATCTCTTCTGTTCCACATCCCATCTAATTTGTCTATCATCATTTCTTAAGGACCTTTCTAGTAGAGGCATATCTTCACCGCTTGTTGAATAATCTCTAATTCTCCTCTGTCTTTTCACTTCTTTATCTCTTTGTTTATCCATTCTTCTTTTCGTTGCTTGTCTAGTATTCTTAAATGGAGCACCTATTTCCTCTTCCATACTATCATAATGAGTTTCATTCACATTTTCTTCTTCCATTGTTTTCGGAATCGTCTGTTCTTGAGTATCTTCGTAACTTGGAGTTGCTAGTAACTGATTTTGTGCTGGTTCTTTTCTAAAACTTGGGGTTACTGTAGCTCCTCTGACAACTTGTTCATCTAAATATCCGGTGTCTGAATCATAATTATTATTATAATTCTCATTTCTCTTCTCCTCCTCATCTCTTCTTAAGTGTTCAACGTGTGCCCTTGCCACATGTCCTGTGACCTGGTTCTTGATAGTATACGATACATTACCTAGTTTTTCCAAAACGTAATAACCTGGGATCCAACGAGCATCAAACTTAGAGTTTCTTCTATGCTTCTTGTAATAAACTCTATCACCTACTTTAAACTCCTGTAATTTTGTATTTACATTTTTGTACTTTTTCTGTCTTTCCCTAGCTTTAAATATATTATTCTTTAATCTTACGTGTGCTTTATGCATTTCTTGTATTATAGTCTCTTGAAATTCTTCTCCCATATATTTCCGTCTCGGTTTTAACAGATTATCTATAGGTAGTATTGGTTCTTTCCCGTATATTAAATAGAATGGTGAAAACCCCGTACTCTCATTTTGATTTGTACGAATAGCGCTAAGGGCAGGTCCTAAGAACAGATCCCAATCTTTTTCATGTTCATCAAAAAACTTTGCTACAATGTCGTATAACGTCCAATGTTGACGTTCGTTTCTAGCATTTGAAGAAGGTCTATAATATGAGGTTTTTATATGTTTTATATTCAAATCTTTTAATAACTTTTCGAATTTTTTATTCACAAACTCTCTACCATTATCCGTAAGTATACTTTGTGGGCAACTAAATCTTGGTACGAACTCCTGCAAAAAAATATTAATGACTGTATCTGCGCTCTTATCTGGAATTGCGTAAATTTCCGGCCAAAGACTGTAGACGTCTACTATATGAATTAAATACACGTTTCCTGACAATGTTCTGGGGTGTGGACCTGATATATCTAAACTAATCTTTTGCATTGGGAACTGAGGAATATCTGTATCTTGTAAGGGACATTTTATTGTTTTCATATTCCTTAATCTGCATTTCTCACACGTATCTACATATTTGCAAGCAGATTTAAACAAGTTTGGCCAATAATATTTGCTCGTAAGTGCTTTCACCAACTTGTCCCTACCGAGATGTCCATTTTCATTGTGATATGCTTTTAACACTTCATTTTCTAAATGTTTTGGAATATATTTCCTTAGCTGTTCGTTCCTCTCACACATATAGTATAACTGTCCATCGTCCTGTAAAACCAAATAATTCTTTTTATATTTGTTATCCTCCGTTTCTCTTAATTTTTCTTTTATTTGTAAGACTTTTGGATCCAACTCTTGTTCTTCTTTCATATTAAATTGTGCTAATTGTAGGTCTTCTTCTCTATGTTCAGACTCTTGATCCGATGGTAAACTCTCAAATTCTTCCCTATTTATTATGGCAGAATCTAAAATATTTACTTGCCAGTTTCGGTCGTCTATCTCTGGTTCAGCTTCATCTTCTGTATCTCCTGATGACTGTGGGTACGGAATCCTAGATAATAAATCAGCGCATGTGTTAATCCTACCTGGAATGTACTCAATTTTCGTGTTATATCCCTGTAGATTCAATGCCCACGTCTGTATTTTCCTGTTCTGCACTGGAGCTTCTAAAAAAGACTTTAAAGGCATATGGTCAGTTCTAATAACAAAATTTGCGTTATGTAAGTAGTAATTTAGTTTCTGAAGAGCATAATGAATGGCATATGCCTCTTTCTCAATAGTCGTCCATTTCCGTTGTGATTTGCTAAGTTTATGAGATAAGAAGTAAATTGGCCTTTCATTTTTAACCCCTGGTATTCCATACTCTTTTCCTTCATATGGTTGAACCAAGCATGCTCCTATTGCACTGTCCGAAGCATCTGTGTACAGTATTAACTGTTTGTTTAAGTCTGGATGCGTCAATAGTGGTACCAGTGTTAAGCTGTTTTTTAAATATTCGAACGCTTTTTGACACTCATCATCCCACTTAAACCTAGCGTATTTGCCTGTTAAATTTGTAATAGGTTCTGCTATTTTTGAAAACGCTGGGACAAACCGCCTATAATACGCACAAGTTCCTATAAACGCACGCACTTCCTTAACGTTAGTTGGAGGAGGTAACTCTTTAATAACCTTTATCTTTTCCTGGTCTGGTTTAATACCTTCTCTATTTATAATATACCCCAAATATTTTGTTTCTGTCTTTTAAAACTGGCATTTACTAAGCTTCAATTTTACGTCATGTCTTCTTAACCTGTCAAACACTAGTCTAATATGTTTTACATGATCCTCTACATCTCCTGCTGTAAAAATCAGAATATCGTCTATATAGGCTAGTGCAAACTTTTGCATACCTTCTAAAACTTCATTTATTAAGAGCATATAGTGAGAGGGCGCCGTTCGAACCCCGAATGGCATACGTAAGAATTCGTACGAACCCATATGAGTACAAAAAGCACTCTTCTTTTGCGCGTCCTTCGACATCGGAATACACCAGAATCTTGACCTTGCGTCCAGCGTCGTGAAATATGTAGAGCCATTAAGCAGCCCCAAAATATCATCAATTACTGGCAATGGGTACGCTACATTCTTGGTGATTTTGTTCAACGCCCTGTAATCGCAACAAAGGCGACTCGAACCATCAGGTTTGGCCACGATGACGACCGGAGATGACCACTCTGACTTCGACCTTGTTATTATTCCTGCTTTCAACATCTCTTCTATTGCCTTTTCCACGATTTCTCTATTTCTTAATGGAGTTCTATATGGTTTTAAACTTATTGGTGGATGATCTCCCGTATCTATTTCCATTGTAACTGTTTGCGTCTTTCCCAATTCTAAATCATTAATTGCAAATACATCCTGATTTTGTTTTACAAGTTGTTCTAAGACTTCCTTATTTTCTGGCGGAGCTTTTAACTGTGACAACAATTCTTGTTCCCTTGTCATTTTGTCTAGTGAATGTATTTGGGCTTTATTTCTTCTGGATGGATGGATCAATTCATCCATTCTGACGTTCCCTCTTCTTCCGCGTCCGCGTCTGTTATTAACTCTTTCACTAGAAGTTTCTGAATAACTTGTTCCCGACATTTCTGCTCTATCCGTTGCCAATATGTCACTAATGTTATGATCTAGTTTGGCTATCACACATCCTCTGTATAATTTAATTTCTCTACCTGTGTTGTTGATAATCATCACTGGAAAGGTTAAGTGTTTATCCAACGCTATTATTCCATCCGGAACTTCTAAACCAGGCTCATCAATTACTTCCTCTTGTAACTCAGTGACTCTGACTGTGTCTCCTTCCACATAATATGGGTTTCTCTTCAGCTTCGCTTGTATCAAATTAACCGACTGTGGTTTTAACGTCGTTGACATTTTAACTCTAACTATTGCTGATATATGCATGTCTTTTTCCATATCTATATAGACGTCCCTGAATTTTAATTTATGTAAATCAAAAAAAAGTCTTACTCCATTTTTTATTAAAAAATCTCTACCTATCAACATGTTTCTATTTAAATCCTTCACTACATGAAAAAGATGTCTTATGTTGATCCCTCCTAACTTAAAATTTATCATTGTTTGTCCAATTACTTGTAAATTCTGTCCAGTAACAGAGTGTAAATTATTATGACTCTTAAATACTCTACAATTTCTCACTATTTTGTATAGAAAACTTTCTTTTACTACACTAACCTGAGCTCCCGAATCAATTAACGTACGAACTCTATACTTTCCTATTTCTATTATACAAGAGCTATAATCTGTTTTATTTTCTATAAACTGCTTGACTTCATCTAGTTGAAAATATTCTCTGTTCATCCTACTATACCTGTTATTAACATATTCTCTAAAGCTTGGGACCTTATTATTTCCCTTCCTATCATAGGTCCTTTCTAATAGGTAGGGCGCCGGTTTTCCTGCGTTCTTGTACTTGTAAAATTCCTGTGTCTACTTTCAACATTCCTACTCAACCTGTTATTGTCATGTCTACCCTGTGTATTTGACTGGACACGCCTGTTATTACAAAAACGAGAAACATGTCCGCGTTGACCACAAACCCAACAGACAATATTTGTGTTATTTGTGTTTCCCACTGTCTCACTTGTAGGGTATCTCATATTTCTTCTTTCATCATAATCACTTCTATTTCTACCTTGTAACGTCTGTATACCTCCTCTCCTATTCCATCCGAATCTTGTTTGTCCTATTTCCATAGGCTCCTCAATCCTGTCTTCTCGACTCATTCCTATTTCTCGTCCTGTTCTCAATCTGAATCTACGTCTCAAATTTTCTTCTTGTACCGCGATATCTACCGCTTGTGATAACCTCTCAGGGTTTTCCCTCATCAGCTTAAATTTCAAACCATCGGATTTTATGCCATCTACAAAAATGCCGACTAACATCCTCTCCACCTCCTCTCCTTGTACATTCTGTCCCAAGAATGCCTCTTCAGACAGGTTAATCAACCTATCGCTGAACAACTGTACCGTCTCTCCATTATTTTGTTTAGACTGTCTCAATACTGAAAACGCATGTTGTGGATCCGTTATTTCTGCATACTTGTGTGCCAGGTCGGTTTTGAACTGCTCCCATGTTTCATCTACTCTAGCCTCTAACTTTCTTCTAATATGCTGTGAGACCGGTTCTGTGGCTGCCTGATATGCAAGTCTCATTTTCTCTTCATCTGTTGCAGATACTAAATACGCATATTTTTCTATGGAAGTAATCCATTTCTTAAACTCCCTGGCCTGTCCACTAAACTTAACGATTTCAGTTGTCATTCCCTGTTGTTTTATGACCGTATGAAGTCTATCTACCGCTGTTCCCACTCCCGACAAAACTTGTGCTACTGAATCCTGTTCTGTCATGTTACAATATCTATACTTATAGAAGCAAACAACAATCAATTCTTATTAATATCTAAATTAATTAACTAAAGAATTCAATTATTTTCTACCCAATATCTAATATGTTACCCTTTTTTCTGTTGAGGTTATCTTTCCAACCGAAAATGAAGTTCCTGGCGTCTATGTCTCTGTCTACTGAGCTTGAGAAAGCCGGTACTCGAGTACTTGAACTAAGATCGACAAAGTGGGTTCTGTAAGGACCAAAAATGCTCGACTGTAGTCCACAGGCCTCGATAGGGCACAACAAAATCTCACGGGGCCTCGATAGGGCACAACAAAACCTCACAGGGCCTCGATAGGGCACAACAAAACTTCACAGGGCCTCGATAGGGCACAACAACTTCACAGGGCCTCGATAGGGCACAACAAAACTTCACAGGGCCTCGATAGGGCACAACAACTTCACAGGGCCTCGATAGGGCACAACAAAACTTCACAGGGCCTCGATAGGGCACAACAACTTCACAGGGCCTCGATAGGGCACAACAACTTCACAGGGCCTCGATAGGGCAGTGAAGAATGGTTGAACGTATCAGCCACCCAGGGACGGGCTCTTGAAACACAGTAAAGTTCTGAGATGAGCTGACAAGGGCTCGATTTTAATGACTTAGTTTACTGGGCCACAGCGATCAAAACCATCACTGGACGACGGTGATCAAGAAAATCAGTATTTCAGTCGAACTTGATAAGGAGCTTCGGTCCAAACCAATTATAGCCGTAAGTCTCATAGACGGCCATTTTCTTAAAATTTGAGAGCAGAAAAATTTCCTCAGTCCGTCAACAAGCAAGTGACCTTCAGACCAGCCAGGTTAAAACAACGGCTGCAATGACGGCAGTCCAAACTCACAGGAGGATATCGACTACAGTTCGGTCACTCCAGAGCACAATAATAAGCGGCTCCCTACTTTGACAAAAACCTCCAACAGATAGTAGCTCCATCCAAAAACTGATTTCCATTGGTATGGCGGTTCCAAACGACTGTTCGAAAAAACGTTTGTTCTAAGTTGCAGGCCTCAAAAGGTAGTCTGGTCTGGATCTTTTGATTTTTTCTTCTAACAAGATTCTAAATTCCCTCTTCTTCTTGTTGCTGCAAGCGGAGAAAGGTGTTTATTAAAAATTCTCCATCGTTTTCTGCTGTTTATTAGTACTTCGCATTGCGTCCGCGACGGCAAAGTCCAGAATCCTGGTCACGGCACCATTTATTAGTCCTGTAACAGTGTATAAGACTAACAACACTTGGTTTTAATACAAAGACTGTTTATTTTCTTGATGGTGACAATATGGCTTCCTTCCAGTTCCAAGCCGGGATGTAGACTGCCCCCAGACAACCCACTACGTCACGATTGAGCATCTCCCCTCGCTTTCACTCCCAATGCTCAATCGTGCTGTAGCTGTTTCCCACTAGATCCTAATCCCCTAATACTCCACTACTGTTACACATTCCCGTATGTGCTCACTCCTCCGATGCAGCAGCCATCTCACAGAAATTAATTCTACTCATTGTTCCCATAAGGCACCTCCTGTCTGTTTATAGGCGTTACCGCCAGTTATTGTAATCGGGCTAGCTTCGGAGTTTGTTATCAAATAAAGTAATTACTATCGAGCTTCTTGTCAGTGGGCGTAGGCGATCATGCTTCTCCACATCCTCCATTCTCTTCTATTATGAACTCATGTACCAATGCCATGAACTCATGTACCAATGCCATGAACTCATGTACCAATGCCATAATGAAAAGCTGTCAAAAAAGACTGTCGTTCGCTTTCCTCCATCTGTTTTCCCCATTGTTCTGACTAGTTGTTACAATGGTTTCCAATAACTTCTGGTCAAACAATGAGCTAACATGTATTACCTGATTATGATATGTCTGATAAGTAGTCTATGTTTTAGTCTCTTACAAAAGGATGGCGTCGGTAGACGTTTGTCTGTCGGTCCTGTGGGTTAGAAACCGCATCGGGGCGGATGTTTTCAACTGACTAGCGCTCCCAGATCCACCCAGCCAAAAATGTAAATAGGAAATCAATTGGGGAAACCTTTGATGCCACCAAGACGGTTCACAAATAAACACACATAGTATTTTTTGGCGCTCACAGAAGGAGAAGAAGGAAGTAGAGATTAGAGGACGTACTAGACAACATAAAATTTCAAAGTTATAGTTATCGACCGGAATTAAAACCTGTCACCTCCAAATGATGACGGCGCCTCGCTGCAGGAATAAGTGTACTTCAATGCATGACCAACGAGCTGACAGGTTCGAATCCCGGTCGGTAACTATAGCTTTTCAAATTGTACATATCTTGGGAAGCGCAGGCCGGCGGCCTGATGTTGACCACCTCACCCACCTATTTTTGTTCTATAAAAGTATACGCTTAGCACATTGTGCCCATTGTGCCTTCAGGCCTGTAAAAGGATCCTTTGCTTTACTCTTTCAAAAGGGAACCGCAATAGCTAATACTCGTGCCTGCTTCCCTAACCGAGAGTTACAAATTCAAATCTTCATCAAGGAGGAATTTTTTTATTAAATTGACCCGGGCTTCAGGGTTTCATGGTTAGGAGAAGGGTAGGCAAGTTCTGCAATTTAGTCCCCTCAGAAATAGTACTTTGGTACTGGGTACAGACAATCACCTTATATCAGCGTCAGTCCGGTAGATGTTGTAAGCCCATGTCCGGACCATGTACAGACAATCACCTTATATCAGCGTCAGTCCGGTAGATGTTGTAAGCCCATGTCCGGACCATGTACAGACAATCATCTTATATCAGCGTCAGTCCGGTAGATGTTGTAAGCCCATGTCCGGACCATGTACAGACAATCACCTTATATCAGCGTCAGTCCGGTAGATGTTGTAAGCACATGTCCGGACCATGTACAGACAATCACCTTATATCAGCGTCAGTCCGGTAGATGTTGTAAGCCCATGTCCGGACCATGTACAGACAATCATCTTATATCAGCGTCAGTCCGGTAGATGTTGTAAGCCCATGTCCGGACCATGTACAGACAATCACCTTATATCAGCGTCAGTCCGGTAGATGTCGTAAGCCCATGTCCGGACCATGTACAGACAATCACCTTATATCAGCGTCAGTCCGGTAGATGTTGTAAGCCCATGTCCGGACCATGTACAGACAATCATCTTATATCAGCGTCAGTCCGGTAGATGTTGTAAGCCCATGTCCGGACCATGTACAGACAATCACCTTATATCAGCGTCAGTCCGGTAGATGTTGTAAGCCCATGTCCGGACCATGTACAGACAATCATCTTATATCAGCGTCAGTCCGGTAGATGTTGTAAGCCCATGTCCGGACCATGTACAGACAATCACATTATATCAGCGTCAGTCCGGTAGATGTTGTAAGCCCATGTCCGGACTATGTACAGACAATCATCTTATATCAGCGTCAGTCCGGTAGATGTTGTAAGCCCATGTCCGGACCATGTACAGACAATCACCTTATATCAGCGTCAGTCCGGTAGATGTTGTAAGCCCATGTCCGGACTATGTACAGACAATCATCTTATATCAGCGTCAGTCCGGTAGATGTTGTAAGCCCATGTCCGGACTATGTACAGACAATCACCTTATATCAGCGTCAGTCCGGTAGATGTTGTAAGCCCATGTCCGGACTATGTACAGACAATCACCTTATATCAGCGTCAGTCCGGTAGATGTTGTAAGCCCATGTCCGGACTATGTACAGACAATCATCTTATATCAGCGTCAGTCCGGTAGATGTTGTAAGCCCATGTCCGGACCATGTACAGACAATCACCTTATATCAGCGTCAGTCCGGTAGATGTTGTAAGCCCATGTCCGGACTATGTACAGACAATCATCTTATATCAGCGTCAGTCCGGTAGATGTTGTAAGCCCATGTCCGGACTATGTACAGACAATCACCTTATATCAGCGTCAGTCCGGTAGATGTTGTAAGCCCATGTCCGGACTATGTACAGACAATCACCTTATATCAGCGTCAGTCCGGTAGATGTTGTAAGCCCATGTCCGGACCATGACGTGAACGCCAAGGCATCGGAGCTATAACAGACGTCGGTGTGATCGAAACGATAAGAGCGCTTAATCTTACACCTCCGCGCGCTGATGCCTGCCGATTTCGGCGGTTCAACCCTCACACCGACACTAAGACTTACACGTTGATTTCTCATTCAAAAAGCAATGACAAGCTACTAAACGTACAATTGCCTAGACAATCTGAGGTTGATGGCAACGTCCTGTAAAGCACATCCTAATTTCTTGAGGGAATCACAACCCATCAACCAAATCCATCAGCACAATGGTTTCCATGGAATTGCGATGTGCAGCCTTCCCTTCCATTCCCCGGCACCTTCCTTCACTGCAGAGTCTTACACCCGTTGCATCAGCAGCTTCCCGCTGGGGAAAGTATACGTAGCAATGGATACACTTTACCTCGAGGGTTCTAAATTGTGTGTTCTATGGACTCCCACATTTGTCTTTACACTTTCAGTGTATCTGTATGCATGCTTGAGAACTACAAATCGTTTTTGTTTGCACGCAATAATAACTTAACCGGAACCTTGCCGTTGTAATAGACGATTTTTTTTTTTTTTTTTTTGCGTATCCTTTACAGGACTTAGCTGTCAACAGCAGCATCTTTCAGCTGTCTGTTGATCTCTTGGCAAGATTACGCTCAGTAGTTTGCCATTGCTTTCTGAGCGGCCGGCTCTGTTATCCCGCAAGTCACCAGCGGGGGTCGAACCGCTGCCAGCTCTCACCCGCTTACGAGACTCTGCGTGATAAACGGGATTACGGAGAAAGTGTTGTAACCCTTCGGCCAGAGAGACCGGCGTAATAGACGATAGTGGAGTTAATCCTAGCCATAGCACAAAGCCTGGGCTACATTTAGACACCAGTGTTTTGCCCATGCAGCATGATCCTTCTCTCGGCCTGCTTAGTTTACTCAAGAGGAAAGGTAACACCAATATGCCTGGAACAAGGCAAGCCGCAGAAGCTGCCGGATTAGCAAAGCAATGCTCTAACTTTCCGCCTGTCGGAGCTTCCATCCTAGATCACTTGCAGATCACGGCTTAGGGCCCGGTCTGCCCTGCCATGACATTTAATCTTAGGTTGCATTTCCTCGCACTAGAATAAGGCTTGTACCCTCCCAACTGCGCCCCTCCGCCCGAAGCCGTTGTTACAATGCGGGGTGTCGGTTTTGGTGAGCGTCACGCAACATTCGTTGCTAATACAAATACAAAATGCCATTACCATACTTTATTTTCCTCACACATTTTACATGAGTTTTGGGGTAACCACGAAAGTGACATATCTCGAGTATAAACCACACGACAAGAAAAGCCAGCATAAATCAGCACATTCGAAGATCCAGGACGCAAAGATAGATTCCCCAAGATGTTCACAGCTGTCATTGCAAATGCAAATGCAAACAATAAAATCTACTACTCTATAATACACTGTTTATGCCTGCGCAGAAGTCTATTGTCACGTGCTAATACAAAAATGGCCCCATACTGCGCTGGTTTTTACCTACCCTTTCAAGGGATTAAACCAGCTACTCCAATACCCATATCTATCAACCTCCAGGCGAATAAATTAGTTATTGAAATCAGAAAGACGTTTAGAAATAGCAGCAGATGTATATTTAATCAGATTCTAAAACCGCCAACTGCTTTGAGAAATTAGACAGACAGTCACAATGTTTGAGGCACTTTATAAGAATAAAACCAGATAACTTGGTGACAACTGGCAAGGTTGATGGGGAAAGAATAATGGAAACGCAGAGAGGTAAATATCTGGATAGCTTGGCCACATGGCCTGGTCGAGACAAGAACACAGAGTTGATCCACGTGTATGTGTGTGGGGTAGGGTTGTGGTGGGGTGGCGTATGGTGTGTGTGTGGTGTAGTGTAGTGTATGCATGTGTGTGTGTTTGTGCGTATGTGTACACGTGTGTGCGTGTCGTTTGGCATTCTCTCTTATCTTATGTTCCGTAAATCTGCTACACGACAAAGCCAGTCAACTCAGACGACTCCCAATACTACAAATTAACATATTTTTAGAACCGCTGCTGAAAGCAAGGAATCCAGAACCGGAGCATGGGTTGGTCATTGGCAAGACCAAACAGGTATAAGCCTGTCAGGATAGGTACTACCCTGGGATACTCTAGAGAACAGGCAGACGGCACGAGGGTAGAATTCCTTCCATCGAGCGGCGTGCCCCTGGAATGCACCAGATATCCTGAAATAGAGGAATTTGACTGATAACTTCAAGAGGCTTCCAGAAATAACGGCGTATCTTGATGAAAATGGTTAAACTCGGACCGACCTATCCTCGCACGAGGACATCTTAGACTGTTGGCGAGAGATTACTCACTCGTGAGTGGTATTCTGACGCCTGCTCATGAGGGTATCTGAACAATAAGTGGACCGAGGCGGCGTCCTGGGTAGTGTCAACAGATGGTAGGCCACGTGGTTGCTGGGAGCAGCTGGGCGAGAGTATCAGACACTCGTATCGCAGGGTTGTATTTTCTGTGTCACTTATCTCCGGAGTCTGTATCTATGTCAAACATAGGAAGGCATTCAATGGTACATCCGTTCTTCCGCCCCTCCCTCTCTCTCTCTCTCTCTCTCTCTCTCTCTCTCTCTCTCTCTCTCTCTCTCTCTCTCTCCCTCGTTCTCTCTCTATCTCTATTTCTCTTGTTCTCTACTTCGCTCTCGTTCTCTTTTTTATATCTCGTTCTCTCTCTCTCTCTCTCTTTCTCTCTCTCTCTCTCTCTCTCTCTCTCTCTCTCTCTCTCTTCGTTCTGTTTCACTATATTTTTTTCTGTCTCTCTATCTTTCTCTCTCTATATATCTTTTCTCTCTCATTTCTCTCGTTCTCTCCCTTTATCTATCTTTTTCTCGTCCTCTCTCTCTCTCTCTCTTTCTCTCTCAGCCTCTCTCAATTTCTCTCCCGTTATCTCTCTTTCTCTCTCTGTGCATGTGTGTGAGAGAGAGAATACACCCTGTCCGTCTGTGCGATCTCTGTGTCCACATATTCGGTCCGTTTGTTTATCTGTATGTGACGTTCGTCTGTCTGTCCATCTGTGTGGTATGTTATGTTTACTTTCTTTCTTTTCTTTGGTTCTACATGGTGGGAGTATTATTCTAGAACTCACCGCTTCCCACTCTATTAGTGCATGCTCTGCCTCTTCAGATAACAAATTCACTCCGTTGCGAGGTTTATTCATTCTTTATATCGCCTTAGAACAGCACTGTTTCACCTTTGTTTAGAAACTTGTTGCTGGCTTCCTTCCATCTTGTTTCGCATAATCCCAATTTGCGAATCTTAAAATAGTTCACTTTCATACCATTTACCATTTCATACTTAGTTCCAACATTCCAGATGCTAAATTATGTAATTCTTCCGAAGTGAGAGGAGATTAAATCGGCAATCCACACTCCTGACGACTTTCTCCACATCTCGTCATACTTCTAGGAGAAGACTTTCCTGTTACCTTGATTGGCTAGTTATTTTGCTGTTCTTGTCTTAGACTTGTTCATACTTGACTAGATTGTATAGGTAAAAATGTCCACTTGATGAGGTAGCCAGTGTTATGCCAACCCTACTTAGTCGCCCCTTGCGACAAGCATTTTAGGTTACAGTGTTACTATTCTTTTTTTAGAAGAAAGAAATACCGTAACTTTGTTAGAGAAATTAGGTGTTAAAAAAAAAAATTGTTGGGCACGTTATGAGAAGAAATAAACTACAGAACTTGGTGACAAATGGCAAGATTGAAGATTAAATAACAAGGGGAAGGCAGAGAAGTAAATATCTTGAAGATTTGGTCACGTGGCATCGTCCAGACAAAAATTCTGAGCTGATCCGCGGGAGATGACGAAATATGACCGCCCACGCTTATCGCCATGGCACATGATGATTCATTGCTTCCCTTATGGGCCCTGGTAGCACACGGGCGGCGGTCCGAATATTTGTCCGTGTGTCTTGTCCGTCTATGTGTCCGTAAACGCAGTCTGTCTGATTGTCCGTGTGTCTTGTCCATCTATTTGTCCGTAAACGCAGTCTGTCTGATTGTCAGTGTGAGTTGTCCCTCTATTTGTCCGTAAACGCAGTTTGTCTGATTGTCCGTGTGTCTTGTCCATCTATTTGTCCGTAAACGCAGTCTGTCTGATTGTCCGTGTGTCTTGTCCATCTGTTTGTCCGTAAATGCAGTCTGTCTGATTGTCTGTGTATGTTGTCCGTCTGATTGTCCATCTCTATTGTCCGTCTGTATGTCCGTCCAACCATCTGTCCGTCCTGTGTCTGTCTGTCCATAATCTGCCTGTTTGATTCGTCGGTACATATCCACCCGATTTGCTGTTCTGCCTTTCTGTCCCGTCTTCCCATATATTAGATCCGTCTTCGCGGCCCGCATGCCATTAGTAATTTTACCCGTCAATCTTTTACAAGTTAGTTGTATGTCAGTTACAGGACCTCGCAATCAACCACAGCATTTCTTGGCTGTCTGTGATTTACTTACTAGGCATATATTTCCTCTCAGTAGTTTGCCATTACTTTCTGACCATTACAATCAAAGCGGTCTGCTTCTAAATTGCCTACAACTGATTTTGAGCCCTCGACTCAGAATGACTTGATGGACTTCACTGCACCGGGTTTTATCCCATATGGCGCGGTCTCTATCCGCAGGGCGGCCTGCCGAAAGCGTCGCACAAAGCACGAACTCCGCAGCTTCAGCGATGACTCCCAGGAATCTCCGAGAAAAATGCTCTCATGAACCGAAAGCCATAGCCCGGAATTGTAACCCACAACCTTCGGAGTGCGAGGTAGACGGCTGGACCACTTCGCCACGGAGTCTATAGGAATCGTGCATCAATTGACTCGGATGCTATTATATTAGTCTATTCTTATATGTATGACTTGTCTATCATTGTTTCTTTTGTTGGTCTTCAACTTATCCAACTAGCCGCAGCAATCATCATTTTAACAGACTCTATGTCAAACAAAACGTAGGTTTGGACCAAACAAAAATGGATGTCAGACAATGGAAAGTCACAATTATGACTTAAAAGTTGTTATTATGGTAGCAGACGTTGTAATATATATATATATATATATATATATATATATATATATATATATATATATATATATATATATATATATATATATATATATATAAAATTAAAGAGGGTTCCAAGGAGATAATTACTGTATATACGCTCAAGGCAGATACCGGAAGTCGCTTAAGACGATTAATAATCCTATGGCATTTAATGAATAAATGACCAAGAAAACTGAAAAAAGTGAAGGAATTTAAATATCTAGGAAGTATGATCACAGAAGGTCAGCATGGAAGAATGGATAAGAACGCATGTTTTTAAACATCTGGTGTGCTGATGCCGAGGTAAGGGGTTCACCCCTACACAGGACAGTTTGACTAAACTGTTGACCTATCGTCTTTGACTTGGGGACGTAAGTTACAAGTACATCTGAAGTCGGAGTGGGTTCGCCTGATGGCGAGGGACACTGATAATAGGGAAAGCTAATCCACACACAAAATTCAGTCCAGCACTACTAGGAGTAGTGTGTATGGACTATGCTTGAGTTCAAAGCGAGCGAGCGCAAACAAAATGATTACAGAAGATTACACAATAGACAAAGAAGATGGCAGAATAGGCACAAACAGAAATCAGATGTCAAAAAGCTGTGCACTTATATATCAACTATCTCCCATATTGAAACATCAAAACATACACATGCCCACAAAACCACATAATAAATAGCATATTCACATCAACCCTATGTTAACAATGGCAAACTTGGACATTATCCAATTCACATTTACTCAAAATCAACACCTGCGAGATAAGATGCTTGAGAGCTGCCAACTTAATTATCCGAGACTGAATAAGAAATGATATCAGTTATGCAGTGATATCAACACCTTGTGCCACATATTGAATATATCATATATTAAATGATTCGGCCATCACGTTAGAATGCAACACCATCAACTACCAACAATGATGCTACATCAATGATGATCGGACGCAACAGCAAGAGTCCGCCCGAGACCCAATGGACTGACAACATCAAAGACATGATACAATCATACGGAACGACACTATCCAGTTCATCCCATTGGCCGCTGGAATAGGAATGCTTCCTCCCGATAATGCTTAACAGACAGAAGAGGAAGGAAGGAAGGAAGGAAGGAAGGAAGGCAGGAAGGAATGAAGGAAGGAAGGAAGGCAGGCAGGCAGGCAGGCAGGCAGGAAGGAAGGAAGGCAGGAAGGCAGGAAGGAACGATGACCGAATTCAATCTTCTGCTATCTCATTTATTCATGTCTACAATTTGGCGGCACAGCGCGTTGCACTCCCCTCACCTGTGACAGCCTAGGAAAACAAGTCGCCCACCTATTCTCAAGGGAGGCAACCCACTTTCCCAATTACTCCCACGAGTTATCGTTTCAGCTTTTTGTTTCTGGTTTCTCAAATTATTCGTGGAAGTTAGAATGGTATCCGCCTGAATTCTATCTGGGTTTATAAAGGCTATTTTATTTCAGGCAGGCCTAACACTTTGTAAAGGTGTAGCGTTGAGATACTCTCCATTGGATTCCCTTTACAGGCATGGTTGCCACTGTATACGTATGCCTGCCTGCGCAGTTACTGCTTTCCTATCTTACAAATTATGCATGTTCTATCCCTAAACACATTCCTTCTTGTCGTTTTCCCGCCTATTCACACATTTGTTTGACTTTTCTGTTCACTAACTCAAATTTTATTTCTGCTGGCTTTGTAGTTTTTACGTAATCCACGCAAAGCTGTTTAGAAAACTAGCATTCTGCCGATAAATTGCCAATTGTTAGAAAAATGTTAAAGACTTCTTTTTGTATTAGCGTTTAATTCCCGCATGTGTTTATTATTCTGTCCATTATCCATTATTGACCCGGCGTGTTTGTTTGACGTGTCCGCTGTCTGAATGCCTCTTGTGGTACGATGAAGTAGATTGAGCAGTGCTGCTACTGCAGATGCTGCTTCTGTTCAAACAGATTGTTCTGTTTGCCGAGGTATTGATTAGCTTCAAGCAAACATTGTTTATAACTTCTAGTTTGTTTCCTTCACGTTACTGTCGCGCTGCATTAGTGATGGTTTGTGAATGTTGAAGTAGCAAATATGTATCCCATAATATCTACCGTTGTAGATTTATATATGTAAACTGCCTATGTCGCTTAAAAGTCGAGCTTCCCATCCGATGGCTCTATCCGTCATTTCATGCGCATTTCCGTCCGCCCATCCTTCTGTCTGTCTGTCCTTCCGTCTGTCTGTCCATCCGTCTGTTTGTCCATCCGTCTGTCTGTCCGTCCGTCCGTCTGTCTGTCCGTCCGTCCGTCTGTCTGTCTTTCTGTCCATCTGCCTGTCTGTCCGATCTGTCCGATCCCGGTCGGTAACTATAGCTTTCAAATTTTATGTTGCCTAGTGCGTCTTCTAGTCTCTACTTCCTTCTTCTCCTTCTGTGAGCGCCAAATAATACTATGTATGTTTATTTATGTAATTGTCTTAGTGGCCTCAACGGTCCCCCCCCCCCACTGATCGCCTGTCTGTCCATCCGCCGGTCTCCATCCGTCTGTCTGTCCATCCGCTTATCTGTCCATCCATCTGTCTGTCCATCCGTCTGTATGCCCATCCACCTGTCTGTCTGTCCGTCTGTCTGTCCATCCGTCTGTCTGTCCATTCCGTCTGTCTGTCCGTCCGTCTGTCTATTCATAAGCTTATCTGTCCATTCGCTTATCTGTCCATCCGTCTGTCTGTCCGTCCGTCTGTCTGTCTGTCTGTTTATCTGTCTGTCTGCCTGTTTGAAGGTCAATTAATTCAGTCATCTGAGCACACACATGGCTAATCGTGTACACATCCAGATATCCATTCATTCATTCTCCACCCTGCCTGTCATCTCTCTAATCCATCTAAGAATGTCTTCTCGTTCAAGCTATTGAATTAACATGCCTCACCCATCAATCCAGCCGTCGGCCATCCGTCCACCCGTCCGTCCATCCGTCCCTCCACCAGTCCGCCCATCCATCCATCCGGTCATCTGTCTCTCTACTTGTCTACTTGTTTGCCCATTTGTGTCTAAATCTGTCCAACTACCTGATTTGATTGCTCGTTTGTCTGTTGGTCTCTCTGTCTGTCAGCCTGTCTGTCTGCCCACATATCTAAATACATTTCTATGTGTCTGCCTGTCCAATAGACTGCTTGCTTGTCCGTTTGTCGTCTATCTGCCCACAAGTCTAAGCATTTGCCCATTTGTCTGTCTGTCTGTCCACTTGTCAACTTGCTTGTCTGTTTATCTAGTTGTTTCGTTGTCCACGTATCTATTTGCCTGCCCTTTTGTCTGTCAGTCTGTCTGTCTACGCAAATGTCCACTTGCTTTCCTGTTCGTCTGTCCACTTGTCTAGTTGCTTGCGCGTTTGTCTGTCTGTCTCTCTGTCCACTTTACTTGCGTGCCCGTTTGTTTGTCTGTCTGTCCACATGTCTTGCTTGGCCGTTCGTGTGTTGACTTGTCTAGTTGCTTGCAGGTTTGTCCGTGTGTGTCTCTGTCCACTTCCCTACATGCTTGCGCGTCTGTCTGGTCTGTCTGGTCTGTCTGGTCTGTCTGGTCTGGTCTGGTCTGTCCGTCCGTCCGTCCGTCCGTCCGTCCGCCCGCCCGCCCGCCCGCCCGCCCGCCCGTCCGTCCGTCCGTCCGTCCGTCCGTCTGTCTGTCTGTCTGTCTGTCTGTCTGTCTGTCTGTCTGTCTGTCCACGTCTCTACTATTTCACGTGTGTTTGTCTGTCTGTGTCCACTTCTCTATTGGCGTGTTCGTATGTATACTCGCTTGCATATTTATGTGTCTGTCATTTTGTCTGTCGTGCACACCTGCCTGCTCACATGTTCATTTCTTTCATGTGTGTCTGCTAGCCCGTCTGCCTGTCGGTTTGTTTTTATGTAGGCAGGTATAGGTATGCCACAGACAAACAGACGATCGGGTAGACAGTCACGTAGGTACACAGGTAGGTTGCGAGATAATTTTGTGTACATGATGATAAACACACGGATATTACATATAAGCAATGTCACTTATGAACATATATACAGTCTAACCTCGGTTTTCGTCGATAATCCGTCCGAAAACAATCGGCAAAATCCGAAACCGGCGCAATTATTTCCATAAGAATCCATGCAAATCAAATTATTTGTTCTAGCAACTCCAAAATTAATACCAAAAACACATTTTATAGAGAATAAATATAGTGTTTAATACTATTTTTCGGCCCCAGAGTTGTCGGAACTGGAACTTAGTGTATGCCAGTGCGCCTCTTGAATTTTTCACACCATCCTCTGCTGGCCTTAAAATAACTAAGTACACTAGTATTCGCTAGCATTCATCGCTTTCTTAATGAGAGCGGCATACAACTGTCTGATTTATTTTCAAGATATGATAGCCTCCTAAACAGAACTGGTTTTGATTTATCCAAATTAATTATAACTGTTCGACATCTTCAATTATTTGCGATTTCTGTTACGTTAGCACATTCATTCCTTTCGCTACATTAGCCTGCTTTATTGCTTCCTTTTTTGCCACAATGAAACTTATCGTGGGTGGCGACTTCCCGTACATGGACCGATTTCAGCAATTTTAATGCCGCTCTCGTATATTATTATTAGCAAGTGATGCTCACACAACAAAAAACAACGCCAAACTGAGCTTAAGAAAACGTGAGTCCCTTTGTTATCACAAAATTAGCAGCGATATCATGTGGGCACGTCGACGAAATCTGAGGCAATCGACGAAAACCGAGAAACAAATTTTTGTGGGGAAAAAGATCGACAAAAACCGAAATCGACGAAACCCGAAGACAACGAAAACCGCGGTTTGACAGTACATATAAACATAAGCACCGTAGTCTGGTGTGTGTATGTGAAGTGCTAGAATCGTCACGTTTGTGCAGACCGTATACCTGGAGCATCTGGGGTGTCTAGTTGGTCATGCGTCGATGTATGCTTGTTTCTGCAGCAATGCGCATTTGTAGGTGAAAGGTTCGAATCACACTAGGTAACTACATCTTTCAATCTTTATGTTGTCTAGTCCGTCCTGAAATACAATGAGCGCCAAACAATACTATGTGTGTTTATGTATAAACTGTCTTTGTGGCCTCAAAGGGTTACCCAATTGATATTCCTTTCTGTAGCGACCGACGAATGCGTGACGTCGAATCCTTGCCGACACTCCTCTTGCCCTATTTTACGTTCAGTAGTTTGCCATTGCTTTCTGAACGAGAATTCAACTGTTAAGTTTAACTGACCGATGTAGGGAACGATCTTATTACTCGCAGTCAGGGTATCGAAGTTTAAGAACCACGCTATTATCCATTCAGCCCGTGTTGATATATATATATATATATATATATATATATATATATATATATATATATATATATATATATATATATATATATATATATATATATATATATATAGAGAGAGAGAGAGAGAGAGAGAGAGAGGGGGGGGGAGGAGAGAGTCTCTCTCTCTCCTCCCCCCCCCCCCCCCCCAGCACTGATAATGAAACTGTCATATTGCCAATAGTACCCTGCGGTGTAGGACAGGGGAGTCCTTAACTTGATGAATTGAGACCGCTTGGCTGGTGCAGTCGCCGCCAACTATGCAGGTTTTCATTTTTTTTTTTAAACAATCCATCACTTTACGAGTGATTCGAACCCTGGTCTCCCGAAAGGTAACCCCTGCTTTCTAGCCACTCGACCAGACGCTCCTCACACAGATAACGCAAAGTTAGTAATCACTGTGGCGCGGTTAATAACCAAAGGCAATGAGACGATATGCTCTGAAGTCACACAGTGAAACATACGAGCTGCCAACTCGAGGCCTCATCTGTTAGGAAGATTTTGTCTCTCCAGCATTTGTTGACTTCATTAATATATATGGACACAATTTATGGCATCTGTCCCCGGGTCCACTGTGCCACTAGTAAACACCATTTGTCCACACCGGGGCTAACCGAGAAGGGAGAATTAATGCAAGCACGTCGCAATTTCTAAACTGTCTCTCTCAGCTGATATTTCTGATCATCACCATCATGTTGCAAGTCTCCTGCAAAAGTTTCCACTCAACACAGGACTCCAGGAATACTCTCATTCCATCGCTAGTTCCTTTTCTTCTTATTCTTCTTCTTCTTCTTCTTCTTCTTCTTCTTCTTCTTCTTCTTCTTCTTCTTCTTCTTCTTCTTCTTCTTCTTCTTCTTCTTCTTCTTCTTCTTCTTCTTCTTCTTCTTCTTCTTCTTCTTCTTCTTCTTCTTCTTCTTCTTCTTCTTCTTCTTCTTCTTCTTCTTCTTCTTCTTCTTCCTCTTCTTCTTCTTCTTTTTCTTCTTCACTTCTACGATGTTTCCGGCTACGAGTGGACGCGTTCTTGACAATTCTCCTGATTGTTAAATAATTTATCAATGTTTTACCTTAATCAATGGAGATGCTGTGTATATAATTGTGTTAGTTTTAAAACTGGATTTATTTACAACTCAAGTTGCAAGTTTATGTGACTGTTTATTTATTGAAACAAGGATATCTTGTGCAATGTGATGGTAAGAGCATTTATTTTTAATTCACGAATTATCGACTATCGACAACGTGTGATTTACCGATGCGTGACTAGCGTGATAAATCATATATTATTATATATGCTATATATCATATATAATCAATACCTGGCCAGAAACTACTTTCTATCTGCATTAAGAATTGCTAAAGTATATCCTCTATTTAAAAATGGCACAAATTATAACAGCGTCTTGGATATTTATAGACATATTTCCTGACTATCGTCGCTATCAAAGCCATTAGAAAAGCACATTCATAAAATAACATTACATCATTTAATTAATAACGATCTGATAATTGACAGTTAATCTGGGTTTCGATCTAAATATTCTTGCCATAGTGCGCTAACAAAAATGACCGATAACTGGCATTCTAACATCAACAATGGCAACATTTGTGAAGCGGTGTTTGTAGACTTTAAAAAAGCTTTTGATATGGTAGATCACAATATTTTAATTAGCAAATTGAAACAAATGAAGACTAGTGCCAATATGGTGAACCTAATTACGTCATTTTTAACCGACAGACAACAAGTCGTGTCCTTTAACAACCTTCTATCAATTCCTACACAGCTTAATATTGGTGTGCCCCCAGGGCTCAATACTAGGTCCGCTGATTTTCGCAGTTTATATTAACGACCTTCCTCTACATATCAATACTACATGTGATCTATTTGCAGACGATTGTACTGTTAATCTTACTGATGGAGCAATGAAAACCGCATGCAAATTAACATTGACAAAACCAAATCCATGCTAATAACGACCACACAAAAACTTCAGACACTAGCCGTAACTGGGGCAGCTCTCGAACTCCGCATAGATACGTTACCTGTAGTTAATGTAAATGAACATAAGTCACTAGGTCTTTTAATTGATAGACATTTAAATTGGAGCTCCCATGTCCACGTCCTTACCAAGAAAATAGCACAGAAAGTTTACCGACTTGCTAAAATTCAGCACTTCCTGGACGAAAGCACGCGAAAGTTATTCTATACATCCTATATTCAATCTCATCTCGATTATTGTTCCACAGTCTGGGATGGTTGCCCTAAATCCAATATGAAACGACTTTGTTCTCTTCAAAAGCGGGCTATACGTCTAGTTTCTGACACAAAACACGCTGAAAGTGATAAATTATATAGTCATCTAAGGCTTCTACCACTTCGAAAGCGTTTCCTTTTTAACAAAGCCAAATTAGTGAATAACGTAATATCTAAAAATACTCCAGAGTATCTTCAACCGTTGATTCAATCTCATGCAATGAACAGCAAGCTCTTAAATTTATTATATGTACCAAAACCTAGATTGGACTTATACAAAACTTGCTTTGCGTATTCTGGTGCCCACTTATGGAATGACCTTCTGACAGATCTTAAAACTCCAATCAGTCCCTACACATTCAATCGAAAACTATTTCAATACTTACTCCACGCCGACTATATATGCCTCCATAAGTCACCTAGTGGTATCATTTTTAACTATATGTTTGTGTGTGTGTGAGTGTGAAAGTGCGTGAGTGAGTAAGAGAGGATGTAAAAGAGTAAGTGAGTGAGAGAGTAAGTATGAGACAAAAAGAGTGAGAGAGAGTGTGTATGTGTGTGAGAGAGTAGGAGAGAGTGAGAGAGAGTGAGAGAGAGTAAAACAATGAGAGAGAGAGAGAGAGAGAGAGAGGAGAGAGAGAGAGAGAGAGAGAGAGAGAGAGAGAGAGAGAGAGAGAGAGAGAGAGAGAGAGAGAGAGAGAGAGTTATTGTAGTGTGCGTGAAAGAAAAAATAAAGAGATATATGCTATTCGATACTTCTTCTGTATTCTCATTTTTCCTTTTATCATTTTTACTGCCACTTGAATTTAATATGTACTATATGCACTTTGTATTTCATTATGTTTATGTCAAGTCCAGAAATTATATACTTTATTGAATTGCATAACCTTTTCTTCGCTACACAATGTATAACATAATGTTTTAATTTTAACAATTATTCCATTTGGGGATGTGTGGGTGGGTGAGGAGATATGAGTATGTGGAGGGTTGCGTGTTTGTGGGGGGGGGGTGTGTTTTTGGTGGGAGCCCTGTGGGTGGGGTATAAATTTTTTTTTTTGGGAGGGGGTGGGTGTTGGTGGGTAAATAGAATTGTGGGTGTGAGTGGTGGTAATATGGTGAGTGGGTGTTGGTGTGTGTGTGGTAAAGTGAATGGGAGATGGGTGTGAGGGGCTGTGTGTATGGGTGAGGGTGTGGTGGTGAAGGTGTGTTGATAGTGGGTGGGCGACTAGAGGGTGCGATGGGTGATGAGTGGGTGGTGGGGATGTGTGGGTGAGGGGATGCATGTGTGGGGGATGTGTGAGTGGGTGAGTTATGTGTGTGTGGGTGGGTTGGGAATATGTGTGCGGGTGGGGGTGTTGTAGTTGAGGGATGCGTGGTTGGGGGATGGGTGATTGAGTGTGTGGGGAGATGTGTGGGTGGGTGAGTGTGTGTGGGTTGGGGGATGGGTGGTGATGTATATGTGGGTGGGGAGAGATGCTTGGGTGGGGATGCGTGTGTTGGTGGGTGCGAGAGATGGTGTGGGTGGTGGATGTGTGGGTGGGTTGGCGGGGGTGGATGTGTTTGTGTGTGGGTGCGCATGTGTGTGAGTGTGAGTGTGTATGCAAGAAGGGAGAGAGAGTTGAGCACACGCATGTCATGTAACATGCTATTCCATATTTTTTGTGTATTCTCATCTTTCATATTATCATTTTGAATTCCACTTGATTCCATATTGTTTTGAGTATTCTCATCTTTCATATTAACATTTTGTATGCCACTTGATATAATCATTTATAATACGAACACATGCACATTACTGTAGAGTGATTGGGAGATTTAGTGTGAGTGAGTGTGTGTGTGTGTGTGTGTGTGTGTGAAAAGAGAGAGAGAGAGAGAGAGAGAGAGAGAGAGAGAGAGAGAGAGAGAGAGAGAGAGAGAGAGAGAGAGAGAGAGAGGAGAGAGTTGAATTGTATCACTAATTTCTACGTTACATAATGTATATGTACAATTTTTATCCACTTTTTTAACAATTTTTGCGAGAATGCTGACAATATTCAGTGTATGTGTGTGTAAAGTGCAGGCAGGAGTTTGTTCATGCTAGTTTCAGTGATTATGTGAGGCATCATGTAAGTATCTAGATCTGGCGATATGTGTGTGAGTGTGTATGTGGGGGATGTATGTGTGGAGGGGTTATGAGTGGGAGATGTGTGGTGGGTGAGGGATATGTGTGTGGGTGGAAGATATTGAGGTGAAAGTGTGTGGGTGTTGGTGTGTGTGTGTGGGGGGCGCTTGCGTTGCTACGGAATGTCTATATGGGTGTGTGGGTGAATGGGTGTGTGATGGGTGTGGGGATGCGTCTGTGGGTGGGGGATATGTCTGTGTGAGTGGGGTGTAGGTGGAGGATGTATGTGTGGGTGGTAAGCGTGTTTGTAGGTGGGGGTGTGTGCGTGGGTGGGAGATGGTGGGTGGGGGCATATGTATGGGTGGGGATGTGTATATGGGTGGGGTGTTGTGTGGGAGGGGAAATGGGTGAGGGTGTGTGGGTGTTTGGGGGTGGGATGTGCAGGTGGGTAAAGGATGTATGTGAGGATGGGGGATGTGTGTTTGGCTGGGTGGTTTGGCTGTGTGAGTGGGGGTTGGTAGATGGGAGATGTATGTGTTGATGGGTGGGTGGGAATGTGTAGGTGTGAGTCGTTATGGGATGAGTTCGTGAGTGGATAAATTTGTTTGGGGGTGAGTGTATGGGTGGGGGATGTATGTCTGTGTGGGAAGATGTGTGTGGGTGGGGGATGTTTTTGGGGGTATATGTGGGTAGTGGGGTGTGTGTGAGTGGGAGGTGTGTGTTTGGCTGGGTGGTTGGGGGTGTGTAGGTTGGTGGTGGAGGATATGTGAGTGTGTGTGTGTGTGTGTGTGTGTGTTGGTGGGTGGATGATGGGTGTGTGGGTGGGCTGATGAGACAACGAGAGAGTTAGTGTGTGTGAAAGAAACAAAAACAAAGAAAGGGAGATAGAGAGGGTTGAGCGCTTGTATGTCATGTTACGTGCTATTCCATATTGTTTCTGTATACTCATCATACATATCATTTTTACCGCCACTTGATTTTCGTACTGACAAAAATTTGTGCACTGCTTATTCCCTCATGTTTATGTCAATTTTAGGAATCAACTTATTGTTTCCTATCACTATTTTTCGTTTATGCTACACAATGTATGTGCATAATTTGCTCTCCATTTTGTTACATTTTTGTGAGAATGCTTACGATAATCGTTAGTGAAGGTGTGTGTAAGGTGTAGGAGTTTGTTCACATTAGCTTCAGTGATGCTTGCTTGCTTGCTTTTGTTCGTTGGCTTGAGCTCCAACGCGAAGTCCTGTATGTCGGATGAAGGCATCCTGTTGTCCAACATCAGTGTGATGTCATACAGGATCTGAATTTTGCGTGAGTATCCGTTGTCCCATGTCTGGCTTATTGGTGTGCAGACTGGTGGTTCCTCGCCGTACAGGCAGACACTCTCCGACTTCGGAGGAATCGGCGATCCTATTGACTTTAGCCAGGACCCAGAAGGGACCTGTTGCCCAGGACGCTCGACGAGGACGCGTCAATAGGTCTTGGCCAGTATATAACCCGGCCCTGGTGCCTTGGAAACACCTCTGCGTCCCGCTTCAGTGATTATTTGAGGCATTATGTGTGTATCTAGATGTGAGATTTGTGTTTGTGTTGGGGGATGAGTTTGTGGGTGGGGGTATTGTGTGGGGGTATGTGTGTGTGTGGGTGGGGGAATTGTGTGTGGCTGGGTGGGTGAAGAAATGTGTTGGTGTGTGGAGGAATATGTGTGTGGATGAGCAATGTTTCTGGGTGGAAATGTGAGTGGGTCGGTGGGGGTGTCAGTGTGGGCGAGGAATGTGTGTGAATGGGTGGGTATTAGTGGGTGGGGTGTGGATGTGTGGGTGGGGATGTGTGGGTGGGGGTATTAGATGGGTGTGTGGGGATGTGTGTAGGAGGTGTGGGGGTGTGTGTATGGGTTGGGGGATGGGTGTGGCTGATGTGTATATGGATGGAAGAGGTGTGTGGGTTGGGGATGTGTGTGTGTGTGTCGATTTGTGTGTGTGGGTGAGGGAATGTGTGGATAGGGAGTGTATGTGTGGATTGTGGAGGTATGTGAGTGGGTGGGAGTGGTGTGTTGGAGTATGGGAGAAGTGTGTGAGTGGGGAGATGTGTGCGGGTGGGGATGTGAGTGGGTTGGTGGGGAGGTGTGGGATGTGTAGGTTTCTGGGGTATGTGTAGGTGGGTGCGGAGATGAGTGGGTTGGTTTGTGTAGGGATATGAGTATGGATGGGGCTTGTGTGTGGGTGAGGAATGTGTGGAGGAGGATTATATTTGGGTTGGTGTGTTTGCATGGGTGTTGGTTGGTAGTGGGATGTGTGGGTGTTGGACGGTGGGGATATGTGGGTGTTGGTAGGTGGGGGAATGTGTTTGCGTGGGAGAAGTGAATTTGCGTGAGAGATGTGTGTGTTGGTGGGGGAATGTGTGTCGGTGGGGGATGTATGTGGTTGTTGGGGTGTGTGGGTGGATGTGAAATGTGTGGGTGGTCGGGAAAATGTGTGTGTGTGGATTGTAAGATGTGTGGGTATGGGTGGTTGATGTGTGAGTGGGTGAGGGATATGTGTGTATTGGTGCGGGATGTGTGTGTGTGACGGGTATGTGTGTGGGTGGGTGGAGCATGTGTGTGTGGGTAAGCTTGAGTGGATCGGGGTATGTGTGAGTGGGTGGAAAGGTGCGCGTGGGTGGGTGAGGGATGTGTGTATGGGTGGGTGCGAGATGTCTGGGTTGGTGGCGGGATCTGTGAGTGGGTGGCGGGATGAGTGGGGGTTGTGTGGTGAGTGGGGGATGTGTGGTGGGTGGGGGATGTGTGGGTATGGGTGGGTGATGTGCGAGTAGGTGAGGAATGTATGTGTGGGTTGGTGCGGGATGTGTGTGTGGGAGAGGGGATAATATAACATGAGAATATGCATTGTTTATGTTTACAATTTTAAATTATGTTTATATTTGACAATGTGTTTTTTTTTCCGATGTGAATGTATCATGCACTGTTGATGAACGAAAGATGAGTTATTTGAAGGGCCGAATGTAAGACGGGCCTACGCGTCCAATTTGTTACCCTTTGAAAGTAAAGATCAATTCAATAAAGATCAATTCAATTCATTCTTCTTCTTCTTCTTCTTCTTCTTCTTCTTCTTCTTCTTCTTCTTCTTCTTCTTCTTCTTCTTCTTCTTCCCTCCATCCAGATTTGGGCAGAGGACCTCAACCACCCCATTTCAAGCCCTATCTTGTGCTATCGCATATAGCTCTGTCCATATCCTCCTCATAAAGTTCATTTCTGATTCTACTTTTCTCCGCGAGTTTTTAAGTTTTGCTCTACGTCTTTTGCTATGTGGGTTCCTGACTAAGCTTTTCTATTTACACTGTTTTCGGGTTTATTCAGTCTGTAGTCTATACATGTTCATTGTCTTTTCTTCATCTCTTGGTTCAGATGAATTTTTTCCCCCTCTCTTCATGAGAGAGAACTGTTTCCCCTGACTCAGGAATTTCCATGGTCAGTGTATTCAATGCCTTGTGTCCACGAAGTGTGTACAGAGTGTCCATCGCTGTGTACAGATTGTCCATCGCTGTGTACAGTGTCCATCGCTGCCCATCTTTGTGTACAGGGTGTCCATCGCTGCCCATCTTTGTGTACAGGGTGTCCATCGCTGTGTACAGGGTGTCCATCGCTGTGTACAGGGTGTCCATCGCTGTGTACAGGGTGTCCATCGCTGCCCATCTTTGTGTACAGGGTGTCCATCGCTGTGTACAGGTGTCCATCGCTGTGTACAGGGTGTCCATCGCTGTGTGCAGGGTGTCCATCGCTGTGTACAGGGTGTCCATCGCTGTGTGCAGGGTGTCCATCGCTGTGTACAGGGTGTCCATCGCTGTGTACAGGGTGTCCATCGCTGTGTGCAGGGTGTCCATCGCTGCTTACAGAGTGTCCATCGCTGTGTACAGGGTGTCCATCGCTGCGTACAGAGTGTCTATCGCTGTGTACAGAGTGTCCATCGCTGTGTACAGGGTGTCCATCGCTGCGTACAGAGTGTCTATCGCTGTATACAGAGTGTCCATCGCTGCGTACAGACTATCCATCGCTGTGTACAGAGTGTCCATCGCTGTGTGCAGGGTGTCCATCGCTGTGTGCAGGGTGTCCATCGCTGTGTACAGTGTTCATCGCTGCGTACAGGGTGTCCATCGCTACCCGTCGTTGTGTACAGGGTGCCCATCGCTGTGTACAAGGTGTCCATCACTGTGTGCAGGGTGTCCATCGCTGTGTACAGAGTGTCCATCGCTGTGTACAGGGTGTCCATCGCTACCCATCGTTGTGTACAGGGTGTCCATCGCTGTGTACAGGGTGTCCATCGCTGCCCATCGCTGTGTACAGAGTGTTCATCGATGTGTACAGTTAAAGCAACAACAGGCGCTGCAAGAGACCGTCATATCTATCGCTAATCGGGAGCCGCTGTAGCGTAGTGGTTAGACGCTCGCTTACCGGCCTCTTTGTCATGGGTTCGATCCGCATCGGAGCAGATTCAATAAAAATAAAAGCGACGCCGACAATAACCACGACAAAATCAGCGACAACCACAAAAACAACAGCGATAGCGACAAGAACAACAACGACAAGAACAACGGCGACAAAAGTGACTCCAAAAAACCTGAAGCAAAAACAGGGATAACAACAGCGGTAACCGCGACAACTGCGACTACAAAACAGCGACAACAGAAACAGCGGCAACGATCACATAATGATAACAACAAAGACAAGAACGACAACGACAACAACAACAGCAAAACCAACAATCACAACAGTAAAAGCAATATCAATAATAACAGCGACATTATAATAACAATTTGTTCAATTTATCTACGTTAAAATAAATTAAAACCAGTACCTAACTTAGAAAAGTTAATATGACGTCAATCAGTACAGCTGTGTGGACCAGAAGTACGAAGTACGACAAACAATTACTAATAAACTATACGCATTCATTAATTGGTGATTGTGCAGAACAGAAGATCTAAAATGAAATGATATAATCACTAATGTGGCGCATTAGGTAGAGAATTGGCAGAAAACGAGCCGTGGCTGATAGAATATTGTGTCCGCCTCACGCTTATAAGGTACAAGGGTCGTCCCCAGAATACGTTTTTTTTTTTTTTTTTTAAAGAATCATATTATCTTATAGTATCACACGTCACCCTGATCTCTTGGGTAGTGAAATCGGATACCCGATCTTCTTAATGAGAGGGAAATAACAGGAAGTTCCGTGTGCAAGATGTGCACGTTAAAAATCCCAAGACAATTGGAAATCGCAAAGAGCAAGTCTTAAGGCTACAGCTATGGGAAAACTGTTATGAAGGAAAACCTACTCGCAGGTAGATAGAGCCCGTTATCTTGGATGGAGTGAGTCTAGAGCAGTGGTTCTCAACCTTTTTTGGTCCGTGCTCCCCTTCACCATATTTTTAGGACGTCATTCCCCCACCCCCTCACCATATTTTTAGAACGTCATTCCCCCCCCCCCTTTTTCGTATTTCCTCCCTAAAATTTCCCCCTGCCCCTACATAGCAGATGTAATAATTGAAGCTAAATTTAATAGCACATACTATAACAAGTCTAGACATCTATATAAAACGTGATTTGCGGATCTACTTACGTTATAAATTGAATTTCAGACGAGTGATACGTGCAGAACCGTAAAGTATGAAGGGAAAAACAATATCAAGTAATCGGTTCTTGTATTAACGCAATCTAGAAATAATCTTTATTTCCCCCCCCCCCCCTCTGGAAACCCTAAAATTCCCCCTTGGGGGAGGGGGAATTCCCCACCGGTTGAGAACCACTGGTCTAGAGGAAACAAACCTGTCACAAATGCATGCTAAGATGTAATAGTTATAACACTACGCTGACAATGGCACAAACACTGTCGGGCTAGCGTTCAGTGCCAGCTCGCGTCGTTCCCTACAGGAGGGAAAGACTGACCACCTGTGCCTCCGTGCACTCCGGCCTATAAAATGTGATTGCGCAAACACTTCACATACCCACAAGTCACCCACCCTGACCTTGGAGGTGCATAACTAGGTGTGACGCACTTCCTCTGTAAGAGGAACCAAGAAGAAGCAAAGGCGGGAGAGAAATAAACAGCGTATGGGGAAGAGAAATGAGGAAGAAGAGCAGACGGAGACTGAGGAGGATTACAAGTAGGAGAAGGGGGCGAGATGGAAGAGGGTGAGAAAAAGGAAGAGTGTGAAGAGGGCGAATAGGAAAACGGGAGCAGGAAGAGAAAGTCGATGAGATGCGCAATAGCAGTAGAAGGAGGAGGAGGAAGAACAAAACGAAGAGGAAGAAAAAGCCTGTGCGGAACAAGAAGTGGAACTGAACTGAGCGCAAACAAAGCAGAAGAACAAACAGTAAGTGCTCAAGACGGATAATGGGAAGAAAAGGGGAGAGAAAATAGGAAGAAGTAAAATAGAAATAATAAGAAAGTAATTTAACATATGTATGGGTTTTTCAAACAAAAAAGACAATGTAACTCCATGCATGGACAGAAGATGCCGTAACTAAAAACTAGGAGAAAGCTTTTCCTTCCTCCTTATTCTGCTCCTCCTTCTCACATTCCTCCTCTTTACTTCCGAAGCCTCCTACTGCTACGTCCTTATCCACATTTTTCTTTTTCTTTTTCCTATTCCACTCTTTCCTTTTTATCATCCTCCTCCTCATTGTTATTCTCTTTCGTGTCCATCTGCTCTTGTCCCTCGTTTTCTTCCTCACAGCCTTTTTTTTTCGTCTCCTAATTTGCTTCTTCCTCTTCTGCTTCTTCTTCTTCTTAAAGGCACGTCGACAACTATACTGCTGGGCACTTCTGCCTCTTGGGACTCGCCGTTTGTCTGTTTGACAAACCGGAACTGGCCATAGCTGCATATTTATTTTATTCAGGCTAAATTAAAACCGCGGAAAGATCGCGCTAATGAAGACAGAACAGATTGTAAACACGTGTAGCTTCCGTGACCTTATCTGCGTGCAGCTGTACCCTTGGCATCGTAATTCTCAAACTGAGCTGTGGGTCACACTGGACAGAGCCCGCCTTCATCATGTTTCCTGCCGATAGCCGAGAGCGATCATGAGTCTACATTTCACACAATCATTGCGAGGGTCGGATCAGGTAAAAGTACATCTCAATGCTCCATTTGTCCAAGTCATATTTAGTTTAAAAATCACTCAGTGAGTCATGTGATCGGTATCTCACCGGTCACCTTTACTTCCCACGACATTTCCTGGTACCAATGTTAGAATGAGACTGGCCTGGGAACCTAGGTGTTTTTTTTTTAAACACGTTTCTGTCTCGATATGGATCGAACTCAAGAACACCGGTCCAGCAGGTGAATGTCTAGCCACTACGCTCCCAAGGCTCCCAGCCATAATTAAATGTATTCCTTTTCCACATTCTCCACCAAGTTTGCCTGTTGTCACAACGTTTTAAATGTGTATCTCCTCCTACAGTGACCAGAGAATCGTGACTGTCCACATATAACTTCTCTAAACAATTTATGGTTTTCATCTACATTTCAGTCTGTACGTTTCTCTCTCAACCAATTGTGTGTGTGTGTGTGTGTGTGTGTGTGTGTGTGTGTGCGTGCGTGTGTGTGTGTGTTTCTTATTTATCTCATCTTAGAGAGAAGTGAATAATAAGAGCACTCGCTCGTAACTTCCAGTGTGCTGATGACGAGGTAGCGGGTCAGCTGGACTAAAATGTCTCTTAGTTCTTGACTTGGGGACGTAAATTACAAGTATCTCATATGTCGGAGTGGGTTCGCCTGATGGCGAGGGACACTGATAATATGGAAAGTATCCATACGCAAAAACCCGTCCAGTGCACTAGAAGTAATAGCAAGTGTATGGACTATGCTTGAGTTCAAAGCCAGAGAGCGAAAATTTTTAAAAACATCATTTGGATACACATGCTTATTACGTGTAGTCTGTTAGAATGTCTGGCTGGCTGAGTATCCAAGTACACTTGTTTTTTCGCTGAGGTTCTGTCGACATTTGGATACCCCGGGTGTGCCTATAAGAAACAAACAGTAAAGCACCCCTTTTAAGGCACCCTTTAGTAGGCGTGCCGGCTCTGTAGAAAAGGGAGTACGAATGCAATTAGTAATACTGCTTACCGCGATCTAAACACGCTGCAGTGATTTGGCAGCAGACGGCCAAAACATGCGGGAGTTAAATGCTACGTCCTGTAAAGGATATACAACCAACTTAGTAGGCGTAGTGTGTATTTGTTTATAGCGCCATATTTTACACCAATCGGTATTAAATGGGTCCTTAGTCCTAAGTCGTGGATCCAACTTCACAGCAATGAGACATCCCACAATCCTCCGTTCCTGTGCCAATGAATACCGTACAAAATGCACCTACGTGCCCCATGTGAAATGTGCGACAGACAGCAGTCCCGACAAACCAACAGCACGCACAAGCGTACATGAAATATTATGGCTGCTAGTAGGCCAATACAATAGTCCGCCACTAAAATTATAGTTCATCGTCGATGGATGCAGCAGTCACTAGAAAACCAGCAACTGCACACACATTACTGCATAAGGCAAAACCAACTAGTTCAGCAATCGGCCTCCGTCATTTTCCTGAACATGCAGTTGGCAATACAACCACTGCGAACAGATGTAAAAACCACTCAATGGGTGTGGTCAATAACAAGCCGGCTTCAATGAGGTGCTCTCATCATATAGGGTCCGAACCTTCTTTTGCCGATAACCTTCAAGTGTTCAATCATGCATTGTGTCCTTGATGCCTACGTCTGCCCTTTGTGTGTATGAGTGATGCCCCTGCTAACTTATCTCTTCAGTTATTTCAATGTTCACTGTGATGATCAGAGATTTATATTTCTGAAGACATGGCTCTGTAGAATTTCCTTAATATCAACATGCGGATTGCCACCGTGGTACCCTGAATTTGATTATTTATATGTTAAATTAAGAGGACTTTTATTACATAATGAATATAACGGGATCAGTCCTATTTGGCAACAGTGGCGCCAGAACAAAACCATTCGAGAACCATTGCTGACACTTTTTGAGATTACCTGAAGTTATTCTGATGCTGTAAAAGGTCTTCTTTGATATATTTGTATTTCACAGATTCCCAAATCGTGTTTGTTACATAAATGTGCAGATCTGTAAACTTAACATCACCATCATCATCTGTGAACTTAGCATTATCAGCATCTTTTTATATGATTATGATTTTCTTATTCTTGTTATTATTATTACTACTACTACTACTACTACTACTACTACTACTACTACTACTACTACTACTACTACTACTACTACTACTACTACTACTACTATTACTACTACTACTACTATTACTACTACTACTACTACTACTACTACTACTACTACTATCATTACTGCCCGTAATAGTACTTATATAATTACAGCTAAAAAATACTGGGGATGATTGTGACGTAATGTAAAGGACATGTAACGAAACATTTTAAAATTGTGGTCATCGTCGTCATCGTCGTCGTCGTCGCATGTGTTGTTGTCGGTGGTGGTGGTATCGTGGTAGTTGTTGCCACTGGTAAAAGCTGGTTATACTTTGTTGTAAATCGGGAAAGGCAACCATGAAGAGGAATAGGGACTGGTCTGCGGTGATGAAATAGCAGTGGTCACGAGAAAATTGAACGGCATGTAAATATGTACGACTTTCAGGTCAAGCCAGCTGATATCTTCAAATAATAACGCCTGTGGCAGGAGACGTGATCGTAATAATCACACAGAACGGAAGGAGGTAATGTAGCAGGCACTGCAGAACATTAAACAAAACAAGCTGCGATAAACTTTCAATTGGAGAACCTTTTGAGGCCACTAAGACAGTTCATAAATAAATGTTGTTTGTCCATCAAGAATGATGATGACCATTAATTTCATCCAGTGGGGTTGAAAGTATGGAGCCGGGAGTTCTAAGATGGCTGATAAGGCCTATTTTGGCTCGAAATATTCTTTGACAATGTGGGCAAACAATGCTTGACGTTTCAGGAGGAGGATCTCCTGCAGTGGTTTTTCTGTCCAGCCTTTTCTTCACAGCTCTTGCAGTTCTGGTTGCTTCACAAGTGACTGCGTCCTTATGTAGAAGTTGGATGAAGAATGACTTGCGCGATTAATTGGATTAAAGTGAGGAAGAGTTGTGCAATTCGTCGACCTCACTCTCTCGCCTGAGTCCATCTGAGTCCAGTGGCAAGACAAGTCAAGACGACTGGAGACGAATACAGATGCAGTGGATGACTAGGGCGCTCCACATGCCTTGCCGTGCTCATTACGTTCCACAACGCTTTGCAGGTAAACGCCGTCTTGCCCGTTGAATCATCAGTGATTTCATCCGCGCAGTCTGCCGAATCCTGTCTTCACATGCTGGGTAGGCATACATTAGTTCACCGCTTGGTTTGACACCAAATCGGCTACCCACGCCTGCTTTAGCCAGCCTCTCACAGCTGTTGCCGGGGGGGGGGGGGGGAGGGGGGGCGTTGGCCGCTGTCGCATGCTGACAGCTGCTAGGAGCCACAGGCGTAAGCTGGATGTTAGACTTGGACCAGTGGGGGATGGGTCCTGAAGAGGACATGAGAGTCATCCTTACTAAAGGTACTACCAATGCCTGACACCCCGTATTGGTAGCAGTCCAAGGACATTCTAATAACAGAAAGTGCATAGAAAGGACTCTCCTTGAATATCAAGAAAACAGTAACAATGGTGACATCAAAGAAACAGGTAACACCCAAATATGAAATAGAGATAGAAGGAAAAATGCTTCACCAAGTGGATAGTTTTAAATATCTAGGGACATTTATAACATCAGACGGAAGATGCACAACAGAGGTTAAGAGCAGAATAGGGCAAGCAAAGGCTGCATTTCCGAAAATGAAGAATATCTTATGCAATCAGTCAATATCATTGAATGTAAGAAAGAGAGTGCTAAGGTGCTATATAAAACCTGTTTTGCTGTATGGCTGTGAATCTTGGAATGTAAATGAACAAATTAGGAAGAGATTGGAAGCAACAGAGATGTGGTTCCTTAGATAAATGTTGCGAATTCCTTGGACTGCCAAAGTAACTAACAGCGAATGCCTGAAAGAGGCTAATGAAACTAGAACATTATATTCAACAATAAGAAAGAGGCAAACAACATTTTTTGGTCGTGTGATGAGAAGAAAGGCACTGGAGAATATCGTGACAACTGGAAAGATCGAGGGGAAGAGATGCAGAGGATGACCAAGAAAAATAATGCTGGATGGATTGCGACGGTGACATGGAGGAATATCAATGGTAGAGATGATCCAGAAAACCAAAGACCGAGATCTGTGGGGAGTCATGAACGCCTACGCCAATTGACATGGCACTTGATGATGGTGAGCAGTCCAAAGAACTTAAGGGTCTGCAGAATAGTGATACCTTGACTAGCCAGAGAGATGCCAGTAACAATGTGTGGTGACATCTAGGAAGCCAACCCCACCCTTCATGTTACAGTTTCACACGGAACCAGTGGCGTCGGGGAACCTAGGGTGTGTTTCGCTAGACAGCTTTTCGTTACGTAGACTTACTTTCACTAGTACCCAATCAGTGAACCTGTGGGTACCTTCTGTCTTGCACCCAACCCTCCTGACTTCCTAACCTATCATTAGAATCCCTACATGGGATAGTTGAAGTAAACATCGGGACACAATAGTAACAGCCCTGGTTAGGACGTTCTTGTTGGATGGAAATCGGATAGTTACTCCATACCAGAGGGCCTTCGTGCACTTTGCCTTAAGCTACTATTCATAAATATTAAACTAAGAAACCCTAAAAATACTGAACCACAAAAGGAACCTTAATAATATTGAACCTCCATATACAAGGTTGGAATAAACTAGAATTAGTTTATCATACAAATAGATCAAAATGGACTTGTGTGGAATGTCAAGATCATGTCTCTTTGGTAAAGAACCATAATCAGAGGACAAAGGACTTGACCTACTGTACATTACCTAATATATGCACTCGTATAGACTGTAACAGATTCCCTTATGGGAAAAACATGGGGAAACTATTATCATTTTCTGAAGTCAGTCTCTATAGGGAAAATGACGGCTGGACATGTTTACAAAAATCTAAACCCGAGTCAACAAAAGCTGAGAGTAAGCTCAGTGCGTGAAGGTAAATCCTTTTAGATGTTAGTCCAGTTGTTGTGCAGATATAAAACCTGATTTCTTTTCTTTTCAGGTACACCCTTATTTAAAATAGGAACCAAGCATTATTTCGTTATTGCTTAAATTAAGCCATTGCTATCAAATTATTCCTGTGTGGCTAAAACTGAGCCATTGTTATCAAATTATTCCTGTATGGCTGACAATTTGCCATTGCTCTCAAATTATTCCTGTGTGGCTGGAACTAAGCCAGTGTTATCAAATTGTTCCTGTGTGGCTGAAACTAAGCCAGTGTTATCAAATTATTCCCGAATAGCTTAAAATAAGCCGCTGTGATCAAGTTATTCATGTGCGGCTGAAAATAGGCATGTGTAATCAATTCGTGTGCATTTATGGCTGAAAATAAGCCATTGTTATAAAATTATTCCTGTGTGGCTGAATATAGGCCTGTGTAATCAATGATTGCGCATTTATGGCTGAAGATATGCCATTCAGGTCAAGTTATTCCTTCCTGTCTGAAGACTGGCCATAAAGATCAAATTGTGATTTCTTCATGAATGGTGACAGTCTCGTGCAATCAGAATATTCCTTCGTCACGAGCTGGAGAAGATTAACAGACACTTATACTGTTCAAAATCCGGAGCCAGAACATACTTCCATCCTTACCTTTGACTGACCAGGGTGAGATTCGAGAAGTCCCAAGTCACCAAGATAGGAGCTAGTGAAACGACAAGGCAGGTGACTGTGTTTGTATCCGATTGGATCTAGCAATAACTGGGGACGACCTCTGTGATGATACAGCCAGCCGTGACCTCCCTCTACCTATCACTTCACCTTCCTTATTATCTTGATTACATTCTTTATTTTCATTGTTAACGTCCATTCTGAGTTGTCAGTTTCTTTTGTTGGCTAGGATAGATTAAGTACGTTTATAAATTAGTCAAAAGCTTCTAAAGCTCTGAGATTCTTCACAAGAGAACATCTAGGAATAGAATGGATATACTGATTGGGGAAAGTTTAAAGTCATCCCGGTCTAACTCGTCACACTGGGATAAAATGGTTACTTATAGTGCGTGTCTGGAACTGAAGACAAATAAAGCGAATGCTTTCTTCAGATAATCAACTAATGGTGAGATTGCCACTGTTGTCTTCGTCTTATTCTTTTTTCCCCTTTATACCTTTCACTGTTTTTCTCCTCCTCTTTGCAGACTTTTTTTTTATCTACCCTTCGTCAACTTTTTCTTCCCCCAATTTCTTCTTCTCCCCTATAATTTCTCCTCTTCATTTCCTTTCTCTTCTTAACCTTCCTTCTCCTCGCCCTTTTCTTCCCAGTTCTCCTCCATGACCATCACCTATCATCACCATCACCAATCATCACCATCACCATTACCATCATCACCATCATCATCATTCCTCTTCCTCCTCCTCCACCTCCTTCACTAACTCCTCCTGGTGGTTTTGTTGAATGATCTTGTGACACCGATATACCTGAGCAAGGGCTTTCCTTCCAGTGTTCAACATTTACTGGAAACCCACATCTTCCCTGCCTCCAGTTTTCTTTCATTATCACTATTGCCGAGCATTCACGCCCATGGCAGGCCCGCTAGCGAAGTTGATAGCGAACTGCGCTAATAACGTCAGGCGTAAGATCCGCCGCTGATTTCATGTCTGAGCTCGTCGTTTGCCAAAGTTAGAGAAAGACTGGCCAATGATTCCTCCTGCATTTCAGGCCCACAAAATGTCATAGCCCTATCACAATAGAGACCCGTAGCAAGAAACTGGTTCGGGGCACATTCACGTCCATACAAAGACTAGGCCATCCACGACCTTGAGTAAGCCAGTTTGTGTACACGTCCTATTTGTTTGTCATGACGGGTGCTCATTCTTGTTGAAGAATATTTGGATTTGCCTATTCTTGTTTGAATCTCTGTGCCAAAGTCCTTGCTACAGAATGACTTAAACTGGAACTTGGAACTTTATATTCCCGTTCATCACGTGGTGCTAGGTATCTCGTGCGCATGCGCAGCGCATAAATAAAATGGCGACTGTACTTACGGAGTGTACAACCAAACAGCAACCTGCTGTTGTGCGTTTCTTTTTTTTCTTTATTTTTTTTCTTTGTGTGTGTGTGTGTGTGGGCAACAGGACTGCCTACATAGGGCATTCATAAGAAAATGCTTTCTGTTTATGCTGACTACCAGCCCGAATCAAAGAGTGCTTCAATGCAATGGAAACATCCTTCTTCGTCTGGTGCCCAAAAATTCAAGGTTACGCCATCAGCAGGGAAGATTATATTGACAGTGTTCTGGGATTGTCAAGAAGTGCTTTTAACCAATTTCAAGACGAAAGGTGACAATGTGAATTCTGAAACGTACTGTAAAGTTCTATCGATGCTGCACGATGCAAGTCGAAGAAAACGCCCAGGACTGCTGACAAGAGGAGTGCTGCTTCTTCATGACAATACCAGACCACATACGGCTCGATTGACGCAAGAGAAAATTAATCAACTAAGGTGGGAAGTTCTGAAACATCCACCTTACAGCCCCGACTTAGCCAGTAATGATTTCCAGTTTTTTGGTCCAGTGAAAACCCACCTTGGCGGGAGACATTTCGCGAATGACGCCGAAGTTGAATGTGAAGTGAAAACCTGGTTCAGAAAACAGAGCATGCAGTTCTATGCAGCCGGTTTGGGAAGACTGATAAAACGATGGGATAAATGCATCAATATTGGTTGAGAAATAAAGAGACAATGTATGTATAAAAATAAACTGGTTTCAAGTTGTTATCATATTTAGTTATTTTTATACAGCCATTTGGGACTTACTTTATTGATTGTCCCTCTTATAAACATTAACAAACACTTACATCACATGTCACTCACAAGCACTCACTCGACCTCAAGCACTTATTCCGACATTCTTACATAAACGCTCATACCTCACAACACTCTCACACACACACACACATACACACACACGCGCACACACACACACACACACACACACACACACACATGCCCATGTCCACTGTCAACTACACACACTCATTCACTCACTATCAAGTGGCAAGTGTGGCTTATAAGGCCAACTCGCGCTGTAAATGTTTGTCCACAATGGATGCATGTGAAAACATGGTCATTTCCACCATCATGCACCATCTTACGTCTATCACGCTCTGTGTGTGCTTTATCTGCAATCATTTTGTCCTTTGTCTTTATCCATTTCTTATAGTTGCCCTCCATGCAACCCGTTCAGCGGCGACTTGCTCCCAATGTGCATTATCAATACCTGTATCAATCATGTCCCGCTTACACACATCTTTGTATCGTAGTAGAGGCCGACCCTGAGATCTCCTACCCATCTGTAATTCACCAAAAAAGATGTCCTTTGGTATTCTACCATCATCCATCCTCCTAACGTGTCCTATCCATCTAAGTCTACGAAGACTGAGCATGGAACACACCGTCACACAACCTGATCTTTCCAATACTTCAGTATTTGTGATTTTGTCTTGCCACTTAATACCAAGTATTCTTCTCAGACACCGCATATGAAAGCTGTTTAAACGTTTCTCTTGGTGTGAGTAAGTTGTCCAGGTTTCACTGCCATAAAGAAGAGTACTAAGGACACAGGCTTGGTAGACGAGGACTTTTGTTTTGACAGTAAGCTTCCTGTTCTCCCAGACTCTTTTTGCTAACATGTTCATTGTTGTTGCTACCTTACTAATCCTGATGTTGATTTCCTGATCTAGGGATAATTTGCTATTTACCTATAATCTTAGATATGTAAAATTGTCTACTCTCCAGTTCGGAGTCGTCAATAAAGATTGATGGTACCCCATGTGCACCTTGTGATATAATCTGTGTCTTCTTTTTGTTAATTGTTAAACCAAATTTAGAACAAGCATTGGAGAATGCAGATAGTAGATGTTGTAATTCTTCCCCAGAGTGGGTCGTAATTGCAGCATCATCCGCAAAAAGCAACGCTCTGATTAGTGCCCTCCTAATTTTGGTCTTGGCCTTCAATCTCTGAGCATTATAGAGGCCGCCATCTGAGCATGAGTGAATGTATATACCGGCATCCTGATAACGAAAGGCATGTTTCACAAGATGTGAAAAGTATATTCCAAAGAGGGTGGGTGATAGTACACAACCTTGCTTAACTCCACTCTTGATTTCAAACTCTTCTGAAGTTGCACCATCAAACTTGATTACACCCTTCAAGCCTGTGTGGAACGATTCCCCAATGGACAGAAGAGATGGTGATCAGCCAATCTTCTTTAGTGCCTTGAAAAGACCCTCACGACTGACCAAATCAAATGCCTTTGTGAGGTCGATGAAGGCAATAAACAGTGCTTAATTTTGTTTCCGGCATTTTTCTTGCATTTGTCGCAATGAGAATATCATATCAATGGTAGAACGGTAACTCCATAGCACAAAACCTGGGCTAAAATATAGAGACCATGTGTTACCCATGCAGCATGATCCCTCTCTCGGCCAGCCTAGTTCACTCCAGAGGAAAGGAACAAGACAAGCTGCAGAAGCTACCGGATCAACAAAGCAATTCTCTACTGTCCGCCTGTCGGAGCTTCGATCCTAGACCAGCTGCCAACCAAGGCTTAGGGCCTGGTCTGCCCTGCCATGGCATTTTGTCTTTAGTTTGCATTTCCTCGCACCAGGATAAGGCTTGTACCCTCCCAATTGCGCCTTTCCGCCCCAAGCCGTTGGCACAATGTGGGGTGTCGGGTTTGGTAAGCGCCGCCCAACATTCGGCGCTGACAGAAAGCAGGTAGTACCGTCTACTGTCATATGGGTATCTATGCTGTCATCTCTTTGGGTACATAATGCAGAAATCACATAACATCAATTCAAGCAATAAGATCATTCCTTCACCTGACGAGATGCAGCTAAATATGCAGGTAATAAATCGTGCAATATATTGTTTATATCTTCGCTATTCAAACTCATTTCAGGAAAATATTATTTTGGATCTTGGAATATGTTGGGAAGCCCATATTTCTTTGATCAAACGACACGCGATGGCTAATGTGGGCTGTATCACACCGAAAGTCTTACCCACCAGAATAGTATTCCCATTTAATGAATGTGGACTCCTGCCAAAGGTATTTATTTACGAACTAATCACACCTTCAGACAGACAGACAGACAGACAGACAGACAGACAGACAGACAGACAGACAGACAGACAGACAGACAGACAGACAGACAGACAGAACGAACGAACGAACGAACGAACTTTATTTTAAAAGGGTAAAAATTGGGCACGCAGACCCGTCTTACATTCAGCCCTTTCGATCACTCATCTTTCATTCATCAAATGTGCATGTTACAATTACATAGGGAAAAAAACAACATTGTCAAATGGATTTTGTAAGCATAAACAATGCATATTACGCATGGTACATTCATATGGGGAAAAAAAACATTTTCAAAGGAAAGTTGTAAACATAAACAGTGCATATTGCAATGTTGTGAGACACATCCCCCATCCACCCTCACACCCCGCAGCCACCCACACATCCCTCAGCCACCCACACATCCTCCACCCACCACACCCCCACCCACCCACACATACCTCCACGCACTCACACAGACTCAGGCAAACATACATGCCGCCACCCACCCACTGATCCCCCATCCACACACATTTCCCCACCCACACATACATCCCCCACCCATCCCATAACCGACACGCACACACCCACCCACATATTCTGCACCACCCACCCACACACCCGCAACCACCCAGCAAAACACATATCACAAAACCACACACACATACCCCCGTCAACCCACACATCCCGCACCTATCCACACATACATCCCGCATCCTCACAATTTTCCCTACCCACCCACACACACATCAGCCAACCTACACCCACTCACCCACCCAAAATCCTCCACCTCTCAACTACACATCCCCTACCTATACACACATCCCCAACCACAAACACATCTCCCCACACATATCCGCCACCCATAAACACCCAAAAAACACACACTTTCCACCCACACACACCCCACCACCAACATATACCCCACCAACACACATCCGCCGCTCACACACATCTTCCCACAAACACACACATCCTGCAACCATACACTCATCTCTCACACACATCCACCCACTCACGTACTCATCCATCAACCACTCACATCCACACATCACCCACCAACACATGCATCTCTCAACTATCCACCCACCCACACATACCCCAACCACCCAGCCAAACACACATCCCCCGTCCCCACATACATCCATCATCCACCTGCACATCCCACACCTCCCCCACCTCTCACACATCTCCCCTCCCACACAAAACTCCACCCATAAACACATTCCCCCACACATATCCCCCACATGCATTCCTCATACACATCCCCGCCCACACATCTCTCACCCACTCACACATCTCCCCACCCACCTACACATCCCCCACCTACAAACATCCTCACCACCCACACATACATCCTCCACCCACTCACACTTACCCCATCCACACTCACACACTCCCACCCACACAGACGTATCCCATTCACAGACACCCCCCCCCCCCACACTCATCCCCCACACCCATTACACATCCATCCCCCAACCCACACAATGTCCTACACACCTATTCACCCACCCAAATACACATTCCCTACCCACACTCCCAACCCACCAACACCCACATACTTCCAATAATCCTCCCAAATATCCCACACACACACACACATCCCTCACACACACATACATCCTCCGCCGACTACACATCCCTTCACCCATCCAAACATCACCCAACAACCCATACACAACCCCCACATACAACCACTCCACACATACATTCCCCACACCCCCACACACATCCCTTACATACACACCCACACAAACATCCTCACATCTACACACATACATGATCACTGAAACTAATAAGAACAAACTCCCACACTTTACACACAGTTGAGACACTGATGATTGTCGTGAGCATTCTCGCAAAAATTGTAAGTGGTGCAGAAAAAATTGTACATATACATTGTGTAGCGTAAAAATTAGTGATGCAATTCAACTCTCTCTCTCTCTCTCTCTCTCTCTCTCTCTCTCTCTCTCTCTCTCTCTCTCTCTCTCTCTCTCTCTCTCTCACTCACTAACTCTCTCACTCACAGTAATGTTATATTATACATTACATGATAGAATCAAGTGGCCTACAAAATGATAATATGAAAGATGAGAATACCAGACAGACAGACAGACAGACAGACAGACAGACAGACAGACAGACAGACAGACACACACACAGACAGAAGCAACACTAGCTGGACGCGGCGAAGAACGAAGAGAGCGTGAGAAAGAGGAAAACGAGGGGCAACACCAGCATATTATGAAGAAGATCAGACAGAGGAAGAAAAATAAGAAGAGAAGTGAAGAAACCGACACTTAAGAAGAAGTGGAAGGGGGAAGAGTTAACGGTAATTCCTTCAAATAGAATGAAAAATCAATCTACTTATTCTACATGGTCGCCGTTCTTGAAATTCAGAGCACGGAACGTCAGCCATACGCGACAGAAAGCCATTTGACATTTGTCATTCCCATGGCTATTATTAATTAATAATAATAATACAAACGTTGACATATTCACTAAACTGACAGATCCTACAAGTACACATACACCGACTAAATTGAAAGAACTAAAACAAAACTGACTTATTTATTTAATTGAAAGGTCATAAAAGTACATTTATTGACTTAATTCAAAGATCCCTTAAATAAACATTATTGACTGGACTGAGAAATCACAGAAGTAGACATATTGACTGAGTTGAAAGATCCAAAAATTAGACATATTGACTGAACTGAAGGATCACAAAAGTAGACATGTTGACTGAACTGACGGATCACAAAAGTAGACATGTTGACTGAACTGAAGGATCACAAAAGTAGACATGTTGACTGAACTGACGGATCACAAAAGTAGACATGTTGACTGAACTGAAGGATCACAAAAGTAGACATGTTGACTGAACTGAAGGATCACAAAAGTAGACATGTTGACTGAACTGAAGGATCACAAAAGTAGACATGTTGACTGAACTGAAGGATCACAAAAGTAGACATGTTGACTGAACTGAAGGATCACAAAAGTAGACATGTTGACTGAACTGACGGATCACAAAAGTAGACATGTTGACTGAACTGACGGATCACAAAAGTAGACATGTTGACTGAACTGAAGGATCACAAAAGTAGACATGTTGACTGAACTGAAGGATCACAAAAGTAGACATGTTGACTGAACTGAAGGATCACAAAAGTAGACATGTTGACTGAACTGAAGGATCACAAAAGTAGACATGTTGACTGAACTGACGGATCACAAAAGTAGACATGTTGACTGAACTGACGGATCACAAAAGTAGACATGTTGACTGAACTGAAGGATCACAAAAGTAGACATATTGAGTGAACTGACGGATCACAAAAGTAGACATGTTGACTGAACTGACGGATCACAAAAGTAGACATGTTGACTGAACTGAAGGATCACAAAAGTAGACATGTTGACTGAACTGACGGATCACAAAAGTAGACATATTGAGTGAACTGACGGATCACAAAAGTAGACATATTGAGTGAACTGACGGATCACAAAAGTAGACATATTGAGTGAACTGACGGATCACAAAAGTAGACATATTGACTGAACTGACGGATCACAAAAGTAGACATATTGACTGAACTGACGGATCACAAAAGTAGACATGGTGATCGAATTCAAAGATCCTAAAAGTAGACATGTTGACTGACTTCAAAGTACCAAAATGTAGACATGTTGACTGAACTGACGGATCACAAAAGTAGACATGGTGATCGAATTCAAAGATCCTAAAAGTTGACTGACTTCAAAGATCTCAAAAGTAGACATGTTGACTGAACTGAAATAATCCAAAAATGGTATGAAGACTGAAATGGAAGTGGTAGACTTGTTGATTGAACTGAAAGATCACAGACGTAGACATGACTAAACTGAAATAATCCAAAAGAAGACAAGTGGATGAAAGTAAAAGAACTGAACAGTATGCATATAGACTGAATTGAAAGAATGCAGTGATAGACATGGTGACTGAACTGCAAGATTCCAAAAGTAGACAATTGTTGGCGCAATTCAAAGAACCCAAAAACTAGACATGTTAACTGACATTGAAAGAAGAAAAGCAGATAGCGGAATGAATTGAAAGAACGCACTGGTAGACCTGACTGAACTGAAAGAAGCCAAGTGCGGACTGCTGACCAAATTGAAATAACCTAAACCCAAATATTGCTTGCTGAACTGAAATAACCCACTAGTACACGTATTCACAGAATTTAAAGAAATCAGATGTAGACGTGCTGACAGAATCGAAAGAACACCAAAACAAACACGTTGACTGAATTAACGAACCTCCAAAGCAAACATTTTGACTGAATTGGCACATCCAAACAGCATACATAGCTGTAGATCTGGCGCAGTCATCGGCCTTGTGGAATTCTCTCCCCAAACACACACGCCATCTAGCGGCCTGAATGTTTCCATAACTACTGGAGAAACACTTGTAAACAAGACAACAACAAGAAAACAAATACTGGAGTGTCAGGTTTGTGCGCACTAGAAAGAAATTAACACAGAAATAGTGGAATTTCACTTTATTATTTCTAGATATTTGAGGGTGAATTTCTGCTATTTTAAGACACAGATTCATTTTACAGATTCTGGAATGTTCCTTTCTATTCCAGAATTTGGTTCTATATTATTTCGGAATGCCTCCTAGTGGTTCAAAGTGGTTTTCTTTTTTTATTTTTAAGCTTAGGAGAGACAATGGTGATGTTCCAGATTTCACAATTTCAGAGTGTCAAATTTATCACTAAAGAAGTACTTTGGTCTTCCTCACTACACCACAGCTCAGCTGAGCTGAGCCACGAAACGAACCGACATCACAGCACTCAGGACATTTCCATACGCGTTCCGTCCTCGTCTTCAACAACCAGCGAGAGACCAATACTAATAGTACTTGTTGTAATCTTCATTATGTGTCCGTCTGGTCTTTCCTCAGAAAAGTGAGTGTCCACCAGATCCTCTGCTTACTCCATGCCGCATTATTCTCTCCGTGCAAAGACAATGTATCTGTTCTTCCACACTATACACACTATACACACTGTACACACATTAATACACATTATACACACACTATACATACACTATACATACACTATACACACACACTATACACACACACTATACACAAACACTATACACAGACTATACACACTGTACACACATTAATACACATTATACACACACTATACACAGACTATACACACACTATACACACACACTATACACAAACACTATACACACACTATACACATACTATACATACACTATACAGGGCCCTGCAAATATTAGTCATTAGTCATTTTTCCAACTTCACGGCAACGGGTCTTCCCCATTATGCGCCGTTCCTGTGCCAGTGAATATCATACAAAATGCTCCTCAGTGCCCCGTGTGAAAAGTGGAACAAACAGGAGTCTCGACAAGCCAACAGCCCGCACAGGCACACTGTGCAAAATGCCGCCGCCAGAATGCCAACACAAAAGTCCTCCACGAAGAATACAGTTCATTGTCGATGGAGGCGGCAGTCACGTCTGCCTTAGCATGCACCAATACACCACCCAGAGCTGCAGATCTAGCCAATTTGTCCGCCGGCTCATTTCCTACACACCAGCATGCCCTGGGGACAAGATCCAACATATGCACTTCACCACATTGCGTGCACAATGTCAAGTATCACACAATGTACTTAGTACAAGTCAGTTTGAGGTCAATATCACACATTGTGCCCAAACCACTATCCGTGTCTGTGGCTCAGGGGTAATGAACTCAAGGTTTACAATCCGGACATAGTGCGTTCCAAGTCAGGCGATGTGGGAGCAGATAGCTGTGCGTCGGTTTTCATAATGGGGTGTGCGTAGGCCGGCCAGAAAGCAATGGCAAACTACTTAACGCTAAATTGTCAAGAAAATCACAAATATCTAATAAATGATGAGGTTAATTGCGACATTCTGCAAAGGACATGCAACAAACTCAAGGCACTAAGTATTTTGCCTAATCACGTGTCCTTTCATTGCCTATTTCACACAGTGTAGTCAAAATATTCTCGGTATTTTCATTTTCATGTACGTTTTTTTTTTTGTTCGTATATCCTTTACAGGACATTGCTGTCGACATCAGCATATTTCAGCTAATTGTTGATTTCTTGACAAGATTATGCTCAGTAGTTTGCCATTGCTTTCTGAGAGATCGGCTCACATACCCAGTAAGTTACCGACGCGGCTAGAACGGCCACACGTTCTCGCGTACCCAGGAGAGTAAACGGGAATACGGAGAATGTCGTGTAACCCCTAGACCAGGGAGACGGCTCATGTACCATCCTTACATCATGTGCCATGCCGATAAGCGTGGGCGGTCATGTTATGTCATCTCACTCGATCACCAGAGTCGTGGATCAGTTCTATGTTCCTGTCTCAACCATGCCACGTGGCCAAGCCATCCAGATATTTACTTCTCGGTCTTCCCCTTGGTCTCCTCGCTTTGATCTTGCCAGTCTTCACCAAGTTCTCCAATTCATTTCTTCTCATAACATGCCCAAAAAATGTTTAATGTCTGCGTTTAATGTCTCTAATCAGTTTACGATCTTCATTTGCTTCTTGAATGACTTGTTCATTGGTTTTTCTATCTGTCCCTGGTATTTTTTGCATTTTCCTAAGAAACCACATTTCCACAGCCATCGGCTGTTTTTCAGCTTGACTGCTTAGTGTCCACGCTTCACATCCATACATAAGTATAGGTTCTATGTAACACTTCAACACTCTTTTTCTCGTTTCAATTGATATCTTTTTATTGGTCAGTATGTTTTTCATCTTGCAAACGGCTACCTTAGTTAGTTAGTTAGTCGACAGATCATCCTCGTTGCACATCGAACCATTCAGTCCATAAGTGCTCGGATCCCCTCCTCAGCAAATCCCGCAGCGTGTAGCGGCTAACGACGCCAGTTCTGTGTTGGTTTATCAATCTACTTTGGCTTCCTGCGTAGTGTTCTTGTTTGGCCACCCCTCTTTTAATTTGCTGCTCCCGCAGTCTGGCCATTGTTGTAGATTCACAGTCATCACTTGGTTCTCGCAAAAGTCTCACTTCTCGTAGAGCATTCAGAATGTCAGCCTGGTCCATGGCGCGTCCGCCCTCCACAGTAGCCTCACCTGCGAGCTTGTCAGCCCGCTCATTTCCTTGTACTCCCGCATGACCTGGCACGAAGATGAAACTAATCTTTGCCAGCCGAGACCGCTTCAGAGGCAGCAACCATTCTCTTCGGATCGACCCCTCCTCTATCCTCTTGATCATGTTCATTGAGTCGCTAAGGAAACAAGCCCTAGTGAATGTCTGTGTCTCGAGCCATGTTATTGCTTTACTTACTGCCATGACTTCCATGGTCTGGCTACTTGTGGTTTCAGTGAAAGCACCAGAGTCCTCCTTCACAATTCTTCCTCCGGCCCGATCTGTAAAGGCCCATGAGCTTCTCACATGTCGGACGACCGACCCATCTGTGTAGATGACCACGTCACCGTCTAGCGAATTCTCGAAAATCAACGCTTGTACTTCAGCCTCCACAGCAGCCGGATTTTCTTGTCTGCATTTTCTATCTAGTTGGATGCAAACTGAAAAGGATGTGCAGAAGTCTGTTGGCACTTGCACCCACTCCTCGCCAGGTTCTAAGTCCTCAAGTGAACACACCTGTTGAAGAATGTCTTCGGCTTGACCCATCCACGACCGTCCTCTTTTTAACCTGCTGCCCTTCACCTTCCTAATTTCACTATGCAGTGGATGTTGTGTTAATTCTGAGGTAGGCGCGTGCCCTGCAAACTTGTATTCTCTCTTCAATGGTTGGAAAATCAAGAAGGTAGCGCATCGCCCTGCATGCTGTATCTCTTGTACATCCAAGAATAATGCGCATAGCTTCATTCTGTATCCTTTCCATCCTTTCTATCTGCTTATGGCTGAGAGTCAGGATTGCCATTGCATACTCCAAAACAGACATGACCAGCCCCTCGTACAGAAGACATAGATGGCGCTGCTCACAGTTTGCTGCCGCCATCACCCGCATCGCTGCCAAACCCCGCTTGGCCTTTGTTATCACCTGGTCTATGTGCACATTATAAGCAAGGCTTCGATCAAACCGTATCCCCAGGTAATTCATTGTCTGCGTTCTTTCCACCGTCTCTGAACACAGCATTACAGTTGGTGTTGGATTGTTGACAATATGATTATTCAACGAGAACCAAGTCACTGTTGCCTTTGTTGGGTTGACCATTGCCCCAGCTTCATCACACCAAGTACTTATGCGATTGAGTTCGGTTTGTAGTTCCACAGCAACCTCCTCTCTATCCTTACCCTGACGATACACTAAAACATCATCGGCATACGACAATGTCCTGCCAGGTCCAGTGATCTGCTCACTGGTGATTCTCACTGTGTAGGCGTTGAACAGTACCGGAGATAATGGTGAGACCTGTGGTAGGCCAGGATATATTGTTGTTGGTTCCGAAGTCCAACTGCCACATCTAAAAACTACTTTCCGTTGGTAGAGGGCTGCAGCGATCCAACTAAGGAGGAATGGACTTATGTTTAGTTCAAGAAGCTGAAACATTAAAAAATCCAGTGGTACTCTGTTGTATGCGTCCTCAAGATCAATCGCTGCAGCAACGGTTTCAGTGCCTGAGTGGAAACCTTCATAGACATCATGGGCAAAGACTGCTGCATTGGTCCAGGTTTCTCTTTTTGGACGGTACCCACCCAGGGTAGGTGGGAAAATACCTTGCCTCTCTAGTTGGCTACCTTCGCAATGGCGCAATGGCAATTCTTGTTCTAATCTCTTCAAGGCATCTCCCATCAGATGTTATGACTGTGCCGAGATAACTGTATCGATTCACTTGCTTAAGAATATGCCCATTTACTCGCATATCACATTGTGGTATTTCCTTCTTCCCAGTGACGACCATAATCTGTATCTACTTAATATTCAGTTCTAACCCTAGTTGTTCACTGTGTGCAACAACCGTATCTACTAAATTTTGCAGGTCCTGTTCATTGTATGCAATTAAGGCTGTATCATCTGCATATCTAATATTATTGATTTATCGTCCCCCAATGTTGATTCCTTCCATGTCTTCTATATTTCTGAAAATATTTTCACTGTACAGAGAAAAAAGATCTGGAGAGAAAACACATCCCTGTCTCTCACCTCATTCAATAGGCTGATATTGACCTACATTGTTTTCAATTCTGATGGCAGCTTGTTGTTTCCAATGTATGTTTTTTTACACGTCTAAGGTCTTTTCCATCAATTTTTAGATCTTCAAGCATCCTTATCATGCCAACATTTCTCACTTTATCGAAAGCCTGTGTGTAGTCAATAAAGCAAAGGTGTAGATCTTTGTTTACTTCTATAGAACGTTCAATTACTGTTCTCATTATATACACAACATTTACTGTACCCTTGCCTTCTACATGTAAGTTACAGCATTAAAATATTCAAGGGACATTTTCATAGAGATGATTAAAAGTCAATATCACATAAAATAGCAAAGGTCAGTTTCACACAAAAGTCAAATTACTTTACGATCAACTTCAAACAGTGTACCTACTCACAGACGTAAACTGCTATTTCAACAAAATGTATCAGTAAATATACTTAAATTTCAATTTTACACAAAGTGCGGTAAGCAGAAGCTTCTAGAATCCCATAAGGTATCACGTATTTAACAGAAAGTACTCTATGATGAATTTCGGAACTAACAAATAAATAAATAAATAAATAAAAATAAACATGATAGTAATTAATGTAAGGTATTCTAAAATTAACTTTCAATCAATCAATCATGTGCCATGCCGGAAATCGTGGGCGGTCATGACTCCCCATTTCACTCGATCACCAGTGTCGTGGATCAGCTCAGTGTTCCTGTCTCGTCCATGCCATGTGGCCAAGCCATCCAGGTATTTTCCTCTCGGTCTTCCTCTTGGTCTGTTCCCCTCGATCTTGCCAGTTGTCACTAAGTTCTCCAACCCATTTCTTCTCATAACATGTCCAAAAAATTTTGACTGTCTCCGTCTAATTTCTCTAATCAGTCTACGATGTTCATTTGTCTCCTGTAGTACTTGGTCATTGGTTTTTCTGTCTGTCCATGGTATTCTTTGCATTTTCCTCAGAAACCACATTTCTGCAGCCATCAGATGCTTTTCAGCTTGACTGCTCATTGTCCAAGTTTCACATCCATACAAAAGAACAGGCCCTATGTATCCCCTCAACACTCTTTTTCTCGTTTCAACTGACATCTCCCCATTGGTCAGAATGTCCCTCATCCTGCCAAAGGCCACTCCCGCCATGGTGATTCCCGTTCCAATCTCTTCAAGGCATCTCCCATCAGATGTTATAACTGTTCCAAGATAATTGTACCGATTCACCTGCCGAAGAATATTTCCATTTACTCGTATATTACATTGTGGCACCTCTTCCTTCCCACTGACGACCACAACCTGAGTCTTTCCACAATTCAATTCCAACCCCAGTTGCTCACTGCGTACAACAACCGCAAGGTATATTCTAAAATAAATTTTATGTAAGGTACTGTAAGTTCAATAGCAAAGTACGCAAAGGTCAATTTCAGAATTCAAATACAAAATTATATACGGTATTTAAAGTATTCTAGAATAAACTTAATGTAAGGTAATATGTGTTTAACAGCAAAGTACTTAAGGTATTTAAAACGTTAAAATACGGTGAATTCAAAATTTACTAGAAGAAACTTCACGTAAGGTACTATCTGTTCAACACCTAAGTACTATAAGGCCAATTTGAGAATTCAAAAATAGGCATGATCGATATGTAAGGTATTCTAAAATAGACTTCATGTAACGTATTGTGTTTTCGTTAGAGAAGTACTTTAAAAATTGTAAAAATAAACATGTTGAGTATAAACTATTCTAAAATAAACTTCATAGGTCAATTCCAGAATTTTAAAAATAAACGTGCACGGTATTTAAAATATTCTAAAATAAACTTCACATAAGGTACTACGTATTCAGTAGTAAAATACTCGAATGTAAATTGTGAGTGGTACTTTGCCGTCTTTACAGACGAAAATATGTGGATTGGAATTAGGCCAGAGTTCCATCGTACAATTCCCGGGCATAGATTCAGAGAACATGTGTTGCCCAAGCAGCATGTTCCCTTTCTCGGCCTTGCCTTGTTAACTCCAGTGGAAGGGATAACCAGTACGTCTGGAACAAGGTAAAAATTAAGATACTCAAAGAATTTTTTAACACACTTCAATATAAGAACTATGTTTTCAATAGTATTTACGGTATTTACATTGTTCTAGAATTAACCTCTCGTCACGTAATGTGTCTTCGTTGAAATAGACACATGGAATTAGATTTTGTTGCACAGAGAACAGCTTCTTTCACTGCTACACTGGGGATAAGGCTGGTTTTGTATATAACAACTGGAGCTGCAGCACAGAACGTTCGGCCGACAGCTGTAGTGAGTCGGGCCTGTAGACGTTCCATTACGTCACCAATTGTAAAGGTTAAAAAAGAACCTTGAAGACATTTTCCTGATATTAGTGTGATGTGATAGGGCCTTTCCAATTTTACAAGCCTGAATGCACGGAGTAATATGTGGCCAGTCTTTCCATCACTTAGCAGACGACGAGCCCAGGCGTCGGAACTTCACCGAACTCTAGACATCATCATCGCAGTTCCCTGTCAACTTTGCTAATGCGCTGTTCGCTGTTGACATATACTTTTCAAGATAATAGGATACCAGCTCTTAGAGTGTCCAGCTCTTACAATATCCGGCTCTTAGTGTGTCCGGCTCTTGGTATGTCCGGCTTTTAGAGTGTCTGACTCAGAGAGTGTCCGGCTCTTACAGTGGCCAGCTCTTAGAGTGTCCAGCTCCTTAATGTCCAGCTCTTACAGTGTCCAACTCTTACAGTGTCCAACTCTTACTGAGTTCAGCTCTTAGAGTGTCCAGCTCTGTGATATATTTCCCAGTCACCTCACATTTTCCGAGATTCATCACACTGATCCGAATGGAGCACCACATAGGATAAAATTTCATCTGCCGTGTCAAAACAAATTGGGAACGAGTGGGCGATTTGAAAAAGACGAAAGACGATTGGTTCTACAAAACCTGAGGTACCCGCCAGAATCCCTGGGCACAAATGACGGTGAAACACAATTCATTCCACGCCAAAGCTTAGAGACAGCCACTTGCCTTTCATGTTAGGAGGTGAAAGTGTTCGGTGTTCTGGGTCCTCTCAGGTAAGCTTGACCCTAAATATGTGCTAAGACGATCCATGATGTTAAAGTAACACTGTGTTTATATGTATAATGGTGTCAATGTGATGTTTAAGCTTCTTCGAGAGATACCTCACACGCTCGGTGTGTGACATATCTGCAATAATTTTCTCCTTTGTCTTTATTTCATTTCTGATCTTTGCCGTCCATGCAACCCGTTCATGTTTACAAAATTCATTTGACAATGTTTTGTTTTTTTTCTATGCACTGTTGATGAAAGAAAGATGAGTGATTGGAAGGGCCGAATGTAAGACGGGCCTGCGTGCCCAATTTGTTACTCTTTGAAAATAAAGTCCGTTCGTTCGTTCGTTCGTTGCGTTCAGCAGCGACTTGCTCCCACTGTGCATCATCAATGCCTGTATCAATCATTTCCCGCTTACACATATCTTTGTAACGTAGTAGAGGCCTAACCTGAGATCACTTACCCATCTGTAATTCACCAAAAATGATGTCCTTTGGTATTCTACCATCATCCATCCTCCTAAGATGTCCTATTCATCTAAGTCTACGAAGACTGAGCATGGAATAAACCGTCGCACAACCTGATCTTTCCAATACTTCAGTATTTGTGATTTTGTCTTGCCACTTAATACCATGAATTCTTCGCAGACACCGCATATGAAAGCTGTTTAAACGTTTCTCTTGGTGTGAGTAAGTTGTCCAGGTTTCACTGCCATAAAGAAGAGTACTAAGGACACAGGCTTGATAGACAAGGACTTTTGTTTTGGCAGTAAGCTTCCCATTCTCGCAGACTCTTTTTCTTAACCTGTTCATTGTTGTTGCTGCCTTACCAATTCGGATGTTGATTTCATGATCTAGGGATAATTTGCTAATTACCACTGATCCTAGATATGTAAAATGGTCTACCATATATATATATATATATATATATATATATATATATATATATATATATATATATATATATATATATATATATATATATATATATATATATATATATATATATATATATAACACTTTTCTCTATGCAATGGAAATGCACTCGTTAAATGCACATTATAGGCATTGTTGCTTAGGCAGAGAAAATGTTGCTAAGAGTCTATCTCTTAAAACCCTTGTACACAGACTCGCACCTTTCGGAATATATATTATGTGATTCTTCTGTTCACATTTTTCATGAATATGCTTTGTGAATTTGCCATGTCTTGCCATGAGAATTAGAGCTCCTTAATACAGAAAGATAGTTGCACCATATACCCAAATGTTTGCCAGACGTTGCACGCACAACCAGCCTCACACTAATGTTGCTGATGACTGGGTGAACATTACGTTCAGGGGCCTGCCAATTGCGTTCTGAAAACATGGCCATAAAGCAGCCCATTTTTGAATTTTGTGCACGGACATTGCTTGAAACAGTGGGTAGGTTTTGAAAACGTCGTCTCGAACCCCTTGCTCAGAGGAGAAAGCTGGGAGGGACTATCTGCATTTGTGTTCGAACCATTGCTTATGCTGAATGCATATCTATCTAGAAGCTCTCGCATAATTTCATGAAATAATTTATATGCTTTTATTTGTGATTGTTGTACATTTAATGTAGGTTCGTGATCATTACTTTTGTTGCTGGAGGAAATGTTCGAATTTTCCTCCTGATATGAAAAGGCAAATGCCATAAGAATGATGATGATGAGAGGCACTTGAGAACCAAGTCTAATCCAGAGGAATATAGGCCGGTCTTGTATTACAGACATGGGGTGATGAGATGTTATAATGTTAGCTTTATCTCAACCTGCCTTTATCACAACATAACTTGTCTTAACATGCATCAGTCTCAACATACCTCTGACTTACCATGCAGTTGTCACAACATACATCTGTCTCAAAATGCATATGCCACAACACGCCTTGGTCTCAATCTGTCTTCATCACAACATGCCTTTGTCTCAACCTACAATCATCACAACATGATTTTGTCACAACAGGACAACTTGGTTTTATCTTTATGATCTTATCTTATCTTACTGTTCTTGTTTCATCAAGAGTTGATCACATCACGACCTTGCAGCATCAGATGTTGGAATGAATTCCATCTAGAGAGAAGAGGGTAGTGATCTCGCCATTGAGTTGAGCCACTCTCCTTCTTCCTCCTATTTCATTTGCTTTCCCCTTTACATGTTTTATGTTATAAATGGCATATGAGTTTTGTCAAATGCTTATGTAGTTTGTATATTGTTTGAACTGTAGATGGGTGGTGTAAATGTGGGCCTACAAAATGAATGCTGTTCATTCAATCCTGGCTATGCAGACTTACTTGCTGAAAGAGGTAGAGGTAATATGACCATGTTCTCGTCCTACCAGATCAATTATTATTCCAGCTTTTACCATGCACCCCTCACCATCCCCATCCTCCAAGAGATTGACCCTGAGAACTTTATTTAACTACTGAGAACACCAGGGAGTTGGAGACTGCCAGTATAACCTTACCATGTCTCGCTCAACATTGGAAAGGACTCCTGTGAGAGAAATTGATCCAAAGGAGAGACCTTCATCTATGGGTTTAGAACACTTAACCATTTCAGTCAGGAGATAGAAAAGAAGATGTACCACAATGCTCTGTACCAGCTACACAGGAGATAGAACGACATTTTTCTTAATTCAGTGACTACATCTATTTGTATACATTGTATTGTTGTACCTTTGATGAACAATGTGTTATGAATTTGTGTTCACAACAAGTGATATTCCATGTTGAGCATAACGCTTTTTCACAGAATGACCTGCACTCGAACCTTTGATTCCATATTACATTTTTGTGTTTTTAATCAGGATTTGGGTGATTTCTTGGTGAATGTTCTGTGATAACAGTGTATATTCTGCTCACACAGTAAATGTTATGTGATTACAGTGTATTTTCTGCTCACACAGCGAATGTTCTGTGCTAACAGTGTATGTTCGGTTCACACATTATATGATCAGTGCATACATCACATGGGTATAGACTGCTGGAGACCCCATGAGGGCGGAAAAACACACACTAGTCATTTGTCATTATAGCGTATGTCATCTTCTTTAGGGATAGTGGTAAACTTCAGGGGTCTCCATGCTTTCCAAACAAGCCTATATTTGTAAATTTCGTGTAGGATACTTGCTTTATCTATAGTTGTTTTCACGTGGGGGTAAACGATCCAATTTACAGGCTTCCTGAAGAAGGCTACAAAGGATATGAACCCATTCCAACCGGGATACCCTTATCTATACATTAGTCTAATTATTTTAAACCTCACAAGCTCTTAGAGTGTCCGGCTCATGGAATGTCCAGCTCATGGAATGTCCGGTGTGTGGAATGTCCGGCTTTAAGAGTGCCTGGCTCTTACAGTGTCCTGCTCTTACAGTGTCCGGCTCTTACAGTGTCAAACTCTTACAGTGTCAAACTCTTAATGAGTTCAGCTCTTAGATTGTCCAGCTGCTCTTAGAGTGTCCGGCTCATGGAATGTCCGGCTCATGGAATTCCGGCTCTCAGAGTGCCTGGCTCTTACAGTGTCCTACTCTTACAGTGTCCGGCTCTTACAGTGTCCAACTCTTACTCAGATCAGCTCTTATTGAGTTCAGCTCTTAGAGTGTCCAGCTCTTATAGTGCCTTGCTCTTACAGTGTCCGGCTCTTACAGTGTCCGGCTCATGGAATGTCTGGCTCATGGAATGTCCAGCTCTTACAGCGTCCAGCTTTTAAAGTGCCGAACTCTTACAGTGCCAACTCTTACAGTTTCCAACTCGTACAGTGTCTAACTCTTATTGAGTTCAGCTTTTAGAGTGTCCAGCTCTTAGTGTGTCAAACTCTTAAATTACAGTATCCAGCTCTTACGGTGTCAATCTCTTAGATACCGATAACAGGATAAGAAAGACGTTACATAGAACCCAACAGCTACTGACATACGGTACCCTAGGCAAAAACAGCAAACATTTTGTAAAAGAAGTTGTGAACAGGTTCAAAATCACAGACATACATTGATACAGATAGGCAGAGTAAGATACAGAGATAAAGACACGCACAGTGTGACACAGTGATAATGACACGCAGAGTGTGACAGAGATAAAGAGATGCACAATGTGACACAGAGATAATGACACGCAGAGTGTGACAGAGATAAAGACACGCACAGCGTGACATATAAAGATACACACAGTGTAACACAGAGATAAAGACACGCACAATTTGACAGAGATAAAGACACGCGCAGTGTGCCACATAAAGACACGCACAGTGTGACAGAGAGATAAAGACACGGACAGTGTGACACAGAGATAAAGACACTGTCAACAACTCAAATTGCATCCAGGCACACGCACCACTTCATTCACACCTCAACGAAACTTCATGTGTGAATGGACAATCTATTTTATTTCAGGCGAACCTGCTATCTTTACATACATACGATCAGGCGGTAATTGCCCGCTTGAATATACATGTCGCCTTTCCTCACAACAACCCGTACATACTCAAATACAATCTCACACTCGCGAATTATAACATGCGCTCTTGTAAACTACACAGTGGCTTTCGGAAAACAATCACACGTCCTGTCTGGAAGACTGTCGGGTCCTGTCTGAATAACCTCAGTCCAGTCGCTGCCCTTGTCGTACTAAACTTCGTGCGGTCAGCAAAACCTCGTGCTGTCCCACTCGTCACGTAGTACAGTAGTCCTGTCTGTGTCAACACTGGGTTGTCCTACTGCTAACTCTGTTTACGGGTGTTGTCCCGTGAACTAGCATCCCCCGCCCCATCCTCGGGGTTAGTCCCGCTAATGTCCTAGATATGACACGTCCGTGTCCTCATCTAAGTCCTGTCTTATAACTGTCCTAAGTTATCCCATGCGGTCTGTCTCTATTCTATCTACTCCCTAGTAGAGGTCCTTATCTACGTCCTATCTGTCCTTACCCCTTATTCTGTCTCCTGTCCTTTCTATGTCCTATCTAACACGTTGACAGACACGCACAGTGTAAAACAGAGATAGAGACACACACAGTGTGAAAGAAATAAAGACACACACAGTGTGACACTGTGGTATTGACACATACAGTGTGACAGAAATAAAGACGCGCACAGTGTGACACAGCGATAATGATATGCAGAGTTCGACACAGAGATAGACGTACAGTGTGACAGAGATAAAGACACGCACAGTTTGACAGATATAGACACATACAGTGTGACAGAAATAAAGACACGCACAGTGTAACACAGAGATAAAGATACGCACAATGTGATAGAGACAAAGACACGCACAGTGTGGCAGAGATAAAGACACGCACAGTGTGACAGAGATAAAGACACGCACAATATGACAGAGATAAAGACACGCACCGTGTTTCAGAGATAAAGACACGCACAGTGTGACACATAAATAATGAGACGTACAGTATGACACAGTGATAGACGCACAGTGTGCCACAGAAATAAAGACGCGCACATTGTGACACAGTGATAAAGAAACTCACAGTATGACAGAAATAAAAACACGTACAGTGTGACATAGAGATAAAGACACGCACAATGTCACAGAAATAAAGACACGCACAATGTAACACATAGATAATGACACGCACACTGTGACACAGAGATAGACGCACAGTGTGACACAGAGATAAAGACATGCACAATGCGACAGAGATTAAGACACGCACAATGTGACAGAGATAAAGACACGTACAGTGTGACATAGATAAAGACACGCACTGTATGACAGAGATAAAGACACGCACAGTGTGACATAGATAAAGACACGCACCTTGCGTCACAGAGATATAGAAAGACACGCGCAATGTAACACAGAGATAATGACGCGCGCACAGTGACACAAAGATAGACGCACAGTGTTACACAGAGATAAAGACACGCACAATGCGACAGAGATAAAGACACGCACAATGTGACAGAGATAAAGACACGCACAGTGTGACAGAGATAAAGACACGCACAGTGTGACAGAGATAAAGACACGCACCGTGTGATACAGAGATAAAAACACGCACAATGTAACACAGAGATAATGGCACACACAGTGTGACACGGAGATAGACGCACAGTGTGACACAGATATAACGACACGTACATTGTGACACAGAGATAAAGACACGCACAGCGTGACAAAGATAAAAGCAAGCACAGTGTGACAGAGAGATAAGACACGATTCACCATATTTAATTACGCTGTTACAAGAATGAGCAAAGCCATGAAACACAGAGCATCTGTTTGGATCTTTTCCCCAGGACAACCCGGTGTGATGAGAAACGTGCAGGCGAGCAGATTGGTTGGGCCTTAACTTTTAGGTGGGTTTTTGGTGCACGATAGAGCACATGACCTGAGCGATTTGGGATCGGGTGTCAACATTTTTTTTTTAAACTGTCATTTACTGCCAATATAATACCTTGCGGTGTATGGCAGGAAGGTCTTGCTCGTGTGTATGGTGTGGAGAAATAAATCATCATAGCCTGGCGAGAATGGGTGCGCAAGGAGTGATCAGAAGATCTGGCCGACACTCGGTACCCCGAGGAAAGACCACGAAGAGGGGCAGCAGCAGCAGCAGCAGCAGCAGAAGAAGAAGAAGAAGAAGAAGAAGAAGAAGAAGAAGAAGAAGAAGAAGAAGAAGAAGAAGAAGAAGAAGAAGAAGAAGAAGAAGAAGAAGAAGAAGAAGAAGAAGAAGAAGAAGAAGAAGAAGAAGAAGAAGAACGAACGAACGAACGAACGAACGAACGAACGAACGAACTTTATTTTAAAAGGGTAACAAATTGGGCACGCAGGCCCGTCTTACATTCGGCCCTTTCGATCACTCATCTTTCATTCATCAAATGTGCATGTTACATTTACATAGGGAAAAAAAACATTGTCAAATTGATTTTGTAAGCATAAACAATGCATATTACGCATGGTACATTCACATGGGGAAAAAAAACATTGTCAAATGAAAGTTGTAAACATAAACAGTGCATATTGCAATGTTGTGAGACACATCCCCCATCCACCCTCACACCCCGCAGCCACCCACACATCCCTCAGCCACCCACACATCCCCCACCCACCACACCCCACCCACCCACACATACCTCCACGCACTCACACAGACTCAGGCAAACATACATGCCGCCACCCACCCACCGATCCCCCACCCACACACATTTCTCCACCCACACATACATCCCCCACCCATCCCATAACCGACACGCACACACCACCCACATATTCTCCACCACCCACCCACACACCCGCAACCACCCAGCAAAACACACATCACAAACACACATACTCCCGTCAACCCACACATCCCGCACCTATCCATACATACATCCTGCACCCTCGCAATTTTCCCCACCCACCCACACACACATCAGCCAACCTACACCAACTCACCCACCCAATATCCGCCACCTCTCAACTACACATCCTCCACCTATACACACATCCCCACCCACAAACACATCTCCCCACCTGCCCACACATATCCCCCACCCATAAACACCCAAAAACACACACCTCCCACCCACACACATCCCACCACCCACATATACCCCACCCACACACATCCGCCGCTCACACACATCTTCCCACAAACACACACATCCCCCAACCATACACTCATCTCTCACACACATCCACCCACTCACATACTCATCCATCAACCACTCACACAAACACATCACCCACCCGAAGAAGAAGAAGAAGAAGAAGAAGAAGAAGAAGAAGAAGAAGAAGAAGAAGAAGAAGAAGAAAGAAGAAGAAGAAGAAGAAGAAGAAGAAGAAGAAGAAGAAGAGAAGAAGAGAAGAAGGAGGAGGAGGCGGAGGAGGAGGAGGAGATCAACAACAACAACAGCAACAACAACAACAGCAACAACAACAAAGAGAAAAAGAACTAGAAAAGGAAGAATGGTTCGCCATTACCGCCGCGTGTTAACTTCTCGAGTTTGAAGTGGGTGCCATATCTCCCAGCCACTCAGTCCTCTTGACTGGGAGCAAGAATGCAAACATACCCGCTAAACTCCCCTACACGGGACAAGCATACCCCCTGAGACACTTAACGCACTAACACTCCACCTACACGGCATGGCACGGTAGATGAATGCAAATATCAACTCATTTTTCTCTCATTAAATCCAATCTTTCCTAAAGCGCCGTAACTAAGTAGTTCACCAGGTGTACAAGCATCGCTGTTCGACCCTGTGGTTCTTAAAATAGACAAAATTCTAGCTATCTTTAGCGCTCTCATAGACGACTTGTCTATTTTTGAATTGCCTTCAACAGAATCATCACTAAAACAGATATTACGGTCGCTGTCTTTGGCTGGCGTACGGCATTTTACCGGAGTTATCTGCTGTATTTAGATTGATACAACAGAACGGTTCATCTACTGGGGCCACGGAACATTCCAGAGACTGGTTAGACAAACAAAATGGTAGGATATTTATTAACCAAAGAGGCAATTCAGAGGTTCGCCAGACTGTTCGCTCCCTCTCCCCCCTCCGCACCTTTCCCGCTAATGATGACAGAAATATGTGTAGGTGAGCTGTAAATATGCGACGGATGAGTAGTTGGCATTCCTGGTTCGTTACTAATGCTAGAAGTGGCAATCGGCGTCGTCGGCATCATATTGTTATTGTCTTAATTAGTTTCTTCACATGCATTACTAAAATCATCGTCTTTATTACTGCTTTCTCCGCCATCGACATTATCATCCGCACTAAAATTATTGTTATAATTAATATCACTATCATCAATAGGCCGGTCTCCTTGGCGAAAGAGTTAACGACGCTGTTCGTAATCCCGTATACTCTCGTAAGAAACACAGAAAGCAATGGCAAACTACTGGGCGTAAAACTTGCCAAGACATCAACAGCAGCTTAAAAATGCTCGTGTTGACTGCAATGTCCTGTAAAAGATATGCGGGGGGGGGGGGGGGATCACCAATAGCATTATGTGCGCTACAAATATCATCATAAGTAAAAGCATCATCCTCACTGCAATTGTCAGCATCATTAATTGCGTCGTTATCATAATTATCTTTGTCACCGTCATTATCGTTTTTTTTTTTCATTTTGTTTTCTTCTTCTTTATCATTTTATTCTTCTTCTTCGATCTTTCTCTTTTCTCGTCTTCTACTTGGTTATTGTTTCTCTTTACTTCGTTCTCCTCCATCTTGGACTCCTCACGTTCTGCTTCTTCTTCATCTACTTCTGGGCTTTACCTGGTTTTATTTTTCTTGATTCTTGTTCCTGTTTTCCCTCTTTCGCCTCCTCCTCTTCCTCCACTTCTTCTACTTCTTCTTCTTCTTCTTCTTCTTCTTCTTCTTCTTCTTCTTCTTCTTCTTCTTCTTCTTCTTCTTCTTCTTCTTCGTCGTCGTCGTCTTCTTCTTCCTTTTCACTATGACTACTGTCCGTGATAAGTCGCGGACATTTCAACCTACAGTCGGTTATCTCAAGTTTCTGGCAACCTAATCGCATTAGTTATTTCCGTAAACACTGTTTTTATGTTTTGTTCTATTTTGTTAGGCCATGTGATGTGGTGTGATGTAATGAACGACGTCACCGCACACTAGGTATTCCAATGCGCGCTCAGTCCTCCTATATAGCAGCTACCCCAAAGTATTTCTGCTCACTATTCTCACGACGGGCGGTTATGATATCTGCTCTCTTGACCCCGAGGGTGGCATTGGTGAGCTTGACCAGGCTTCACTCCCAACACTTCAGTATCGAGCTAGCGTCAGTCCCAGAACTACCCACCGGAGTGTCTGTAGTGTATTGATTATGTCAGCTCTGTCCCTGTATGTATGTGCGTGTTGTTGCATGCACGTGTACATGATTATATGTATGTGGTGTACATGACTGTGTGTGTGAGTGTTGCGTACATGAATGTGTGTGTGCGTGTGTATGCGTATATGATTGTATGTATTGTGTCTATGCATGTGTACATGACTATGCTGGTTGTGTGCTTGCATGTGTACATTAGTGTGTGTGTGTGTGTGTGTGTGTGTGTGTGTCTTGCATGCAAGCACGCGTACATGATTGTATGTTTAACTGCTTCTACCTGTATGTCTGCATACGTTTCCATTTGTCTCTATATTCGTGGGTTGTTATTTTTTTTAGCGTTTTTATTTTAATGGGGGGGGGGGGGGGGGGGGAGAGAGAGAGAGAGAGAAAGAGAGACAGAGAGAGGAGCTGCGTTTGCTCGCTTTGTACTCACGCGTAGTCCATACATGTGCGACACTTAAAGTTCACTGTACTGATGTTTGCATGTGGATTAGCTTTCCCTTTTACCAGTGTCCCTCGCCATCAGGTTAACCCACTCAGACTTTTGATGTACTTGTAATTTATGTCCCCAAGTCAAGGACCAGAAGTGATCATTTTAGTCCTACTGACCAGTATAGGCGTTGAACCCGCTACCTCGGTATCAACACACTGGAAGTTTAAGAGCGAGCGCTTGTATCCATTCGGTCATGCTGACCTTATACAGGGTGTATTGTTAATGACTGTGCAGTGTTTGAAAATATTGCCGGTCCAAGTTTTGTATTCGCGTGTTATGTTGCATGAACTTTACAGAGGGTAAATACAAAACTTGGACCAGCAATATTTTCAAACACTGCACAGTCATTAAAACATACAGCCTATATTAGTTTGTGAAGAAAAGCCAGGGGTCGACCTGCACTAATTAGGACATTAAGGACACCTTAAGCTCGGTGCGACGCTAACGGCATAGAGCCCTAGTCATGTGGGATAAGACCCCCGTGCAATGAAGTCGATCCTCTAGTCTAAATCATTTTACACATGAAAATGTTTGAGGCAGGGAAACTGGCAAAAGTATCTGGAATATTTTCCACGTGCCATTATGGGAGCATGACAATTCATAACTAAATATACACGTATTGTTTGGCGCTCATGGCTCAAACAAGTAGAGGAGAGAATTAGAGACTAGATGACGCTCTAGATAACATAGAAATTGAAAGCTATGGTTACCGACCGTACTTCGAACCTGTCACCACCAAATGACGACAGCGCCTCGTTACAGGAACTAGTGTACTTCGACCAAACGAGACATTATGGGAGGACGGCGCGTTAGTGTAATCGTTAGAAGGCATCACTAATAATGTCATGAGCGAGGTAGGATGATGATTCGACGCTTACTACCGTCTTACGCTAATAAGGGGAAAGACTGACCAATTATTGCTCCGTCCATTCAGACATACACAATTTGATGCTCCTAACACGTCACAGACCTGGGGAGGCTCCCTCTCCTTGACTTGTATGTTGTTGTTGTATGATGGGAGCGACACCAGACAAGGAAGCTGATACATGATGATGATGATGATGATGATATCATTATCATGTGTCATGCTGATAAGCGTGGGCGGTCATGTTTCGTTATCTCACACGATCACCAGAGTCGTGGATCAGCTCTGTGTTTTTGTCTCAGCCAAGCCATGTGGCCACGCCATCAAGGTTTTTATTTCTCTGCCTTCCCCTTGTTCTCCCCCCCCCCCTCCCAACCTCAATCTTGCCAGTTGTCATTATGTTCTGCAGTTTATTTATTTATTTATTCATTTATTTTATTTTTATAACGTGTCCAAATATCTTGACTGTCTACATCTAATTTCTCCAATCAGTTTACGGTTTTCATTTGTTTCTTGTTGGATATGCTCATTGGCTTTTCTGTCTGTCCATGGTATTCTTTGAATGTTCCTCAGAAACCACATTTCCACTGTCATTAGATGTTTCTCAGCTTTTCAGCTCATTGTCCACTTTCCGCATCCATGTAACAGCACAAGTTCTATGTAGCACTTCAATATGATGATGAGGCGATGTGTGTTTGTGCTCGTGCCTGCGTGCGCGCGCGTGCGTGTGCGTACCTGCGTTCAAACGTGCATGCGTGCGTGCGTGCGTGTGTGTGTGTGTGTATGTCTGTGTGTGTGTGTGTGTGTGTGTGTGTGTGTGTGTGTGTGTGTGTGTGTGTGTGTGAAAAGTGTAAATGCGGTTTTTCACGACAAAATGGCAGAAGACAATAAAATTAACCATAAATGATTAATGAACTGGATAATACTCAATCACATAATTAGTTAATTACTTGCTTAATTAATGATGTCCCAATCAATCTAGCAAATGAAGTAATTAATTCGTGTCATTACTTATACCCATTACCAGAAGATTTTGCAGCAGATATCCCTGGTAGGGGGGGGGGGGGGGGGGTTAAAAGCTGCAAAATCATCATCATCAATTTCGCGATCATCTTCTTCTTGATTCACAACAATGTTTTCCCGTGATGAATTTGAATAACGAAGACACAAACAATAGATTGCACGATTCATTGCCTGGCATATTTCGCTGCATCTCGTCAGGTACATACTGCAGAAATCACACAACGTAAAGTGAATTCACTAGATAAATCCTTCAAACTGAAATATACACATGTTCGCACAGTAATGTCGATTGTCTACCACGGTAATTTTAAACTGACTAACATGTCTTTCTGAACAAGGACGGCTTACGAAGGTTGATTATTATAGCTTCAGCCAACTTTAACAATCGACTACTTTGTGTGTTGAATAACACACGGAAGACACTGTCTCTTTCAACCACGTGACCGCTCTCGAGCACATGTCTCGCGACCGATGAAGCAGGGCTGTTCCGGTGTGTCGGCCTGCCTAGACTACCATTTCTTGTGTGTAGTATCTTGTCCACCCAGTTCGGAATGTGTTCCGAAACCCTGCAATGTAACTGTCGCTCAGTTCTACCTATGTAGATGGCATCGCATCTACATGTAAATTGGTAAATACAATTTGATTTGGCGTACAAAGCTACAGGTTCTTTTACTTCTGGCATGAGGATCGGTTTGGTTCTGTACCTGATGACTGGAGTTGCAGCACAGAATGTTCGCCCGACTGCTGTGATGAGCCGGTCCCGCAGACATTGCATTACGTCATCTCCTCGGAAGGTTAGCTGGATGAATACCTTGAGTTTAGGGACTGTAGTTATTTTTGGTTTCGGTTTGGGCTGTTGGCAGTGGCGCTTTATAAATCCTGTGGAGTACCCATTCAGGTTTAAAGCATTCTTCAGAGTTTCAAATTCCTCTGTCAGTGTTTCCTGGGTGCATATCTTCCTAGCACGGTCAAACAGGGTCCGTAGTAAGCCCCATTTGTACTGGACAGCTGAATATTTAAGTATTGGCCAGTCCATGTTTCTTTACGGTACACCGATCTTTGAATTGTGGCGTCTGCTCTATGTCTCATTAGGATATCTAGAAACGGCAACGCTTCGTTGTGTTCGTGTTCCATAGATAGAGATATTTTTTTTATGTGTCTCGTTCATTGTGGCCTGGAACGACGTTGCTTGTAGCTCGTCTGTGGTGATAATTAGTATATCGTCTACATAACGACGGTAAAAGGCCAAGTTGTTGATGTCTGAGGATCTATTTTCTTCTAAGTGTGCCATGAAGATGTCCGCTAGAATAGGTCCAAGTGGGCTCCCCATGGCCACTCAGTCAATTTGGCATTATGACTTGTTTAGAAAGTTGAATTGTATGTTGGCGGTACATAATTTTAATAGCCTCTCTAGAATAGCTGATGGTATGCCTAGTTTTAGTTGTTTGTCTCTAATGCGTTCGCTTATTATATTCACGGTCTCATCTAATGGAACGTTGGTGAATAAAGAGGCAATATCCATAGATACCATGTGTTTATTGTTTATATCCATAGTATCCAATAATTCCACCAGTTCGAATGTATCCCTGAGTGTTCTTGGATCGAAAGACTGTCGTACTGGCTTTAAAATTTCAGCTAGCCATCTCGCCATTCGGTGTTGTGCAGAGTTAACCATGATTATCAAGAGGTCAGCATAACCGAATGGTTAAGTGCGCTTGTCCTTGACTTGGGGACGTACAGTACAAGTACCTCTGAAGTCGCAGTGGGTTTGTCAGAGACAGTGATAATAGGTAAAGCTACCAACACGCACAATCAGTCCAGTGCCTCATAAGTAGTAGCACGTGTAAGGACTACGTTTGAGTTCAAAGCGAGCGAGCGCCAAAAAAAAAAAATCACATTCATATCCATCATCATCACTACCTTCACTATATCATATTCATCATTGTCAACCACGTTTATCATCTTCTTAATCATCATCTTCTTCATCACTTGTATAATCATATCCATCATCATCATCATCATATTTTTATCATCTTTATAATCATATTCATTATCATCATCATCTCCTTTTTCGTCGTTTTCACATTTAAATTCTATTCATTATGATTATCCTCATCATCATATTCCTTTCTTCGTCGCCTTCTTCTTAAGAATCACATTCTTCTTCTTCTGTTTCTTCTTCAGCATTATCATCATATTGTTCATCACTAAGCACGAGTGATAACTTTCACAAAAGCGACATGTATCCACGTTAATTTGTAATAAGCCATACACTGTTCTGCATGTTTAAATAATTAGTTAGTCTACCGATCATCCTCATTGCACATCGAATCATTCAGTCCATAGTGCTTAGATCCCCTCCCCAGTAAATCCTGCAGCGTGTAGCGGTTAACGACACCAGTTCTGTGTTGGTTTATTAATCGTCTTTGGCTTCTAATTGGATTGCTACAGCCCTATTCCAACGGAAAGTAGTTTTGGATGTGGCAGTTGGACTTCTGAATTAACAACAATATATTGGCCACACCGGGTGTCGCATGTTCAAATAACTAGATAGAATTCTTTAGTATGAAAAGACCACACGTAAAGAATACAAGAACACACGATGAGCTGATTAGTACATACGGCACACGATCAACAGTACATGGTGCGTTGATTAGTGCTCATGGCCATATTTGACGGCGCATTGTGCGTTGTCTGGCGCACACGGACAATAGCTGATGACATACTATGTGTAGCATGGCGCACACGGACAATAGCTGATGACATACTATGTGTAGCATGGCGCACACGGACAATAGCTGATGACATACTATGCGTTGTCTGGCGCACACGGACAATAGCTGATGACATACTATGCGTTGTCTGGCGCACACGGACAATAGCTGATGACATACTATGCGTTGTCTGGCGCACACGGACAATAGCTGATGACATACTATGCGTTGTCTGGCGCACACGGACAATAGCTGATGACATACTATGTGTAGCCTGGCGCACACGGACAATAGCTGATGACATACTATGTGTAGCCTGGCGCACACGGACAATAGCTGATGACATACTAGGTGTAGCCTGGCGCACACGGACAATAGCTGATGACATACTATGTGTAGCCTGGCGCACACGGACAATAGCTGATGACATACTATGTGTTGTCTGGCGCACACGGACAATAGCTGATGATATACTATGTGTAGCCTGGCGCACACGGACAATAGCTGATGACATACTATGCGTAGCCTGGCGCACACGGACAATAGCTGATGACATACTATGTGTAGCCTGGCGCACACGGACAATAGCTGATGACATACTATGCGTTGTCTGGCGCACACGGACAATAGCTGATGACATACTATGCGTTGTCTGGCGCACACGGACAATAGCTGATGACATACTATGCGTTGTCTGGCGCACACGGACAATAGCTGATGACATACGAGGGGAAGTCAATACGTAAGTCACAAATGGCTGTAGAACAATAACTAAATATGATAACAACTTGAAACCAGTTTATTTGTATACACAAATTGTCCCTTTATTTCGCAACATAATTTCAACCAACATTGATGCACTTATTCCATCGTTTTATCAGTCCCCCCAAACCGGTTGCATAGAACTGCGTGCTCTGCTTTTAAGGCACGTTTCCACGTCACATTCAACTTCGGCGTCATTCGCGAAATATCTCCCGCCAAGGTGGACCAAAACGGTGGAAATCGCGAGGAGCTAAGTCAGAGCAGTAAGGTGGATGTTCCAAAACTTCCCACCTTAGTTCCTTAGTTGGTGAATTTTCTCCTGAGGTAATCGAGCCGTGTGTGGTCTGGCATTGTCATGAAGAAGCAACACTCCTTTAGTCAGCAGTCCTGGACGCTTTCTTCGAATTGCATCATGAAGCATAGACAGAACTTCACAGTACGATTCAGAATTCACATTGTCACCTTTCTTCTTGATTTTGTTAAAAGCACTCCTTGACAATCCCTCAACACTGTCAGCATAACCTTCCCTGCTGATGGCATAACCTTGAATTTTTGGACACAAGGCGAAGAAGGATGTTTCTATTGCATTGAAGCACGCTTTGATTCGGGCTGGTAGTGATGCACCCATGATTCGTCCCCAGTAACAATCCTGTTCAGCATGTCTTCTCCTTCATCTTCGTATCGACAGAGATTATGCAAGGACAGATCAAATCGGTTCATTTTGTGTTCCTCCTTCAATTGTCTGGGTACCCACCGTGAGCATACTTTCTTAAATTTCAATCGATCATGCATTATGCTATATGCTGAACTATATGAGCACCCTGTTGCAGATTCTACAGAGTCTATCGTTACTCGCCTGTCACCTCTAATCATCTCCTCCACCCGCTGCACGGATGCTTCTGTTGCAATCTCAACAGGACGACCAGATCGGATTTCATCAGCAATTTTAAAGCGTCCTTGAGAAAATATTTCTACCCCGCTATGCACCTCTTTACGGGACAAACATTTGTCAGCATAAACAGGAAGCATTTCCTAATGATTGTCCTTTGCAGGCAGCCCTTTTGCTCACAAATAACGCACAACAGCACGTTGCTCTTTGGTTGTACACGCCGTAAGTAGTCATTTTGTTTATGCGCTGCGCATGCGCATGAGACACCTAGGGCCACCTGGCAAACGGGAATATAAAGTTTGATGTTGCTGTCACCTAATGACACCTGTAGAAAACACCAACTACATTTACATGCCATCCCACAGAACTGTGTGACTTACTTATTGACTCGCCCGCGTACTATGCTTTGTCTGGCGCACACCGACAATAGCTGATGACATACAATGCATTGCCTGACGCATATGGACAATAGCTGATGACATACAATGCATTGCCTGACGCATATGGACAATAGCTGATGACATATTGTGCATTGCTTGGCGCACACGGACAATAGCGGATGATATACTATGCGTTGCTTGGTGCACATGGACAATAGCGGATGATATACTATGCGTTGCTTGGTGCACATGGACAATGGCTGCTGGCGTACTATGCTTGGCGCATACGAACAATAGATGATGACAATGTGCACTAACTGATGACACACTGCATTGCTTGGTGCACACGGACAATACCTGATGACACACGGTGTGTTGTTTGGTGCACGCAGATAATATCTGACAATATTGTGCATTACTTTGTGCACATAGACAATAGCTGATGACATTGTGCACTTCTTGGTGTACACGGACATTAACTGGTAAGACACGGTACGTTGTTTCGCGCAAACAAAACTTGAAGACAAATCATGCTATGCAAGGAACATAAAGAGTTAAATGGATAAATAAATTTATCACACAATTTCTAATTAATTTAATCAGCTGAGTGACCGAGATTTGTGAAAATAAATAAATATTTATCGCGAAGACATACATTTAAATTAAAATAGCACTAAAGCCAAATGAAAAGAATTCGAAATTATGCGGATAATGAATCAGCCAACACAGAATTCTCGGTTTAATATGTGGCATGCATTAGTTATTAAGCAGCATAAATTATACGCACAAGACGGGTGTCGGGAGTTCTCAAACTATGGCTGCGCAGACTGTCGGGAATATTTAAACTTTCAGGAATGGATTTCTCTAGATCAGATGTTAACTCGGATAAATTATATGTTAGTAAATGTCTTTATTATATTGTTATCTTGCATAAATAGACATTGTTATTCCGTAGTGTAATTAGTAATATAGTTACTTTGAAAGCAATCGATATGCCTGAAAAATAACGGAGAAAGTTAATAAAAAAAAATAATCATCATAAATAAATCGTCATCATCAAACAGTAATAACAGACAGATTTCCGGTGCTCTGAGGGGTCAACACATACACTGGTCAGTTAGACTTCAACATTGACATATTGTCCAGAAATCAATGGCAAGAATTCACCACTGACTAAAGGAGTATGCTTGTTAAAGTGGAGAAAGGAACTTTTAGTGTGGAATGGCTATCCTCGCTTCAGAGATCACAGATTGTGAGAATTGTATGGACATTTTGCCTTGGCCATCCGGGAGTGCAAGGGAATGAACAGGATGATAGACTGGCAGGGAATGCACCTCGGGAATGTGCAGGGAATGTGCTAGATAACCTGGACAAGGGAGAGGTGGTCGAGTGCCTGTGGACCAATGTGGACACGGCGGTGGAATAGATTAAGAACCCATATGTGGAAAGAATGATATTGCGGAGATCGGCAGGCGTTCTGGTAGAATCTTAAAATAGAAAGAAGACAAGGAGAACCTTCAATCAGATAGCTGAGGGAACGATTAGTAGGATGACTCTTCGCTGGCTGTTGAACGAGGGGATGGAGCGTGTATGGTGATGTCTTGAGTGCAGTGATGTCAGTTCTTATTTTAACTTAACTCAACTGAAGCAATGGCAAACTACTGAACATAAACTTGCCTACAGAATCAACCTGGGGTTGATGGTTGATTGTTCTCTTCTTTAAAAAGCTGATTCGGTTTAACACGTTACGCTGTCGTGTATTTGAAGAAAAGGCCATAACATATTTATGACTTTAACATTCTGTTTTTATTTTTTTTTTTTTTTTTTATTATTATTATTATTAATCTTTAAAAAGACACTTTGCAAAAAAAAAAAAAAAAGGTAAGTGACATATTTCAGCCATGTTAAACGACAACAAGCTATTCAAAGCCATACTGGATGGTAAGGTTGAGGGCAAGTAAGCAAGAGGTAGTTAAAGATACAAGTAAAAAGGTACCATATCAAAAAATGGGTGAAGAATGTACAATCAAGGCGAGAGACAGACAGATTGTTGGAGAACCATTGCAGCCAACTTTTATTGTGGAGACGGCACCTGATTACATTAGTTATTACTGTTTGACGATGACGGTTTGTCGTAACTTTCTCCGTTATCTGTGATCGTGTCCTTGTAATGGGAGCGGCTGGCCGAG
>JACEFZ010002154.1:252500-592500 GCA_014155875.1 Cepaea nemoralis
GGGTCGTCTTTTCGAAGGATTATGTGTTTGTAGAAAATCATCATCATGCACCGCGCCGGTAAACGTTGGTGGTCGTGTTCCACCATCCCACGTGACACCTAGTCATGGATCAGCTGTTCTTGTCTTGATTATGCCACGTGGTCAAGCCATCCAGGTACTTACTTCTCTGCCTTCCACTTGTTCTTTTTCCCAAATCTTGCCAGTTGTCACCAAGTTCTCCAGTTTATTTCTTCTCAAAAATATCTTGACTGCCTACGTCAAATTTCTCTAATCAGTTTACGGTTTTAATTTGTTTCTTGCAGAACTTGCTCATTGGTTTTCTTGTCTATCCATGGTATTATTATTCATTTTTCTCAGAAATCACATGTCCACTGTCAACATATGCCCGCCCTCCCCCAGTTTTTTGTAGAAAAGCGTCATCATCATCCAGTCCCTTTCCAGCTGGCGTGGATGGTCATGCCTCTCCACAAACTGCGATCTCCGACGGCATGGATCAATTCGTGTGTTGACTTCCTTCAGTGCTATGGCACAAGACTGTCAAGAATTTTATCACGCTGTCTTCCTCTAACCTCTTTCCGCAAATGTTTCCGGTTGTCACAACATATTCCAGTTTGTCTTCTCATAATGTGACCCAAAAATAATGACTGCTTCTGTCCAGTGTTTGTAGACAATAGGTGGTACTAATAACCCACACAGTTGGGTATGCAACATCAAGAGACAGACCAGCAACGGGGTGTCTGTGTGCAGCATGTGCAAGAGATACTGTTGGAGATCTATTGAAGTCAACCTTCATTGAGTAGGCAGCACCTATTTTATTGATTGATGGGTTGGTTAGTAGCTACGTTGGTTGGTTGGTTGGTTGCTTGGTTGGTGGGTTGACTGGTTGGCTGGCTGGTTGGCTGACTGGTTGGCTGGCTGGCTGGCTGAGTGGGTGTCTGTGTACAGCATGTGCAAGAGACACTGTTGGAGATCTATTGAAGTCAACCTTCATTGAGGAGGCAGCACCTATTTTATTGATTGATAGGTTGGTTAGTAGCTACGTTGGTTGGTTGCTTGGTTGGTGGGTTGACTGGTTGGCTGGCTGGCTGACTGAGTGAGTGTTTCCGGTTACGAGCGGACGTGTTTTCACAAGCTCTCCCAGTTTTTATAGAATTTATCAAGTTTTGTCTAATTTCAATCAAAATGCTGTGTATAACATTGTGTTAGTTCTGAAACTGGATCTAATACGAATTAATATCTTAAGTTTATGTGACTGTGGTGTAGTGAAATGAGGATTCCTTTGATAAATGGACGGTAAGGTCATTCAATTTCGAAATTACCAATTGTCGATTAGCGACAACGTGTGTAAACCATGCTTGACTAGCGCGTGGTAAGTCGCCTGCACACAATATCGCAAGTTCCTGATCAGCCTGTGTTGTTGTCTCAATTGTCAAAACAAACGAACCGCAACACATGACTTCAAGTGACCCGCGGCGCGTCTAGACTATGATGAGTTCGCAACATTCTTCAAACGGGTTTGATAACATGATGCAGTAATGTCATCTATAGGAGAGGCCTCTCTGGAGGTGACTGGTGTTAAAACAAGATCCGGTTTACGATCGGCCGTGAATAAACCATACACACTAAACAAAGAGAAGGCGGTGAAGACCAAGCTAGCCAGGTGTGCGAATCCAGTCGGCCGAGTCGTCCAACACACCAACTCCGGCCAATGTGTTACAGTATCCTTTAACAATACACTCCATTATGAGGCATTTCGAACGTGCCTCATCAATTATTACAAGCCTGAACGAATCCAACACAGACAAGATAGAAGCGGGGCCTACGTGGAAGATCTGATTACAACGCCAGTCCTTACAATACATTTATATCACTCAAAGAACAAGTTACTAGCTCAGGGCAGCGTTGAAAACATTACATCTTGGCTAAAATTAGACTTTGTCGAGCTGGAGAACTCAATACTTACATTCACGAGTAGAGACATATCAAAGACACAAGATATCATCAACATGCTCGTCTCGAGTGAGGACTCAGAATCTACACAGCCCACAACTAAAGCTGTGGACACCACAGCAGACAATGTTTCTCAACTAACACATACAATAAATGAACAGGACAATGCCATAAACACGAGGTCACCTACCCCATAAGTACTCTTGTACATTGAATATCCAATGGAGCACCTCCAAAACAACGTGGAGACCAACGTAAGTGTAGCAGAAGAAATGCCAGCCTTAGATAACACGCCAACTATCAATGGACAATCGTGCGATTGTCATAGGCGCATTGAGGTAATAGAGCAATCCTTAAAGGCGCTCACTGCTACTGATACAGCGAACATTGCAGCTAACAGCAAGACCAGCAGTGACTACACTGCTCTCAAACAAGAAATCACGCTCCTGAGAGAGGAAAATCTGTTGCTAGGAAAAACAATAGAAACTTTACAGCACAAGTCCTCCACCAACTCAACTGAACAAGCGTGTAACTCCCAAGCAGCTGTATCAAATTCGGAGAATCTTGATGCCCAGTTTCACCAAAAACAAGACGCGGAAAAACCTCAATGTGCAGAGGAAGATAAAACGCTACAGGCAGTCTATCCCATTGGTGTAAAGATAAGCAACAAATTCGAAGTGCTTCAAGAAAATTCGTCAGAAAACGTACAGTGCTATAGTGCACTGCCAACAGACAACACACGCCTCCAGGAAACACAGGGAGAGTCACATGGAGACGTACAGACTGCTGCTAAATGTTCTTAGGTCATTCGCTAGTGTTGACTTACACTGACTTGTTTAATCAATTATTTATCTATGATGTTCTATATTTGTTCCTCGTTGAGGACTATGACTTGTATTTTCAGTTTATATGCTGAACAAAATTTCTATGTTGGAAAATCAGAGCACAAAAATATGCTAGTGTATCACAAGCTGAAAAAGAGATGCACTATTAATCACATTGCATGCCAAAAATATAGGTATACTCAACTTAATGTTCCCGAGAAACAGGGAACGGATCTCCGTTGACACAGGTTACCTTGTTTGGGACTTTGAGATGGAGGCACGTTTCGTAATCAGGACACTTTATTTGGCACACCGGTATACGTACTCAGCTGTTGTTCGCCCTTTGATATGCAGGGCAGCAGTACTTACTACTACTGCACGATATGATTTACCCGACAACTAAGGACAATGACTTTGACAATGACAGACTGACGAACAACCAGAATATGTATTAATTAAATTTAATGTCCATGTCCTGTCTTCGTTCTAACAGTATTTGCCTTTTGTTACTAACCTAGTTAATTTCTGGAAGTGTTGTGCAGCCAAGTCTCATCTGCTTGGCCAAAAATAGTTCCTTCGTGACGGTAAACAAAGAGAAAGTAGGACCAAAAATATGAATAACTGTTTTTAACTAAATAAAAATAACATCATAATGTTTAAATAAATAAATATATTCATTTAATAACTCAAATAAACAAATAATAAATAATATAAAGCACAGATTCAGGCGAGCAGCCGCTTGGCGATTTTGTAAACACTCGATTGTTGTATGCAAATGACCTAGGACGACTGTTTGTCAATCATTCTACGTCAGAGGCGCAGCGCTATTTTTAGTTTTCAAAAATCGATATTGTCGGCTGGCTGTGTATCGCTCCGCCATGAATCATGTTTGGTGCTTATTTATAAATAAATTGGTAAATACATAAATAAATATGAGAAAATAAGAATATTACTACTTACAGCTTTGAAGAATACATGATTTCACTAAATAAACATTTCATAAGCACAATTAAACAATCTATTTCGTCACGATAGGCACATTTTCTAGCCTGCAAATTGTTCTCGTCTGCACAGATTACCGTCACTGACACAAATTAGATCCTAGTCCAGAGCCGTGGCTGAGTGGATTAGCTTGAACTTTCGTTCAAGCACCACTTCTGACACCACAATTATCCTTGCCTGTCAACAACTCAACTGACAGGCACTATCGGATACTTCTCCCACACCAAACAAGAAACTTGCAAGTCGTGTGCGAGGAAAATAACTGGTACATTTTATTGCCGTTAGCTCGCTACAAGCAGGTAACAGTCGCTAGTAAACACACAACATAAAGCCACAGAAATTATCTATCACTAGTTGCTAATGCCTATGTTAACTCTCTATCTATTTAGTTAAACACAAAACCCCTATCGCTACTCTAACGAGGTGCACACTACAAGTCCTGTCCTCCCGTCCCACGTCCTTTCATCCCGTGGTCACACACCACGCGGATCGACCTTGACCTTGGTGCGTGTTGCCTCACATGGCACGCTGATCGCAGACGTGGTATGTTGAGTGGATACTCAACTTCTCCGTGGCTACCACGAGGCGTGATGCTATCGTGATTAGAGTGCTAACTCTCTGAACAACGCCTGCATGTCTCATGAGGGAATGGATAACCATCTCCCATTACCTCATCTTCCCTGCCCTTACCTCGGGCACCGTATCACCTCCTGGCCTCTCCAAGATTGACTGCTCTTCCTGGCGGAGGGGATGCGGTCGAGTCTTTGACAAAGCTACCAGAGTTATCTTCTATTCTTAATCAAAATTTTCATTTATTCGGCCTTAGTGAAAGTAGGCTTAATGATACAATTTCAGATGAGGACATCTCTATTAAAGGGTACAAAGTTTTTAGAAGGGATCCCTGTAGGAAACAAGAGACAGGCATAATAACCTATGTTTCTAATTTACTAAATGCTCACCGTAGGCTAGAATTTGAAACTTGCGAAATAGAATGTATCTGGCTAGAGCTAAAACTTCAAAACCGCACACCCCTGATAATTGGCTACCTTTATAGAAATCCCAGTGCTGGACACGTCTGGTACGAAAACTTCACTACCATGATGGATGTGGTTTCCGCTTCTGGGAAGGAAATTATACTACTCGGAGACTTTAACATTGACACCAACAAATCTAACATAATATGGGGAAATATAATTGCATCATACAATTTCCAACAAATAGTACAACAAGCTACTAGAGTAACAAAGTAATCTTCAACAGTCATAGATCACATTTATGTAACTTGCTCAGACAACATCATAGAATGCACCGTACCAAATTGTGCAATGAGCGATCACTACCCAATATGCTGCACGTGGTCTAAAAAAGGAATTAAAACTCCTAAACATAAACACATAAGTGTAAAATATAGAAGTTACAAAAATTTCTACCAAAACGCATTTTTACAGGACTTGCTCAGTTCACCTCTAGACAATGTTTATCAGCTTCCTGACCCGGATGATGCTCTGGAATTCTGGATGAACACCTTTACTGATGTTTTTGATAGACATGTGCCAGTCAAGGAAGTTCGAGTAAAACACCACGTCAAGCCACCTTGGATCACCCAGGAAATACTTGAAATTATAAGAGACAGAGATAAAGCACATAAAAAGCGGGATCTCAGTGCATACCGTACTCTTAGAAACAAAGTTCAATATAGCATACGACGGGAAAAGAAAAATTACTTTAAGAACTTGGTAATGGATAAAACAAATAGTAAGGATATATGGAAGGCAATTAACACCTTGACAAACAAGTATAACTTCCGAAATTCTTTACCATCAAATCATATTACATGCGACCAATTCAGTAATTTTTTTCAAACTGACATAGACCAGTTGAAGGCTTCAATACCTAATTCTCCTTGCAACTTATCTTTATTATCATCGTTTTGCGAGAATAGATGCTCCCGCGATATTCTTTCCGACATACCGCTAACGACAATCACTGAAGTATTCACTTACCTCAGTAACCTAAAAAACACAACCTCATCTGGGTTAGATGGAATCAGCAACAGGATTCTCCGTTGTGCTGCGCCAGTGATTTGTACATCACTAACCTATGTATATAATCAGTGTCTAACCAAAGGCCACTTTCCATCAGCTCTCAAAATCGCTAAAGTGTACCCTCTTCTTAAATCTGGTTCATTAGACAATGGTCTCCCGAACAATTACAGACCCATTTCCTTACTATCATCACTATCTAAGCCACTAGAAAAACACATCCATAAAGTAACATTACAGTATCTAGTTCGCAACAAGCTTATTGTTGACAGCCAATCAGGATTTTGACCAAAATATTCTTGCCATACGGCCCTAACAAACATGATAGAAAATTGGCACCAGAACATAAACAACAACAGTCTATGTGGAACTGTGTTTATTGATTTCAAGAAAGCATTTGATATGATAGACCATGTTATTTTAATTAAAACACTCGAGACAATGAAAATCGGCCTTAATGTAGTCACTCTAATATCATCTTTTCTATCTAACAGAAAGCAAGTAGTATCACACAATACATCTCTGTCTCAAACCACTACCTTCAATATTGGAGTACCGCAAGGCTCTATTCTTGGCCCTCTATTATTTGCCATATATATTAACGATCTACCTTTGCATCTTTCGTCGTCCTGCGATCTATTTGCAGATGACTGTACGGTGTACACAAACGCTGAAAACTGTATTTTACTGGAGTCGTCTTTACAACAAGAATTAAATGATGTAGTTAAGTGGAGCTATTCAAGCCGTATGCAAATTAACATCACTAAAACAAAAGCAATGTTATTAACAACCAGACAAAGACTTTAAACTCTAAGCCCACACACATCACTTCAACTTCACATCGATAACATGCCAGTAGAAAGTGTAATTGAGCACAAAACATTAGGCCTAATCATTGATAGAAACCTAACCTTTAATTCCCATGTTCAAGCGCTCATTAAACAAACAGCGAAAAAAGTCTATCAACTCGCCAAGATTAAAAACTTCCTTGATGAGGACACAAGGAAACTATTCTATACTTCTCATATACAGACACACTTTGACTACTGCTCTACAATCGGGGACGGTTGTTCTAATTCAAACACCAAGCGACTTTACTCACTCCAGAAACGGGCCATGAGTCTAATTTATAGCAAACATTTATCTGACAATCCTAGCCTGTATAAACGCCTTCAGTTACTACCATTCCGCAAACGCCTGCTTTTCAATAAAGCTAAACTAATTCACAAAATCCTGCATCGGAATGCCCCAAATTACCTTTGGCCTTTGTTTAAATATAATGCTAGACACAGTAAACGTTTAAATATACTACACATTCCGAAGCCTAGGATTGACTTATACAAAACAAGCTTAACGTACTCTGCATCTCAGCTGTGGAACAATCTTCCACAAGAAATCAAAGACATCACCAATCCCTATTCATATAATCGCAAATTATTCGAACACTATCTCAATACGGATTACCTTCCCCCTTAATAATTGAGATAATAATAATAATAACAAAACCCTAGTATAACAGCCAATCACCTTTTTGTAGGCCATTATATTCCACATGGCTAATAACAAGTGTCAGACCATTATCTAATATTACTGTGTCGTGTAGTTTTGATGTTTGCATTTTGCCCATGCCTTTATAATGCATATCTTTTATATTGTTACTGTTCTTTGTTAGCCTTGAATGATGTGTGAATGAAATAATGTATGAAAGAGAGTGATAGAAGGGCAGAATGTTAGACGGGCCTGCGTGCCCAATTCTTAACCCTTTGAAAATAAAGTTTGTTCGTTCGTTCGTTCGTTCTGTGTACAGCATGTGCAAGAGACACTGTTGGAGATCTATTGAAGTCAACCTTCATTGAGGAGGCAGCACCTATTTTATTGATTGATAGGTTGGTTAGTAGCTACGTTGGTTGGTTGGTTGGTTGGTTGGTGGGTGGGTTGCTTGGTTGGTGGGTTGACTGGTTGGCTGGCTGGCTGGCAGAGTGAGTGTCTGTGTACAGCATGTGCAAGAGACACTGTTGGAGATCTATTGAAGTCAACCTTCATTGAGGAGGCAGCACCTATTTTATTGATTGATAGGTTGGTTAGTAGCTACGTTGGTTGATTGCTTGGTTGGTGGGTTGACTGGTTGGCTGGCTGGCTGGCTGAGTGGTGTCTGTGTACAGCATGTGCAAGAGACACTGTTGGAGATCTATTGAAGTCAACCTTCATTGAGGAGGCAGCACCTATTTTATTGATTGATAGGTTGGTTAGCAGCTACGTTGGTTGGTTGGTTGGTTATTTTGTTGGTGGGTTGACTGGTTGGCTGGCTGGCTGAGTGGTGTCTGTGTACAGCATGTGCAAGAGACACTGTTGGAGATCTATTGAAGTCAGCCTTTATTGAGGAGGCAGCACCTATTTTATTGATTGATAGGTTGGTTAGCAGCTACGTTGGTTGGTTGGTTCGTTCGTTCGTTGGTTCGTTCGTTCGTTGGCTGACTGGTTGCTTGGTTGGTGGGTTGACTGGTTGGCTGGCTGGCTGGCTGAGTGGGTGTCTGTGTACAGCATGTGCAAGAGACACTGTTGGAGATCTATTGAAGTCAGCCTTTATTGAGGAGGCAGCACCTATTTTATTGATTGATAGGTTGGTTAGCAGCTACGTTGGTTGGTTGGTTCGTTCGTTCGTTGGTTCGTTCGTTCGTTGGCTGACTGGTTGCTTGGTTGGTGGGTTGACTGGTTGGCTGGCTGGCTGGCTGAGTGGGTGTCTGTGTACAGCATGTGCAAGAGACACTGTTGGAGATCTATTGAAGTCAACCTTCATTGAGGAGGCAGCACCTATTTTATTGATTGATAGGTTGGTTAGTAGCTACGTTGGTTGGTTGGTTGGTTGGTTGGTTGTTTGGTTTGTTGGTTGGCTGACTGGTTACTTGGTTGGTTGGTTGACTGGTTGGCTGGTGGGCTGGCTGGGTGGCTGGCTGACTGGCTGACAATGGTGGACAGTGAGTAATGAAATGGTGGGCAAATTAGAGGCATCGAATATGTGGATTCTGAGAAGAATGTCGACAGATATCGTGGACAGAGACAATAAAATGCTAGGGAATTGATTACTGATCATAATAACCTGTCATGAAACGCAATCGATTCGGCCGTGTGGTATAGGATAGACAACCCTAATATTACCCGACCAGGTTGCCGCTGAAATAATTGCCCTTTGTATGGTCAATCTAGATGTTTCGGGAACCTTGAAACTGTGAGCTCAGCTCATTTAGACTGACTGCGCATGTGTCCCGCGCATGGGCTGTTCATAGAGCGGGCGAACAAAGCCGGCAGTTGAGCTGAGTTGCTCTAAGAGGCGAGACGCCTAGTGTCCCTCATACATTCCATGATAGGAAGGCAGATATCTTTACAAATCTTGAAGGAACTCGACATCGTCTCCAGAATGCCAAATGTGTGGCATAGGGAAGGTATGTTGATTAATTTAGGTTATTTAACGTTATATCGGTAGTCGCCGACCACGGTAGTTTAAGCGCCCGTGTAACAGTTGTTGTGCGGGAAAGTAGGTCATGTGTGAACAGGTAAACACAAGAAATAAATGGGGGGGGGGGGGGGACCTTTGAGGCCACTTCTGTTAAGACAATTACATAAATAAACACACATAGTATTATTTGGCGCTCACAGAAGGAGAAGAAGAAAGTAGAGACTAGAAGACGCACTAGACAACATAAAATGTGAAAGCTATAGTTACCGAGTTTGGAATGTCTAGTTGGTCGTACGTCGAAGTACACTTGTTCCTGCAGCGAGGCGCCGTCGTCATTTGGAGGCGATAGGTTCGATCCCGGTCGTTAACTATAGCTTTCAAATTGTATTTGTCTAGTGCGTTTTCTAGTCTCTACTTTCTTCTTCTCCTTCTGTGAGCGCCAAATAATACTATGTGTGTTTATTTATGTGAACAAGTAACATTGTGTGGGCCTGAAGTCAACCTTTTGGAGCCGCGTCTTTACAGGAAGGGTGTAACGCAAGTCTATTTAGCATCCTAACGTCGCGGGGCTCCTCTGCAGCCACTGTAGGTTGGGTTGAATGAATTCAGGGCAACGAAACCTTTAATTTGAGATCACACATGGCCCAGCTTCCTGAAATCGAACGTCGTAGTAGCCGGCGTGTCTGACTGACGTAACGCGAGGGAACCGGAAGTAGAGTAAGCCGTCACCTATACTAGGGTATGTGAGGTATAGATCGACGCAGCCAGTCGAAGCGAAGGTAGTGCGAAGGTCGGCAGAAGTATCGGATGTCATTTCAAGGTCGTGACTTAAGTCGAAGGTCGTTGTCGCATGGTAGGGCGACCACTGGCTTTTCTTCTTGGCTTTCCTCACATCTGTCGTGTAGTTAGTATGCATCAAATGAATGCCAGCTTAATATATAGTGGATTCCGGAGATGTGGACATTGTGTGAGAAGCGACCAAAGGGACAGGGCTGTTCTATAAGAACAGTGACACCGTTCTAAATGCTCCGGCCCTTGATGAGAGAGGAGAGAACGGGGTGTGGATATCTGCTACATGGAGAATGATTGAGGCCATGTATATACTGGTGGATTTGGATATTTTGTACCTGAGGCACGGTACTATATCTGCTCTGACTGGTAATAGGGAAGTGAACCAGGGAAATTGGCGAGAACAAGGAGGGGGTCCAGATGCACCATCACTGGCCCTACTTCATGGCCATTCTGAATACTAATACTAATGATTCACTAGCCCTATATGTCATGTAGAAGTCATTCAGGGTAGGACGACACCTCAGTGATGAGGAACAGACGACCTTGGCCCAAGCTATACTCCAGTCCGGGAAAGGTGACGCAGGGCACCTAGCCACCTGTCAGGTCCTAGACCCAGTTCATCTCCGGCACCTGAAAGCAGCGTATGAGGGAGACTGGACTCTCATGTGAAGATTCTACGTCGCTGAGGAAAGTGGGTGAGAGTGAACTCTCTTATGGTAAGCTTGGTTCTAGATGCTTTCACTGAGTGTTGTCCTCCACAGGTTCTACCTTCTTGATTGAGGACTTGACAGTTTGGTGACGGGTCCGGCGACTCGGACCAGGCAAGTGTTGTGGGTAGCAGGCCAGGGACACCACAACGAATCCAAGCGTGTCCTTTCCAGAGAAGTTACTACAACGGAGTACGGGACCTTCTATCACTTCGCCGACGTCAGTAGCAAGTAATGTTCACTATGGCCACACTACATGTTTGTCGACCTACTCACGGCAAGTATTTATGTGGAGTGATTGTCCATATGGTACAGACTTCAGACAGAACCATCGCCAGCTAGAGCCATATACCATCGATGATTTGTGCCGGGCCACTTTGGCTCATGAGACTGCTGGAGTACAGAGACTATATTTCCAGTAGGGACTTTCCCCTTCATAGACGGAGAGGTCGCTTTCCTATTCATAACACTCCATGTGACTCCTCAACAGTGTGCAACGAAGTTCACATTTTCTGGCGACACTAGAGGCATTTAGACGTGTGAGCCACCAGTCCAGATCATCACTGAAAAGAGGTTTCCGGAACCAGTCCAGTCAGAACGATAGCCATCCATCCATCCATGAGAAGACGAGAGCTTGATGGAAGTCTGGCTATATTCGGTGAGACCTGTTACCGAGATGACCAGTAGCGTTCCACTCGGGGCCTTTCCTGTGATGACAACTACATCCTGAGGCTACTCCAGTGCTTGCTTGTCTCGACAGTCCTACTAGCCGCTAGGTCTATCTCATCATCATCCTCCTCAGCATCATCATACTTATTTGTATAATGCACACCTCTGTTACCATAGATAGATACCAGAGTTGAGTCAGGCATTCAGGACGAGGTTGAGAGGGAAGTATTCCTTGGTTGTGTGAAATTGAGATAGGTATCCAGAGGCTCGTGGGGTATAGTAGATAGTTCCCAGGCAGATCACATCCCGTTGTTAAGGTGTGGCATCAGTTCCCCTCTTCCCAGGGAGTGTTGCTACATAACCGAAGTGGTGAAAAAGAGGAATTAGCTTTAAGTGGGGTAAATACTAGCATAGATAGGAGTACATAAATTATTTTTAAGTGGGGTAAATACTAGCATAGATAGGAATGGAAGATTTAGCTTTATGTGGGGTAAATACTAGCATAGATAGGAGTAGATGAATTAGCTTTATGTGGGGTAAATACTAGCATAGATAGGAGTAGATGAATTAGCTTTATGTGGGGTAAATACTAGCATAGACAGGAGTGGATAAATTAGCTTTATGTAGGGTAAATACGAGCATAGATAGGAGTGGATGAATCAGCTTTATGTGGGGTAAATACTAGCATAGATAGGGGTGGAGAGATTATCTTTATTGGAGTAAATACTAGCATAGATAGGGGTGGAGAGATTATCTTTATTGGAGTAAATACTAGCATAGATAGGGGTGGAGGGATTATCTTTGTGTGGGGTAAATACTAGCATAGACAGGGGTGGAGGGATTATAGTTATGTGGGATAAATACTAGCACAGATAGTGGTGACATATTGTCCAGGCATCACAAGTTTACCGACACAAATAGAATAAATAATCAATTGATAGATACACCATAGAAGCATGACGAAATAAGGAGCGAGTGGGAATTTGAAAAGACGGCTTTTGATTGGATGGAAATACTTGAACGTCTCCCGCAATCGCCGGGGCAGAATTGGCGGTATCTACCAGCTCAGTTGATGTCAAACTCTTAACTGTGTCACTGCATATTTCTTTAGGGGGTGCTGTGTCCAGTGTTTCTGGCTCATTCCAGGTAAGCTCACATACATAAGTCCTTGCTGACGGTCCAAACCAGGAAGATAACGAGCGTCTATATATATATATATATATATATATATATATATATATATATATATATATATATATATATATATATATATATATATATATATATATATATATATATATATATATTGGTGTAATCATGATATTAATGCTTAATAACGATGTTCTCGTTCGAGTGAAAAGTCTTGCGCAGCGCTATAATTGTTCCATCGCTGCATCTACCATGTTAAAACATTTATACTAGGAATGCAACCTGTATATGCAAAAGCATGCTATCACATCTTAAATGCATATGAATGCACTTTTCTATATGCATTTTAAATGCACTTTTTAAAAGAACCCTTTATGCACTGATGTTTCTGCAGAGTGACGATGATTCTATGAGTCTATCTCTTACACTTCTTATGCAAAGACACACATCATTCTGAATATGGCATGTGAATCCTTTGTACACTTCTTTCATGAAAATGTTATGTAAAATTGTCATGTTCGTTTCATGAGAGTCACTGCTCATTGATAACAAAAATAGATGCATCGTTTACCCAAATTTTGCCAGACGTTGCACTCAATGACAGCATTACACCACTACGGATGATGATTAGGTGATTGCTACGTTCAGGATCTGCCAAAATGTGTTCTGAGAAATTGGCCATACAGCAGACTTTACTGAAGTGTGTGCACGGTACTGACTTGCAACTATGGGTGGGTTAAAACCCGTGGTATTCAACCCCTTGCTCGAAAAAGACAGTTGGGAAGGACTTATGTCATTGTGTTCAAAACAATGCATATATTGGAGGCATATCTATATAAAGGCCATTGCATTGTTCATGCGAGAATCTATATGTTTTCATTGTGAGCACTTTATATTAAATGTTAGTTCATAAGTATTACTTCCCTGCTGGAGGAGTGTTCGGATTGTCCCCCTGTCCTGAAAGTCACTTGAACTAATAACAATAAGGATAGAGGATGAGAAAGACACTTGAGAGTCAGGTCTAAATCCAGAAGAATGAAGGCTAGATCTTGTTGACAAAGGTAGGATGCTGAGATGCTACAGAGAGGACAATGTCTCAGTATGTATTGTCTTAATATTCATTCATCTCAACATACTTTGCCTTAACATGAAACTATCGCAATCTGCTACCATTTCAACAGGCAATGTTCTAACGCGTCTGTCATAACATGGTTTGTTATCTTGATCTGACCATCCCTTCTTCTCAACTGGACTGGATCACATCTTAAGGACTGTACCTTATCTTACTAGTCTTATATCATCTTGAGTTATTATCAGGAAAGATAAAACATAAATGGATAACAAATGCCGAATCATCAGTAGATGCTGGTCTCAATCCATCATATGTTTTAATACCTTCCAATTAGGGAGAAGAGGGTAGTGATCTCACCTGTGAGCGGAACCGCATCCCAGCCTCCTCCTATTTTCAATCCCCCACCCCCTTTTTGTTTGTTTCATGTATGCATTGTAAATAATGTATGTATAAGATGCTTGCCATGTTGGTATTTTATTTGCATTGTTCCAGAAGGATGGTATGTTTGTTGGCCTGTCCATAGGAGCTGTTGCTCATATACTCCTGGTGATGGCGAATACTGTCAGTGAAGAGATGTCAGCCCAAAACCTCATGTACACGGTACTATCTTACCATATATAAGGTCCATTTGGCCTCAAGGAGAACCATCCAATTCTATACTGAAAATCTTACTCCTTGGAGAAGATAGGGCTAATCTCGAAATGCCTGCAGTTTAATTCTTACCTACCAGACCGCCCTCACAAACCTATACATATCCTGAGTACTGGAAGAACAAGATGCATTTCCATTGGAAAATCCATGCCATAGGGAAGCCTTCAGAAAACCTTTACTTAAGCATGACCATCAGTAACAGGGAACCAAAAGTCAGTCCTCTGGTGCCAATTGAAGGATGTTCTACAGCCTATGAAACCAGTTGACGAATGAACACTTTTTAGTCAATAGCTACATATCTCAGAAGTTTTATCTGCTATTTGTTTATGCTGCTGTGAGGTTTGTCGATAGCTAATATAATGTTCCTCTGTTATGTTGATCATGTTATGTAATTGTTCACTGAAAGAATCAATACCATCTATAATATTCCTTATATGTATTCCAAGACTTGATTGATTTCTCGTCCAAAGATTGCCATATGACGGCACACGCCACCAAAAGCAATATGGGTTTTCCCAGAGAGACACCAAAGTCGACAAACAAAAAGGAGAAACCAATAGGAACATAAACACGTCAGAACATAACAACGTGTACGCTATGAGACTTCAACATCAAGGAGCAGCTGTGTTCTGAAAGATCCGTGTGAAAAAGAACAAGTACTGAACGAAGCGATGGTTGCATGATTCGGCAAGTAAACGGTGAAAAGAGGAATGATCTGTGAATGAGAAACTCATGCAATGAAATGGACCGGGCTGAGATCAACCTAGATTGTATTTGAGGAAAGGACGACTCACTGAGAATTTGAAAGGGCTGAGCGTCGATGTTAGAAGAGTGGAATCGGGAACAGAATCTAACATTAATTCATAAATTTATATCTTTAGTTGGTCATCCCATGTGATTTCTGAAGCGTGTTTAATACATGGCTAAATCTGTTCGCACGACTGCCATCGGTCTTAGTATAATTCGCAGTTACAAGGTGAGGATGTTACTTTCATTTGTTTATAAATTTCAACGAGTTCTTTGCTGTTGCTGTGTTAATCTTAGAAGGGACGACATATGCATCGAGGCAAAGATGTTATGTGATAACACTGTTTGTTACGTTGACACAGTGGTTGTCTAGTAATCCATGTATGTAAAGTCACACAACACATGTCTTTTTCATACATGATAATTTAATAAACTGTTGGGGATCACAAGAGGGCGGAATTATCTTTATCATAATTTTCGTGAAGGTAACTTGCTTTAGAAGTAGGGATCATCGCGTGGGGGACAACTAGCCATTTTAAGGCTTCCTAAGGAAGGCAAAAGAGGATGATAGCCCCTCCCACCTGGAAACCCCGTAGGTATCTCCTCGTCTAAACCTTTCACACCTCTCAAGTGGTTTCTTGCTATATTAACACCTTACAATAGGAGTGGAGGAATTAGCTTTATGCGGGGTAAATACTAGCATGGATAGGGGTGGGGAATTAGCTTATGTGGGGTAAATACTAGCATAGATAGGGGTAGATGAATTAGCTTTATGTGGGGTACATACTAGCATAGATAGAAGTGGATGAATTAGCTTTATGTGGGGTAAATACTAGCATAGATAGGGGTGAGGGAATTAGCTTTTTGTGGGGTAAATACTAGCTGTCAGCAACCGATGTTTCAGGCATCATAGGATTACTTCTCTCGCACCACACAAGGAACTTGCAAGTCGTGTGAGAGGAAATGGATGATACATTTTATTGCCGTTGGCTCGTTACATTTACAAAACAGTCGCTATCACATCACACACAAAGCCACAGAATTGCCTATCACTAGTTTCCTAACCCTATTGCTAATCTCTATCTACTTGGCTACAAAAAAACTCCTATCGACACTAAACGATGCGCTCGCTAAGAAGTCAGTCCCCAGTCTGACTTTCCTACTCGCGTGACTACACAGCACGGGGAAGGACCTTGTGCGTCCTTCGGCTTTTTGCGTGCTGTCACACTCAGCACGCTTATAGCAGCCGTTCCCTATTGAGTGGCAATCTACTTCTCCGTGGCTATCACGTAGGCGTGATTCTGTCGTGACCAAAGTACTAACTATCTGGTCGACGCCTCCGTGTCTCATGAGAGAACTAGTTAATAGTCTCCCTTCCTATCACCTACCCTGCCCTTATATCGGGGCACTGTGTTACCTCTGATCTACTTGAGGTTGACCACTCTTCCCGGTGGTCTTCTATCTTGAGGCAGACCTCAGACCTCTATACTTCAGTCTTTGACACACACCCTCCCCTCCTGTGTTGCGTCATCAACTTTGACTCATTGGTTGTGACGCAAGAGGTTTTTAAAAAATTAGTGTATCTAATTTTTTTGTCAAAGACTGCTGATAACGTGGTTTTGGGTAACTCAATAGACTTCTACTGACTATTGTCACAATGTAGTATCACTTTACTTGGCTACTGGCAATCGCCACAAACTTGTCTGGTTGGCGTGAGCCCTCTTCTCAATCGCAATATTATATTAATTAGAGGTATGTCTGAACCGGACCATTGTCTTATAAGACCTGCCCTCAAATAGTAAATTAACTCACTACCCATACAAAGTTGACTTTCTTAGGGTCAACACATGAATTGCTTCATGTCCCCCATATAATATTAAACAACCATTACACAAGCTGTGTGCGACAGGCTTTACCTATCTCGCTTCCGCGTGTAAAGTTATCTTTCACTGTTAAGTTAGTGTTTCGTTGTCTATTATGTCCCCTGACCCCGAGTTATCTCCCTTTGATCTACCAAAATGTATGCAATTTACATGTTTGTTTTCCTGGATGTTTGCGTGTTTGAATCTAACTAATAGTATAATCTAACTTCTAACATGTGTGTCTATTTATAATATGTATGTAAGTTAGTTTTTTCAAGTGCCATAATTCGGTTAAATGTGGCCACAAACAAGTGTATAACACTAATTCGTGACTACGTTTCCGTCTTATGAGACTTAAAATACTTTCTATAGGATCTACACTAAACTACACACAACACACTCAAGACGGCACTTTCAACATCGAAAGCAAACATTTGACGCAGACAACAAATAAAAAAGTCGCGTTGAGCGGCAGAAAAAATCCGCTGACTGATCTCACTCTCCCTTGTATAATTTACATTTGCTCTCACTTTCACACTTCTGTCACACATCTTTTACCCTCACAATTATTTAAAAACCTTGGAGTGACACTGTACAAGTTTGGCTCAGTTTGACAAAGTTGAGCTTAATGACTGTGCGTAAATTGCTGCACGAGTCATGTATTTACAACATATTTACATGTAAGAGAAAGGGTTGATGGTTTGTACCCTGGTATTATTAACCACTATATTCTACTGAAATAATACTCTAAATACTGAAATAGTAATACTAGTTCTATAAATATGTATTTATTGTGTTACCTACTTTAATCTAATTTAAGGGAAGTAATCTAACTATTTAAAATGAAATTGATGTGAGATGAGTTATGTACCTTTCTGAAATGGGTAATGTGAAATGTAATAAATGGTGTAAATGATGTATGTTTATTTGTATAATCCTTTTATCCTATCCGGTGTAAACTAATCATAATACTAAATGAACAAGTTTGTTAAATGGACTGGTTCATTAAGATGGAATGAACTCAAATGAAATGAAACGAAGTGAAGTGTAACAACCTAAATGGTACTATTACTATCTAAACTTTTTATCCTAGTTTATAATTAGCTGTTATTACGTTTAAATTACTATCCTAATCTACTTTTAAGCTAAGTAAGTGGGTAAATTAATGATCTATCTAAACTACAAAAAAAATGAAAATTATTATATTTCCTAAATCTAAATGTATCTTAGAGTGACCTATTCTAACTATAATTTATCACTATATTAAAACGTTATAATACATATCACAATAGGTATATATATACATGGTATTTAAATACCTCAGGTTAGTTGTTGCCCTAATGTTTAGAAATTGCTTTCATTGGCATAGTATATATACACAATTGTCCTGGGTATATTAAATACATTACACAGTCATACTTGTGTTCTATGGGTATTGCACCTGTAGAGTTCACTGGTGTCGTAGACAAGTCTTTTCGTGTCTGTTATTTATGTACTGTTCTGACAATGTTTTTCCCTATTTAACACAGATGGTTCACCGGAACACATTTGGAGCTTAGTAAGTAATAAGCTGTCTTAGTTCACACGGTGGTATACTTGTTCTCGGAGCACAGTTCTTCTTGTGCTGTCTACGGCCACATGGTAGTTCACTGTTCTAAGTACCTAGTTCATCACACAATGTCTATGTATTCGTAAAATATTTCACATAGAATATTCTAATGTACTAATTTAACCTCTATTACTCTACACTCTCATGTGGTATCTCCGGTATTTCTACCTCAGATGGTCGACTAAGGGTATCAGCCAGAATGTTGTCCTTACCCTTAATATGCTCTATACTAAAAGTATAATTTTGTAGTATTAACGACCACCTGTAGATAAGGTCATTCCGATGCACACCACTTTGTATGACCGTGATTGGGGAGTTGTCAGTCTGGACAACGAAGTGAACACCCGCTAGAAATCGATGCAGCTTCCTCACCGCATAGATGACGCTAAGGGCTTCCAACTCTGATATGGAATATCTGGACTCAGCAGGTGTGATCTTGCGGCTCACGTAGCAAATCGGATGGTAAATGCCATCATAAAACTGGCCTAGTACTGCAGCGATGGAGATCCTGCTGGCATCTTTCCTAAGATAATAAACGAGCCTAGGATTAGGCAAGCGGAGGATTGGTACATTACTAAACAGGATTTTCAATTTTGACAATGCAGAAATTAATAATGCATCTTTGACATCTAATTTTACAGATGCTTTTAAAACATGTGAAAATACACTTGTACTTTCAGCTAAGTTTGGTATGAACTTGCTATAGTAATTTACTAAACCCAAAAAGCTTCTGACCTGCTTCTTTGTTGTAGGCATGGTCAGGTTCATAATTTTGGTAATAATTCTATTGTCAGTTTTTAGTTGACCTTGTGAAATGACATGACCCAAAAAATCAATTTCTTGTAGGCCCAATTCGACTTTGCTCGGTTTGACAGTGAGACCGAAGAGTCGCAACCTATCGAAGACATGTCTTAGTTTCAGTAAGTGTGTTGTCCAGTCATCTGTATGGACACATATATCATCTATATACGTCACTGTATTCGTCACTCCATGAAGTAAATCTCTAGTTAAGCGTACGAAAGTGGCAGGAGCGTTTCGAAGTCCGAAAGGAAGAAAACGCCACTCATAAAGTCCTAAAGGTGTTGAAAAAGCAGTAAGATGAATGGATTGAGTCTGCATAGGGACCTGCCAATATCCCTTAGTAAGATCTAATTTAGAAAAGATTTTGGAGGTGGACATGTCAAGAATAAGATCTTCGCAGGAAGGAATTGGTTCTGCGTCGATCTTAGTGACGTTGTTGAGCTTTCTATAGTCCACACACAGACGAATTGTGGAGTCTTTTTTCTTAACTAGGACGATTGGAAAGGAGTACTCAGATGTAGATTTCTGGATGATCCCACTAGCTTCTAAATTAAGAATTTCCTTATTTAGACTTTCTCTATAGCTGAGTGGGATAGAGTACGGCCTGCATTTGATAGGCTTAGAGTCCGAAAGAAGAATGGAGTGCTCGATTCTGTCCGTCCTACCTGGAATGTCAGAAAATATGTCTTTATACTCCGTCACTAATTCTATTAATTGTCGTCGTTGACCGTCTGTTAGTCCCTGTTCTATCCGTATGCTATCTAATGTCGCAGTCTTGTCTACAATAGGAACAGGTAGTTCCATTCCGTCGTCGTCTACCTGATTCAGTACGGTGGTGGTGCTAAGTGCGTATTCTGTAAGCTCACTAGGTGTATGGATGTCGACGGATTTGCCAGTCTCGCTAACTAGTGTAGTTGCGTTGTGTATGTCTGTCGTCTCATCACTAGGTGTGGGTGCACTGTGTTCGTCTGTCCCTACTTCTGTCTCTTGTCGTGAAAAGTAAGGTTTCAACATGTTGACATGAAATATCTTTAAGTGTCCGTTTATCGATATTTCATAGTCAACATCTGAAATTTTACGTACCACCTTGAATGGCCCTTGCCATGAGGTCAATAATAAATTTCGTTTGTCTGGAAGTAACAGAAGTATGTCTTGATCTGGTTCAAGATCAATTGTTCTCGCACCTCTGTTTGCGTATTGGCGGTAGATTTGACCCTTCCTCTCCAAAGCTGCCTTAGCTATGACACACGATTTCATGATTTTATCTCGTGTTTCTGTCACCATTTCATAAGGTGTTTTTGGGGTTGGAATTTCGATGGAATTAGTTATTACCTGATGATAAATGGTTAGGGGTCCACGTGGGTTAGCCCCGTATACTAATTCAAACGGTGAGAAACCCGTGCTTGAATGGGGAATCTCCCGATAGGCGAACAGCACTGTTGGTAACAGTGTATCCCAATCAGCTGGGTTTTCTGCTGTTACCTTAGCCAGCATATGCTTAAGATCTCCGTTAATTTTCTCTACTATCCCATTGCTGGCTGGATGGTACGCTGTTGTAAAATGCTGTTTAATCCCTAACATTTTTGTAAGGGCTTGCGTTGCAGCCGATATGAATTGAGTTCCACGATCGGATAAGATGGTACGTGGAAATCCGAATCGTGAGAACAGGTGTAGAAATACATTGGCAACATCTTTGGAGGTGATGTATTTCAAAGCTACTGCCTCAACCCACCTTGAACATAGGTCGACCATCGTTAATATGAAGCGATTTCCTTTGCTGGACACCTGATTCAGGGGTCCAACAATATCTACCGCCACACTCTCAAATGGCCTAGAAGCCAGTGTAGAAGGTTGTACTTCAGCTGTAGGATGTTTACCCTTACGTACTAGTTGTTGACAGACATTACAAGAACGACAAGTAATTTTATATCATTACAAAAACCTGGCCAATAAAAATGAGCCTGAATCCTGGCCCTGGTTTTGTCATATGCAAGGTGACCAGCAAACGGTGACTCATGTGCAATCTTTAGCACAGTTAGGCGGTGTTGTACAGGTAACACCGTTTGCTGAATCTCATGGTTACCAGTTGTATAATACCTAGTAAGAATGCCATTATTAAGTCCAAAGAACCATGATGCGTTTTTTGTCACTTTGGCTCTTTCTTTCAATAATTTTAAATATGGAGACACACTAGGATCAGCTTTCTGCTGTTCTATGAATTTTTGTCTGGTGGTATCATCCGTGCTAGTTGGTGATAGCAACAGTAGTCTCTCATCTTGTAGTGTGTCTTGATGTTTCATAGCGTCTGCTCTGGTTGTTGCATTAGCTGCATTTAATTTTTCCCATGCAGCTATTTCATCGCTAGTGCATTGTTTCAAATGGGGTAAGCAGCCCAAAATTAAATCAGTACAAGGGTTGTCAAGTATTGCACAAGTAAAGGTACCAGAAAGGAAAGGTGTGTTAATACGGGCTTTGGCCAAAGGGTAAATTTCAATGTTACCCGAAAAGGTTCGGCATTTGACAGAGTCGCCTGTATAATCATCTGGACTCACTAGTTCCTTTCTAAGACCAATAAGGGTGCTGCCGCTGTCCAGCAAACATTGGCATGGTCTATCGTTGACCATTGCATTGTGGAACACCAAATTGCCTCTGGAGGCTAATGCTGCATTTACACTCTCAGTTGAGAATGGTACTGTATGTCCACGTTCTAATTTTCCGTCTGCATGAAATTGGTGACATCGTTCACAACTGTCAAAGCTTAACATATCGTTTACACAACACACATCTTCAGATTGGTTAACAGGTAATTCATTTTCAACTTCACACTCAGTCTCACTACCACTATCAGAAGATGTATCAATCAAAATAGCATTGTTGGCTTTCATACGTTGGCGGCCCAGGCACTTATTTGAATAATGGCCGTAGCAGGAACAAAAGAAGCATTTGATTGCACGCCTGTATGCAGTTCTCTTGTTTTGTTGCTTTTTAATGACATTCTCAAGATGTGCCGGATAGTTAGGCGATTTATCACACATAGAATAAGTGTCATGCAAAAGTTGACAGTAGATACATTTTGACACTTTCCTATCTTTCTTGTCGACTCTATGAAATGGTTTTCTATTACTCTGATAGTTTTTAGGTTGGTCCTTTACAAAAGAAACTATTTCCGAGTCGCTATTTGATGTCTTAAAAATATCTCTATTTGAGGAAAAATATGCAGAGCCTTTCTTTTTAAATTGTTCTATGGTCTCAATGTCTGACTGCTGCAGGAATTTAGCAAATGGAGATGGTATGGTGGATATGACTTTATCCATCGCTATTAAATTTTTAAGTCTATCAAAGTCTTTTCCTATGTTAGCTGCATTAAGCCACCTATTTAGTACACTTTGGACATTTGAGACGTAATCAATGAAAGTCTCACTAGGTTTTGGTTTTAAATTTGAGAACTGAACCTGATACCCAGGGGCATCAAGTAAAAAGTGTTGCATTATCCTATCATGGATGTACTGATAGTTAGATCTAAGATCAGTTGGTATTGATTCTATCACTTTAAGGGGCTCACCACTCAGGTTCTTCATATAAATCATAGCCCACATCTCTATTTGAACTTGGTGGTATTTAAACTGATACTCGACATTTTCTGTCCAGGCTGATATGGAATCTTCTTTACAGAAAGGTTTAATAATATTTTTGTATTTATTGAACTTATTTTCTTCTTGTTGACTTTTTAGTTTAGTAGCAGAGATCTCTACGTGTGAGTCTACATCCATACCTTTCATCTTTAACTGTGTCTCTGATTCTATTTGTATTTGTTTTTCCTTAACTCTTGCCATTTCATCTATCTCTCTTTGTTTTATTTCTAAGTCGTTTTGTTTTAATTCTTTCTCCTGATCTAATTGCTTTTGCTTTAATTCTAGTTCTTTATGTTTAATTTCCTTATCATGTTCTAACTGCTTTCTGCTTAATTTCTAATTCTTTTTGTTTTGTTATCTCAGCTAGTTCTATTCTGGTGTTGTCTTTCTTCGTGCGCGTTCATCTCTCACAGCATCTTTTGCTTCTTTAAATTTTTGATCAGCATATTGTTCTAGATCCTTTCCTGTGTATTGTAATTCTTTACCTGCTTTTATGAAATCAGCTAAAGTAGCCATGTTGTTGGGTAATTAGCTAGCTGTTAACCAGGCACTGACCTCTTTAATCACTTATTTATCTTAGATATGTTATGTTTCTTAATCCTCTGAGCACTACAAATTGTACTCTTAGTTTATAACCTGGAAAATTTTATCCTGAAAAACAGAGCACAAAAATATGCTAATGCATCACACGCTGAAAAAGAGATGCATTATTAATCACATTGCATGCCAAATACGTTGAGTATACTCATCTTAATGTTCCAGAAAATCAGGCACAATCGTTTGGCAACTCAGGTCCCCTCGTTTGGCACGACAGCATACACACGAGTTATTTGTCTCAACAGCTGTTGTTCACCCTGGTTCGCAGAGCAGCAACAATTAACAAATTGCAAACGACATATACTTTCGACAAATTGGTACAATCACAATGACATGCCCCCGGACAAATACAATGTAGTTTAATTAATATTAAATGTCAATGTCCTGTCTTCGTTCTAACGTTTTATGCCTTTCGTTCCTAATCTAGTTTAATCTATGGAAGTGTTGTGCAGACCAAGTCTAATTTGCATAGCCAAAAGTAGTGCCATCGCGACGGTAAACAAATAGAAAAAGTACGAAAAAAATTCAATAAATGCTTTGAAATAAATATAAATGTAATAATAATGTTTAAATAAATAAATATATTCATTCACTAACTTAAATAAACAAATAATAGTTAATATAAAGCACAGATTCAGGCGGGCAGCAGCTTGGCGATTTGTAAACAATCAGATGCTGAATGCAAATGGCGTAAAACAACTGTTTGTCAGTCGCAATACGTCAGAGGCGCAGCGCTATTTTTAGCTTGCAAAAATCGATAATGTTGCTGGTATGTGTATCGCTCCGCCATGAATCATATTTGATTATTATTCATAAACAAATAAGTAATTACATAAATAAATGAAAGAAAATCATAATATCAATACTTACAACTTCGAAGAACACATGAATATAAGTACACAATATTTCACTAAACACAAATAAACATTATTTTGTCACGATAGGCACAGCTTAGCTCGCAACTTGTTCTAGTCTGCACACGTCATCAGTCACTGACACAAATTAAACCTTGTAATTCACTACTAGTAACCTTAGTCTAGAGCCGTGGGTAAGTGTATTAGCTTGAACATTTGTCCAAGCCACACTTCTGACACCACATTAATCCTAGCCTGTCAGCAACCGATGTTTCAGGCATCATAGGATTACTTCTCTCGCACCACACAAGGAACTTGCAAGTCGTGTGAGAGGAAATGGATGATACATTTTATTGCCGTTGGCTCGTTACATTTACAAAACAGTCGCTATCACATCACACACAAAGCCACAGAATTGCCTATCACTAGTTTCCTAACCCTATTGCTAATCTCTATCTACTTGGCTACAAAAAACTCCTATCGACACTAAACGATGCGCTCGCTAAGAAGTCAGTCCCCAGTCTGACTTTCCTACTCGCGTGACTACACAGCACGCGGAAGGACCTTGTGCGTCCTTCGGCTTTTTGCGTGCTGTCACACTCAGCACGCTTATAGCAGCCGTTCCCTATTGAGTGGCAATCTACTTCTCCGTGGCTATCACGTAGGCGTGATTCTGCCGTGACCAAAGTACTAACTATCTGGTCGACGCCTCCGTGTCTCATGAGAGAACTAGTTAATAGTCCCCCTTCCTATCACCTACCCTGCCCTTATATCGGGGCACTGTGTTACCTCTGATCTACTTGAGGTTGACCACTCTTCCCGGTGGTCTTCTATCTTGAGGCAGACCTCAGACCTCTATACTTCAGTCTTTGACACTAGCATAGATAGGGGTGGATGAATTAACAATTAACTTTATGTGAGGTAAATACTAGCATACATAGGAGTAGAGAAATTAGATTTATGTTGGGTAAATACTAGCATTGATAGAAGTAGAGGAATTAGCTTTATGTGTAGTAAATACTAGCATAGATAGAAGTATAGGAATTAGCTTTATGTTGGGTAGATATTAGCATAGATAGGAGTGGGGGAATTAGCTTTATTTGGGGTAAATACTAGCATAGATAGGAGTGGAGGAATTAGCTTTATGTGGGGTAAATACTAGAATAGATAGGAGTGGATGAATTAGCTTTATGTGGGGTAAATACTAGCATAGATACGAGTGAAGGAATTAGCTTTATGTGGGGTAAATACTAGAATAGATAGGAGTGGATGAATTAGCTTTATGTGGGGTAAATACTAGCATAGATACGAGTGAAGGAATTATCTTTATGTGGGGTAAATACTAGAATAGATAGGAGTGGATGAATTAGCTTTATGTGGGGTAAATACTAGCATAGATAGGAGTGAAGGAATTAGCTTTATGTGGGGTAAATACTAGCATAGATACGAGTGAAGGAATTAGCTTTATGTGGGGTAAATACTAGCATAGATAGGAGTGGAGGAATTAGCTTTATGTGGGGTAAATACTAGCATAGATACGAGTGAAGGAATTAGCTTTATGTGGGGTAAATACTAGCATAGATAGGAGTGGAGGAATTAGCTTTACGTTGGGTAAATACTAGCATAGATAGGAGTGGAGGAATTAGCTTTATGTAGGGTAAATACGAGCATAGATAGGAGTGGATGAATCAGCTTTATGTGGGGTAAATACTAGCATAGATAGGGGTGGAGAGATTAGCTTTATGTGGGGTAAATATTAGCATAGATAGGAATGGGGGAATTAGTTTTATGTGGAGTAAATACGTGCATAGATAGGAGTGGAGGAATTAGCTTTAAGTGGGGTAAATACTAGCAAAGGTAGGAGCGGAGGAATTAGCTTCACGTGGGGTAAATACTAGCATAGATAGGTGTAGAGCAGTGGTTCCCAAACCACGGCTCGCGGGCCACTTGTGGCCCGCCAGCTGTCAGAAAGTGGCACGCGAGGCCTCGTTATTTAATACAATATATTTTAATAATTTCAAAAATGCACCTCGAACGCCCTATCAGCGTGTGATAATTTACTCTGCTAGTGGTTATTATGCTCAGATATTATCGAAAGCGCCTGTTCAGTTTGCTACGAAACGTTATGAAAACACTGACCTCCTTTAAAGTTTTAGAATTTCGTTGACAAAAGTTAAGAAAGGTAAGAATGATATTGCACGACTTTTATAATTTTTTAACCTCGTGGCCCGCTTAACTACCGAAAATAATAGAAATGGTCCTCTGCTTGAAAGGCTTGGGAACTACTGGTGTAGAGGAGTTAACTTTATGTGGGGTAAGTACAAGCATAGATAGAAGTTGTGTTGTTTGTCCATCAATAATGATGATGACCAGAATTTTTTGTTTATGAAGAATGACTTGCGCGATGAATTGGATTAAAGTGAGGAAGAGATGCGCAATTCGTCGACCTCACTCTCTCGCCCGAGTCCAGTGGCAAGACTAGTCAGGACGACTGGAGACGAATACAGGTGCAGTGGATGACCAGGGCGCTCTTAGTTTTATGTGGGGTAAATACTAGCATAGACTGGCAGAGGAAGGCGGAGAAAGATAAACGTAGGAAGCTTACATTGGTGGGAAACATAATATAAATAATATCAATACAATATCAGATGATATAATAGACTGGAGAATAATGCTCACCAATGTCTGGACCAGGCCCTGCAATGTAGAAGAAAGAGGAGGCGTAGAAGGCGGGGGATGAGGAGCAGCAGTAGTAAGAAGAGGGAAGGCGTATGAGGAAGAAACAATGAGGAGGAGGAAGGATAGGTGGGGGAGAGAAGTAGAAAATAAAAACAGCATGAGAAACAGCAACATTCATCATCATTGGCACCTTGCCGTCTTGACAGACGATAGTTTGTAAGGGATGGAGTTGTTGCCTCTCCATAGCACAAAGCCTGGGCTAAAATATAGAGATCATGTGTTGCCCATGCAGCATGATCCCTCTCTCGGCCTGCCTAGTTCACTCCAGAGGAAAGGTAACACCTCTACATCTGGAACAAGACAAGCTGCAGAAGCTGCCGGATCAGCAAAGCAATGCTCTAATTGTCCACCAGTCGGAGCTTCGATCCTAGACCAGCCGCCAACCAAGGCTTAGGGCCTGGTCTGCCCTGCCATGACACTTTGTCTTTAGGTTGCATTTCCTCGCACCAGGGTACCTTGTACCCTCCCAATTGCGCTCTTCCGCCCGAAGCCGTTGGCACAATGTGGGGTGTCGGGTTTGGTAAGCGTCGCCCAACGTTCGGCGCTAACAGAAAGCAGGTAGTACCGTCTACTGTTATACGGTAGCTCAGTCATATCTGACTAAGACCTGACACAAGAAACAGAAACAACTGCAGGAAAAATAGCAACAGGGGGAGAGCAGTAGTTGCTGCAGAAGGAGGAGGAGGCGGCGGAGGCAGAGAAGGAGTAGGGCGAGGACTGGGAGTAGGGAAGCAGGAGGAAGAAGAAGGAAAACAGACATCTGAGACACTAGATGTAAACACTAGCAATATTCTAGGATAGCACAAAGGATGATGTTTCTCAATGTGATCATGTTTGAGCATGTGGATATGAGATGTTCCTGGCAACACAATGAAAGCACGTACAGTGCAGGAAAGTTGCACAGATATAATAAGTAAAACAAACTTAGAATGGGTAAAATGCCAGAGCTTTACAATAACACAATCACCCGTGATACAATAGACATTCCGGCAATAATGCCTCTGGCGGCGAGACAGAATGTGAGAGAGACAGAGATGACACAAAAATAGAAACAGGTAATCACAAATATGGACAGATTATGTGAAAAACCTTTACAATGATAACAGAGAGGAACAGTATGATATTAGATTTAATAATGAAGGACCGCCAATTTTGAAGATGGAGGTTCGAAATGTTCTTAAGCATATGAAAGCTGGCAAGGCCCCCGGTGCAGATAACATCACAACTGCTAAACATATTATATGATACTGGAGATATACCTCCTGAATTATGTAATTCTGTATTTATTGCAATCCCAAAGAAATTAGGAGTCTTGGAATGTGATCAACATAGAACAATTAGTATAATGAGTCACATCACAAAGATTTTGCTAAGAATTATCATGCAAAGAGTGAGGAAGAAGATACAACCTGAAATAGGGGAAGAACAATGCGGGTTTGTAGAAGGGAAGGGTACAGTAAATGCTGTGTATATGCTGCGAACAGTTATTGAACGTGCTAGAGAAGTAAACAAGGATATACATCTTTGCTTTATTGACTATACAATGGCTTTTGATAGAGTTAGACATGTCAACATGGTGGATATGCTTGCAGATCTACAAATTGATGGGAAAGACACTAGACTTATAAAAAACATATATTATAAACAACAAGCTGCAATAAGGATTGATAATGAAGTGGGACAATATCAACTTATTAAGAGAGGTGTTAAGCAGGGATGTGTAATGTCTCCAGATCGTTTTTCCCTATACAGTGAAAATATTTTCAGAAATATAGAAGATATAAATGGAATCAGCATTGGAGGACGAAACATCATTAACATTAGATATGCAGATGATACAGTATTGATTGCAGACAATGCACAAGATCTACAACAATTAGTAGACGCGGTTGTATTACACAGTGAGCAGCTGGGGTTGGAATTAAATTGTAAGAAGACACAGGTTATGGTCGTCACTAGGAAGAACGAAGTACCACAATGTAATATACAAGTAAATGGAAATATTCTTCAACAAGTGAATCGGTACAATTATCTCGGAACAGTCATAACATCTGATGGGAGATGCCTTGAAGAGATTAGAACAAGAATCACCATGGCGAAAGTAGCCTTTAGCAAGATGAAAAACATTCTGACCAATAAAAAGATGTCAACTTGAAACGAGAAAAAGAGTGTTGAGGGGATACATAGAGCCTGTTCTTTTGTATGGATGTGAAACTTGGACAATGGCAGTCAAGCTGAAAAACATCTGATGGCTGCAAAAATGTGGTTTATGAGGAAAATGCAAAGAATACCATGGACAGACAGAAAGACCAATGACTAAATAACTACAGGAGACAAATGAAAATCGTAAATTGATTAGAGAAATTAGACGTAGACAGTCAAAATTTTTTGGACATGTTATGAGAAGAAATGGATTGGAGAACTTAGTAACAACTGGCAAGATCGAAGGGAACAGACCAAGAGGAAGACCGAGAGGAAAATACATGGATGGCTTGGCCACATGGCATGGACGAGACAAGAACACTGAGCTGATCCACGACGCTGGTGATCAAGTGAAATGGTGAATCATGACCGCCCACGCTTTCCTGCATGGCACATGATTGATTGAATCACAAATATATTAACACAGGGATATTGTGAGCGACACAGTGACAGAGAGAAAGGGTGACAGAGACAGTATCATAGAGTGACAGACAGATGTTCAGAGTGACAGTGACAGAGAGACAGAAACTGATTGAGAGACCCGGAGAGACAGACAGAAAAAAGACAGAGATAATCAAAGAAATACAGAGACATGGCCAGATAAACAGACAAAGAAACAGAGAGAGTAAGCAAAATGGAGAGAGAACGCAGAGCGACAAAGACAGCAAGAGAAAGAGATAGAGAAGGGGAGAGTCGGAATGAGACAAAGAGAGATAGCAAAACAGAGGAGAGAGAGAGACAAAGACAGCAAGAGACAAAGAGATAGAGAATGGGGGAGTCAGATATAGACAGAGGGGGGGGGGGGGGGGGGGAGAGAGAGAGAGAGAGCCAAACAGAGTGAGTCAGAGACATACAGCAAATGACAAATAGAAACAGACAGACAGACAGACAGACAGACAGACAGACAGACAGACAGACAGACAGACAGACAGACAGGTAAATCACGTTGAGGAAATAATTTATCAATCCCAATGACTCACAAACAAACATCAACTACAGTGAGAAAGAGTGTGGGAGTGCTATACAGAAGCCATGTTGAGTTCTTGGACAGATCTGTCTGCTCCTGTTTTCGAACAGCGAGTATGTCTGCACAAAACCAGTCACCGGATGTAATATGTGTGCGCGCGCGAGCTTATGTTGTTTGTGTTGGTTGCGTGCGTGAGCTCGAATGTGTGATGCGTGCGCGTGTGATGCGTGCGCGCCTATGTGAGACGTGTATGCGTATGCGTGTGGGTGCGTACGCGTGTGTTCGTGCATACACGTGTGTTCGTGCGTACGTGTAAGTGTGTGCGTACGCGCGTGTGTGTGCGTACGCGTGTGTTTGTGCGTACGCGTGTCGGGGTGTGTGTGCATGTGTACGGACGCTGCGTGCGTGCGTGCATGTCGTACTTATTTCATTATTTCGCAAGAATGCTTTATAAATGCGATACCCTTTCACAGCTTTATACACATGGTTTAAACACCATAAAAGACGACTATACACATGGAAAAGCCCTGATATGAAAATATGCAACCAAATTGACTACATACTTATTAATAAAAGATTTAGAAATGCATTAATTAATGTAAAGACAATGCCTGGTGCTGACGGTAACAGTGATCATGTACCACTATGTGGACAAATAAAAGTAAGATTAAAGAGAGGGGAAAAAATGGTTAAAAACTTGAGACTTAATAAAGAGGTTCTGAAAGTAGATAAAGAAATTCAAGAACAACACAGAGTGACTGTGAAAAATAGGTACAATGCAATAGCTAAAATACAGAGTATAGATGAACAATGGGAAATGTTAAGGGACTCCATTCATCAAACTAGCAAAGAAATATTACCGGAGAGAAGCCAAAAAGCTAAGAAAAAATGGATGAATGAAGAAATCTTAAGGTTGATGGACAAAAGGAAACAGAATAAAAATGACAAACAAGAGTATGCTAAGATAAATAAAGAAATAAGAGATAAATGTGTGAAGGCAAAAGAAAGTTGGTTAAATGAGCAATGCAGAAAAATTGAATTAAATTCCATTAAAGATCAAAAAAGTATGTACAGACAAATCAGCGAGCTCACAGGAAGAAAAATAAGAATAAATACAGGGTGTTTGAAATCAAAAACAGGACAGACTTTATTGGAGGAAGGTGCTATAATGAAGAGGTGGAATGAGTATATAAGAGAATTATATAATGGAGAAAGGGAAGAATTAACAGAAGAAAGTAACTTAGAAGGCCCACCTATTCTAAAAGAAGAAGTCGCTGATGCTATGAAACATATGAAGAAAGGAAAAACAGCTGGGCCAGAGATGAAATCACAATAGAAGAATTAGAAGTGTTGGGAGAATTTGGAGTAGATATATTAACCAAAATGTTGAATGATATTTACAGTAGTGGATATTTACCCAGTGATATGCTGAAATCTGTATTTATAGCTATACCAAAAAGACCAGGAGCAATTGATTGTGAAGATTTTCGTACAATTAACCTCATAAACCATGTCACTAAGCTTCTACTCAGAATTATAATGAGAAGAACAAGAAAGAAAATAAAAATGGAAATTAGTGAAGAACAGTATGGTTTTATGGAAGGAAAGGGTACAAACAATGCAATATATATATTACGAACACTAATAGAAAGATCAATAGAGAAACAAAGAGACATATATTTATGCTTCATAGATTATACTAAGGCATTTGATAAAGTAAAACATGATGAGCTGATTAAAATGTTGGAAGATATCAACATTGATGGGAAAGATTTAAGAATAATAAAGAATATATACTGGAACCAAGTAGCAGCAATTAAAATGGGAAATAAAGAGGGTAGTTACGAACAGATAAAGCTAGGAGTACGACAGGGGTGTGTCTTGTCACCCGATCTCTTCTCCCTGTATAGCGAAGTAATAATGAGAGAGATCAAAGAGAAGCCAGGAATACTAATCGGAGGATATAATATAAACAATATACGCTATGCAGATGACACAGTATTGGTAGCGGATAATGCAACAGACCTACAACAATTGTTGGACAGTGTAGTAACAGAGAGTGCACAGAAAGGACTGTCCTTGAATATCAAGAAAACAGTAACAATGGTGATATCAAAGAAAATGGGGACGCCAAAATGTGACATAGAAATAGAAGGGGAAATTCTCAATCAAGTGGATAATTTTAAATACCTAGGGGCACTTATAACATCAGATGGAAGATGTACAAAAGAGATTAAGAGCAGAATAGGGCAGGCAAAGACAGCATTTCAGAAAATGAAGAGTATCTTATGCAATAAGTCGCTATCAATGAATGTAAGAAAGAGAGTACTAAAATGCTATATAGAACCAGTTTTGCTGTATGGCAGCGAATCTTGGAATGTAAATGAACAAATTAGGAAGAACTTAGAAGCAACAGAGATGTGGTTTTTAAGACGAATGTTGCGAATTCCTTGGACTGTTAGAGTAACTAACAACGATTGCCTGAAAGAGGCTAGTGAAACTAGAGCACTATATACAACAATAAGAAAGAGACAAACATCTTTTTTTGGTCATGTGATGAGAAGAGAGGCCTTAGAGAACATCGTGACAACTGGAAAGATCGAGGGGAAGAGAGGCAGAGGCAGACCAAGAGAAATGATGCTGGACGGACTGAGACGGTGGCATGGAGGAATATCATCAGCAGAGTTGATCCAGAACACCAAAGACCGAGATCTGTGGAGAGCCATGAACGCCTACGCCAGCCGGCACGGCACTTGATGATGATGATGATACTCACAGCCGAACGTTGTGAAACTGGATCAAATTCTTTCAATGGCAGGCGCATGGTCTAATCAAACGAACATTGACACTCTGCTTTCAGTCCGAGTGATAGTTTTACTACTAATCTCTCTCTCTCTCTCTCTCTCTCTCTCTCTCTCTCTCTCTCTCTCTCTCTCTCTCTCTCTCTCTCTCTCTCTCCCTTTCTCTGGACGAGAGAGAGAGAGAGAGAGAGAGAGAGAGAGAGAGAGAGAGAGAGAGAGAGAGAAATAGAGAGTGAAGAGACAGAAAAGAGAAAGAGAAGAAATGTATGTGAATTTCATCGGTACGTTGCTAGTACCAGAGTCCATGTAAATCTCTCCTACTGTATATGCCTCACCTCGGCACCGCAAGGTACAAGAGAAACAAGATGAGATGATGTGCTGGTACTTTCTCTGTAGAATGCTAAGAACATCACAGACGGCACAGAAAACCAATGTCCAAGCATTGCAAAAGGCCAATTCACAAAGCCTTTTGATTACCCACATCAGGACGGGAGATGTGTCATCTTTGGTATGTTATGAGACAAGAAGGTCTGAAGAAAGTTGTGACAACCATCGAAGGTGTCAAAGTCAGGTTAATAGGGGCAGAACACTCTGGATTGTTAGGGGGTAGCACGGAAGAGGATCACGAGGACGAAGTTAACAAGAAGGCAGAAGACAATATGTGGAGAAAAGTGATCGTCTGTTCCGCTCGGCAAGGCACATTGACATATGCCTGGGTCATTGACATTGAGATGAGTGACCTGTGTAGCGGGACTACGAGGAAAACAAGCAACCCTGAGAAATAATGGGGCGGGTGTGAGTGGATACCCCTAGGGTGGATGGGGCGAAAGACAGTTGAGTGTTGTGTGAAGTCAGGAGACTTAAAAGGCAGTGAGAGAAGAGACCGACGGCGGGTCAGGTCGTTTAAGGGAGTTGAGTTTTAGACACCGAACGAGTCGGTAGTCGACGGAGAACTGCGTTGTGTGATTCTCCGAGCTGTGAATGCAGGCCAAAAACCCAGAGTGGGTTGCATAGTGAGCAGAGGCTCCGACCCAGTGGGTGGGTCGTATTGTGTGAGATCCAGCCGTGGATAGTAGCTGGATTACCTGTCTTATGAATTGGAGATTGAGCAGGCCGTGAGAAGACAGTGATGTGTGCGTGTTGATATTGTGAGGAGGATATTTATCTTTTATGGATTATATTGTTTCTGGATATAGAGTTGTGTTCCGTTTGTCCGTGTTCTTTCTGTATTAAAGGATTATGTGCGCCAACTCAATCTTGTTTACTGACTGATTGATGTGTATTACTGGGGTGAGTTGCATTGTGAGACAGTTAGATAGCTCAATTGACACACCAGGAGCATCGTTACCTAGACAACGACCATCGCACGCACTTATCATCGTAAGAACGTCGTGTGATACACATGGTGGTGATGACGACGACGGAGATGATGAATGCATTAACTGAAATGTTGCATTTCCATTGCAGGACGTTGCTATGAATCCCAACAGTGTTGGTTCTAGCGAGTGCGTAGTGTGTACGTGCACGCTGCAGAATCCCTAAGGCGGGCGGAACGGCCTCATTACTACGCACTTTTAAAAATGAACATATAAATATCATTCAATGTGTTTTAATAATGTGATAGGCGATGAAATAGCGAACGTGGCATTGCTACGAATTACTGATTTCATTTTACGCGCACGGTTAATATTGAAGAAACATTAACTCATTGGTGTGACTCTTAACCGTTAACTGTTGATGGTGTGACGATACTGGAAGCAATCCTCACTTGACTCATACATCAAAAAAGGAATTGTGTGAAAGTTTGGAATTACTAGATGTAATTAACGAATTAAATAAGAAAGAAGAGAACTTTTACTTTTTACTTGTTTCCCCCCCCCCCCCCCCACACACACACACACACACACACACACGCACGCACGCACAGACACAGACACACACACAGACACACACACACACACATGCACGTTCATTCGAAACCCGTTCCAATGGCTTTATTACAAAAGCATAAAAGAAACATTAACAGGTGTGGTAGAATTAAACAAAGCATTCATTTTGAATGAATTATGCACCATGGGTTGGTCGGAAGAAGTCGCCGCAGGCATTCAGGCAAGCATCCCATTGCTTAGATAGGCGGCGAATGCCGTCCGCGAAAACAGGATTGTGGCTGCTCACTGAACCAAGTGTTTACCGCGTTCATTACGTCTGCATCTGTGTGAAATCGTTCCCCTTGAGAGCCTTTTTTTTAGAGGTCCGAACAAATGAAAATCACACGGTGACAAATCAGGACTATATGCTGGATGTTGCAGAATTTCCCACTTCTTCCTTCCTAATGCTTCCTGCACAATCTTTACGACATGCGGACGATCATTATCGTGCACCAAAATCCCACCGCGAGAGAGCATATCGGGTCGTTTATTCTTGATGGCTTTTTGCAGCTTGGCTAGTGTTTGCAAGTAGTGGGTAGAGTTAATGTTGACACCAGGTTCTTTAAAGTCGGCCAACAATAGCCCTTCATGGTCAAAATATGCGCTCAGCATAACCTTACCAGCGGAAACCTGTAACTTGAAGTTTTTGGCTTTTGGTAATCCAGCATGCTTCCATTGCTTCTCTCTCTTTTGCTGCTCGACTCAAAGTGGTGACACCATGTTTCATCGCTTGTCACTATGCGGAAGAGAAATGCATCACCTTCCACTCTGTAACGCAGCAAGTGGTTCAATGCGTTCCTCTTTTTGGTTGTCGGTCAACAACCGTGGTACCCACTGTGAACACACCTTCCGATATTGCAGTGTCTTACGAGCGAGCTTTTGAATTGTCCCAAGTGACACATTAAATTCTTTCGCTAGCGAACTTATGCTTCGACAACGGTTCAACTGTTCTGCTGCAACAATTTTGGCGTTTTTTTTTTTTTTTTTTGCACCAATATGCGCTTGACCCGGCCGTCGAAGATATGTCATGAACTGTGTCCTTTCCAAAACATTCATGCCCAGTCTGTCACTGTTGTCTTCGACACACATTTGTTACCGTACGCTGCCTGCATTCTTCGATGAATGCCCACTGGTCGACATCCTTAAAATGAAAGAAACTGAATCACCGCTCTTTGAGCTTCTTTGGATGGATTTTTGGATCAACCCGGCCATTTTCTCAAAGTCAGAAACAGAACCTATGCATCATGGGACGATAAGCACGTGCTCTTTTATTCATTGGTCAGTACTTATCACATGACTATGACATGATAAAGTTCAACGTACGCAATTACGCACGGTGCGGCACGAACGGATTTCAAATGAACGAAAATATATTTCGATCTCGTTTTCTGATTTGCCATTTGATGATATAAGATATTATTCTTCCTAGGTACTTGAAACTCTTTACTTGTTTCAAGGGATGTTAATTTGGGTGAATCGTTGTTGCTTTTTCTTCTTTAGTTACAGTCATTGCCTCTGTTTTACTTGTGCTAATTTTCATATTATGTTCCCTACACATTTCATTTAGACTATTCATGTGGTCTTGTAATTCAGCTTCTGATTTTGCTATTAGTCCTTGGTCGTCCGCAAACAGGAGTTCTCTAATGGTTAGATTTGCAGATGGTTCTTCTTCCGTGTTCTCGTCATGCGGTGTTCTTGCTGTCTCTGTTTGGCTAGTTTCTTTACATATGTTGTCTATATATGTTATGAACAAGAGAGGGGACAGGACACAACCTTGTCGTACTCCAGATCTTATGGTGAAGGGTTCTGAGTGTCCTCCAGATGCTCTCACTGTGCATTCACTGTTGTTGTATAAGCTTCTACATAGGTTTGTTAGATGTGTACTCACTCCATATTGTTTAAGGATTTCCCACAGCTTGTTTCTATCTACTCTATCAAATGCCTTTTCTTGGTCGACAAAGGCTAAGTAGAGTGTTCATTGAATTCGATTGATTTTTCTGTAAGTTGTCTAAGAGCAAAAATATCATCTGTGCATCCTTTGTTTTTCCCTAAATCCAAGTTGTGTTTCACTTAGCTGGGGTTATATAGTAGTTCGTAATCTTTTCTCAAGAATTTTGCAAACTATTTTCCTAGTATGACTCAACAGTGATATGCCTCTGTATTGTGTGCAGTCTCTTTTGCTGCCTTTGTTTTTTGTTTTGTTTTTTTCCAAATTGGGATAATTATGGCGTTTCTCCAGTCTCGTGGTGTTTGTTGTTCTTCCCAAACATGGTTGTATAGTCTATGTAGCTATGCTGTTGGTACTTCTCTTGTTGATTTAATTAGTTCATTTGGTATTTCATCTTGTCCTGGTGATTTGTTCAATGGGACTAATCTGACGGCTTCTACACTTTCTTCTTTCAGTATGTCTGGTTCCAGTTCTTCGGTGGCATCTGTGTTGGTTTCTTGAGTTCCTGTGAAATCTGATGGGATGCTGAGAAGTTGTTTGAAGTACTGTTTCCATCTTATTAGGATTTGTTTTTGTTCACTTATTGGTTCTCCATTTTCGCTGCTAATTATTTCAGTTGGGTCAAAGGATTCTCCTCTGGTTCTCATTGCACTTATATTTTTGTAGAAGTTTCTAGTTGCCTTCTTGTAGCTTTAATTTAAGGTGTCTCCATACTCCTCAGGGTCTTTTTCTTTCTCTCTCTTTACTATTCTATTCACATGTCTTCTCGCTATTCTATATTCTATATAATCGCATTCCTGTTTGCTCTTCGATCACTTTTTATATTCTTCCTTTTTGTCTTTTACAGCTTTCTTTACTTCTGCGTTCCACCAACTTGTTATTTTCTTTATCCATGTTTTGCGTTTTTTCGTGGTTCCACGTGTCATTTTTGCAGTATTTAAAATGCTTGATTTGAACATCTCCCATTATTCTTCCACTGTCTTTCTTTCTATAGGTAATTTTACAAAGATTTCAGTTAGTTTTTTCACATAATTTTCCCTCACTGTCTCGTCTTTTAGGTTTTTTAAGTTTACTGATTCGCATGGCATGTATTTTCCATGGTCTTGCTTTCTTCTACTGATGGTTCTTATTATGGCAACGACTGCTTTGTGGTCTGTGTTTATACTTGAGTTGGGCACTGCCCTTGCATCTAATATATTTCTCTTTCTGTTATTTCTTGTTAATATAAAATCATTTTGGCTTTTAGTATCTAGATCTTTCCATTTATACCAGGTGTATATTTGTGAGTTTTTGTGTTTATATAATGTGTTTGTTATATAGAGGTCGCGTTGGCTGCATAACTCTATCAGTCTACTTCCGTTATCATTTCTTTCATTATGTTGGTCTCCAAATGCTCCAAGATGTTTTTCTATGCCCGCTCTGTTGTGTCCTAGTCTTGCATTGAAGTCTCCCATAACTATAATGTTGTCTTGCTTATCTATGTTATTTAGTACGTCATGGATGTCTTCGTAGAATTCCTCGCATTCTTGTTCATTTGTGTTTGTATTACATGGTTCGTATATTTGTACATACAAGCATGTTGTAATTGTTTGTTCTTTTATTCTCACTATTATTATTCTTTCTGATATATATTTTATTTCTAGTATTCCTCTTGCTAGCCGTGGTTCAATGATTATTCCAACACCGTTTCTTGCCCTTGCTTGCTGTTCCACTCCAGAGTAGACATGTAAAGAACAAAGGTGGATCTCCTTGCATCCTTCCCCTTTTATTCTGTGTCCGCTATTCCCATCAGTCCAATTTTCCTCTCTTCCATTATTTTCATAAGTTCTTTACTATTAAAAGCGCAGACGTTCATTGTGCCTATTTTTTGAATCGCTGATCTATCTCGTAGTCCATTAACATTGCCGGGTCAATGTCCTTTTGGGTCATTCCGTTTATACTTCTTAGTTTTTCTACGAGCAGTATGAAGATTCCCTGCCGGCTTGCTAGGCCAGTCGTAGGTTTAGGACAACATTCTGACCATATGGAGTCCATCCCCTATCAACAAGAAACAACTAGATCCGTGCTGCTCATACATGAAGTTCACGACATTCTACAGACGTCTTGTGAGCAGATGTCAAACAGTGACCAGATTGGCCTTTAAATTGCCAAAATTTAAAACAATAAAAACTGCGGTGAAAACTAATAATAATTATAAATCTTCTAATCCTTCTTTTACCGATTCTTTTACTTTTCCTTCTCCAGCTGCCTGTATTAGCCTTCCGTACAAGCAATATCTGTAATCTGGTATTTTAATTAACGTGTCCTCCATAAAAATATCTTCTTATAGTCCATGTCGTGGGGTTTCTTTGAACATGATGTTCTGTCCGTCACATTCTGTCTCTTGTGCTACCGATCATTTCTGATACTGATGTGCCTCCATACCATGATGTCAAACTGTCCAACATTTTCTCTTTTAGTCTCTCCTGCCTCTTTTACCCTACAACTTTCCCTTTGTCACGATGTACCCCATCTTTCCACTTCTCGTGATGTGTCTTAAGAATGTGGACTGCTTTCGTCTGATGCAAGCAATCAGTTCTCTTTGTGCATTTTAAGTGTCCACGGCGTTCTAATCAGGCTTCTATAAACAATATCTCTGAAGCTTCCACAGGAAGTCTCAATAATATGCTAATTTTCCATGACAGAACATTCAAAGAACAAAAAGATCTATCCAACACAATCTCCATCTTCTTCGTTACTCTTTCGAGGGGACTGTGTCATATCTAGTTATGCACCTCAAAAGCTCCGATCTTCTTCTTTAGTGATTACCAAAGGTGTGTTCTACTTCTGCATGCAATTGTTAAAGGTTTGCTTCCTGTAGATAGATTTCATCCAAAGTAACAGGTTCTATTTACCCTTGGGTAGATTTTCTTTCCTAACAATTTTGCCAGGTTAGCTACCTTACTGTCTACCCGTTGCGATTTCTAACTTCCGTTGGATTTTTAACGATTGCATATAACCATTACCCCCTATGGACAACAATCACCTTTCAATTAATAAGCCTGTGAGGGTAAAACAGCGGGCAGCTGCATTTGCGGCTGACTCAGTCACAGGACTATCAATATGAGCAGGTGATAGGTCCTAACTATAACTTCTCTTTGAGGTTGAATGGGGTAGGGGTAATGACAGAATCGAATCGTTAACGAACCCAACTTGCACACGGAACCTTCTGTTCTTCGCCCTTATCCAAGAAGACTAATTATCTTATCTCACAACCCAAAAGATCAGGGGATCGTGTGATATCATTAGATGCCAATGGTTCTTGGAACAGTCCCATTATGTGCTGGGATCCAACTCGGTATCTTCTGGGCCTGAGGTGGACATCGTAACCTCTCACATCCAACGATCTCAATACTGAAGAAAATTAGCTTTTCAAACGAAATAAAACTGAGCAAAATGAATTATTCAGACAAAGTAAAACTGGGCAAAGTGAGTTATTAAGACAAAATAAATCTGAGCAAAATTAGTTATTCAGGCAAAATAAAACCGGGCTATATGAGTTATTAAGACAAAATAATACTGAGCAAAATGATTCATTTAGGCAAAATCAAACAAGAAAATCAGTTCTTAAGGCAAAATCAAATTGAGCAAAATGAAAATTTCCCAATGTGTATAATTTCACGGAAGTCTAGAAAAATTAACTATGGAGGGAAATTTACCCCACTAAGCGGAGAATAAGAAGACCACAACGTAGATGGATTAGAGAAGTTGTGTCGTATAGAACAGAAATCGGAAATGGATTCCCCAATTCTTAAAGACCTCCTGATATAAGAAAACCCGAAATGGCTCAGTAAGACTCCCTAGGGGTAGAGACAGATTAGATAGGTGCTCTCACAGAAGGCCCAATGGAGCACAAGAAAGCTACCTCAGATAGGACACTCACTCTGGGTAAGCTGAAAGTTCTGGTGATTCACATGCCACACATAGCTCCACATTAATGATATCCATTTGAACTTATTGCAAATGAAAACACATATATGAATGTAACACACACAGTAACATTCAAAGAAAACAACTCTGAATATATATTTTAACAGTCTATTGGGATGACAGAAAGGGGGAAGGTTCCTGTGTGTATGCTAGAGTGACATATGACAATACACAACTCAAAAAATATTACACACAGGAAAAACATGATAAACCGGTAAATGATATACAATGTTAATGAGTCCGATGAAAGCATATCGCTAGCAATGTCCTTATCTTAAAACCACAGCTTAATTCCCCACAGCCCCTTATAGCACACGGACCACTAAAGATAAACCGGTCATTCATCACTCGGGTCACTGACAGGATAAAGTCCATCACACAAATATCCATGGTGAATATCTAGGATATCTTCACAAAAATATCTGGAGAATGTCCATAGGATCTGGACCTTAAAAATGCTATGTCTGGTGTGATAAGTATTTCCTTGGTTGGTACGGCACCCAATAAAACTTTCCCAACATGGTGGTTAGCTGGTTATCTTATGCTGAAGATGCTGTGAACACCCGAGAAGTCAATGACGCTTAAGGAGATTTCACTCCTGACGCAATAACAAGGCGAATCCCGGTCATCTCTCATAAATGACTCTGACTCTCTTGTAGATAATATACAGCATTCTGGAATATCCTCCAGTTTTCAGCCAAATAACTACCCTTTCAGCCTAATGAAGAAACCACCGTTTCCTGTAGACAATATGTGCCAAACACAATAGTCATACCCACAGAAACAAGTGAAAAAAGAAAAGACAACAATAACCAAACAATACCAAGAACAACAGAGAGAGAGAGAGAGAGAGAGAGAGAGAGAGAGAGAGAGAGAGAGAGAGAGAGACAGAGACAGAGAGACGGACGGACGGACAGACAGACAGACAGACAGACAGACAGACAGACAGACAGACAGACAGACAGACAGACAGAGGGAAAGTGAAGTGGTTATAACACAAGGCAGGGCCACTTAGACCTGGCCCTATCACCTCAACATCTGATGCAGTCCCTCACTCTCTATATTGACATGTTATGTCTTCTCTCACTCCTGCCTTCTGGAGGAGCATCATTCTCTTTCACTCAAGGCTCTAGCGCCGAAAAATCTGGTGGACATCAGCAAGGGTGATGCCATTTCTCCGTCTTGGCAGTGCTCCTCTTTTCCGTATAAATACATAGGTAATTTCATATTTATGTATACATCTATAAATAATTGCACTATTAATTCTCCATGCCTGAATACACATATAAATAAACATAGTCCCCTCTTAATATAGAGACAAAGAAATTATAAGAGATTTCCCAGGAAAGTGTCATCTACAAAAACTACAGGTGATATTATAGAACAGTGTCATGATAGTTCCTGTAGAAACATAACCACACATTGAAAATTTGAATAACTAGAGGAAGTGAAGTCCATCTCTCATATATCGTATGAACAGAACAAGAATAAAGTTCATTCATTACCTCCCTAAGTCGAAGAAATAATCCTTTATTTTCTTCCTAGGATTAATCTATACTTCAAAAAGAAACTCTACTATAAATTAAGATGTGCAAGTTCCTAAGTTAACTATGGTTTCCAACTTGCCAAAAGCCATTCTGAATTTAAAATAAAACACAACACCACAACAACAACAGTCGAACTGGCCCCACGTACAGTTCCGACAGTTTATCTCTGGTTACTGCAGACATATGTTGTTCTATTTTGCAAACATCCCCGGGACTCCTTCATTAACATAAATTATGTCAAGATGTTGTACCTTTGCCGCCCATTAAACAATCTTCAGTGTGGGTAGGTGTGACATGTTTGATTGAGTTGCCAGAGGACCTAGTTTGTAGTGTTCTCTGGAGATATATCTTGAATAATAAATAACAAGATAAAGGATATGATTTAGCACGTTTTGTCTAGAGGTCACTCAAATGAGCTAATCATTCCCGCAATAGCCTTTTTGGAGAAAATTTTTCTTTGGCTCAAACCCCCACTGTGAGACCACTATGTATCTACACAGAAATTTATATAAGAAGTAAAATAGTTCACCCAAGGCCAGAGAAGATCTGAACTATTAGCCCCTGCACAACTGAGGATCCATCTCACTCATTATACTGTTGACAGTGTGCTGTTCGTCCGTCACATAGATCTACTCATATGTTTTGTCATTTTGTGACCTATATCAGTTTGTCCCATTTCTTTGGGATTGTAGGACTCCATTATATGTAGACAAACTCAACAATAACTGTACATTACATCTGTTGGACAAGACATCTACATGACAGTTTCTTGACAAAAGTGGGACATACATTCACAAGGAATTGTTTACACCAGCCATTGTACAAGACTTACATCATAAGAGATACTTGACAACATCTATACAAGACTTTTCACAATATGTATAATCAACCACAGCACTTAAGACAGTCACCAGAGACAACACTTGACAGCAACTGTACAAGAAATTCACTGGGGACACGTACTTAAAACACTGGTTCATTTTTTTTTTTTTTTTTTTTTTTTTTTCCCCGCGTTTCCATCCTGTTTCAGGATATTGCGGTCAACACCAGCATCTTTCAGCTGTATGTTGATTCCTAGGCTAGATTACGCTCATCAGCACGCCACGACTTTCTGAGCGACCGGCTCCATACTCTCATAAGTCACTTTTGCGATTCGAACCACTGCTAATTCTCGTCGCGTCACGTGACGAGAGTATTCGGAGTTAGCGGAGAAAGCTGCTAACCCCTCGGCCACGGAGCCGGTTACACTGGTTCATGGAATACACAATTTATTGAGTTGATGGTGAGTCGAGTGATGACCATTGTCTCATCTCCTGTCATGTCAACACTTCAATTATTGCATAGAAAATGCATAAAATATGTCACACATGCATGAAGATAAACATGATACAACACTTCTTATTTACTCCACCAACTAATAACTCTCCTCCACCTCTCCTCTCTAATTACCACTACACCATTCCGTTACAGTATCGGTATCTATCATCATTTCCTGTCTCTTGGGAATTTAGGAAATCATATCCATGGGCACTCAAGGAAGAAACTACTGTTCTGGGTCTGTTGAATCCTTTTATCATCAGCATGGATGTTGGACTAGCTCCAGTTAGCAGCTTCCCCAGAATAAGCTTCATGGCAGATTCATTCCTCTTGAAGACAAGATTTGGTATGATGATATGGTACTGCATCTCACGGTTGATCAGGCTGTTAGTGAAGGCTGTCACTGGGTACTTCAATAATGACACACTTAATGTCCCTTACATTGCAGCTACTCACTTAGCCAGATCAACTTCCCTACTGTTCAATCACATTCTTCAAGAATCACTGTGTGAGCATCCGGCTGGATATTTTCTAAGTTTAGTCTTAGATAAACAAACACTCCAAGCTACCCCACAGTTCTCCATGAATGTGGTTCATAGAAAAAGATTTGATGTTACTCTCAGTTGATCCCTGACTGACTCAAGATCACTGTCCAGTTCACCACATTGGTAGTGCTTCAGATTGTGTTATTCTCCCATTTATGCATTCAGCTGTTAAAGAGCTGAGAGAAAATTCTTTTTAGATTTTCCTGCCTTTTGATAGGGAGTCACTTCTGGATCTAGGACTTCTGTTTAGTTGTCCCAGATGATATATGGATGGCCTCTCCACCATACTGTTCTCTGTCGATATATAAAAATGGCACAACATCTCTTTACATATGTTAAAAGATAATGTTATTATACATCAACAGACACAGATTGGGGATGGGGAGGAAAAGGATGGGTGTGGTCCCAACACACCTCTCCTAGTTTTGATGATGCAGTGTATTTCACTGTGATGCACTGTGGTAATCACAAGACCATATGCTGAGACAGGGTAGCTTAACACAATTACAAGCATTTATGTGGTCTAAGTTCCACCATGTTTGAACTACAGTAGACCTGGGCACAAGGAGGACCAGACACAGTACAGCAATCATTGTGACATAGCAACATGGGACAGGCATTGTGAAGGGAAATGGAAAATAGGCATTTACAACTGCAATATGCAATATGTATTAACTAATGGCATTTACCCAATTAGCAGACCAGAAATCCATTCCAATGGATGTGATGTTGGTGCATGAATGTCCTATTCCATATTCACACAGCAATGCCAGCTTTTTCACCAGACTTGTCTCACAGGTACATCATCATCATCATGTGCTCTCTCCCCACTGAGTAATTTTCATGTCTACTACAGTAGGTAACAGAAGCTCAATTGCATAGCAATGGTTCACATATGCACCAAGCACATATGTGGAAAACATGTTTAGTCCTTGTAAGTTTGCATGAGCCATACATTATATTCAGCCAACTGAGACACAGGTTCACACACCTATGGTTCTCTTAGGAACTAGTTTATATGAACCATCCAACAGTAGAGGTAATAGTGTAATACTTCAGGGAGAAATTGTATTAATTCTCCTGAGCGTAATGTATCTACCAGGCATCACATAGACTTAGCAATTCTGGATATTGAAGCATCTTTCCTTCCACTAGATGTGAGAGGCTATTTATCAAATCACCAACTCACTCACTCCAACATTCTCAGCGTTTTACCAAGGAACTTGTACATGTTTACATCACTCATTCCAATCCAGACTGCCATTTGTTAACTCGCGAGAGCAAAGGTACAGTTGGTTTAAGAATAAGTCATCCTAGGCATGAAGAATGCACAAGGGGTTTGGGTTTGCGAATTTGCCTGAGTGCGCTATACATTCATCAAGCATACGCAACCAGTCACAACAAGGGATTGATATGCACTTGGAGTATACAGCGTGAAAGACAGGTCAAGGTTGAAGAAGCAGTATTCAGAATACTGGCGCACAGAAGTTCTGGTTTTCACTTTTCACATTTTATTCATGAAATACTCTTATATTCTTCTCATTCGTTCACTAGGCACAACTACAACATTAAAGTATGTTTTAAAGTGGTACCTGTTGTCCAGAGAACAATATATTATTGAATCTTTAAGGGCATTGTTGGGTCATCACATCACACTAGCGACCGCTCCCGGTGAAATCCCCGCTCAACTAATTAGATTTTAAAATATGGCCCAGGAATAGCGTGGGCTCATTACTGATTAGCCAATGAAAACCAAGCGCATACCTCTGCCCTCCCCCAACTCGTTCTAGAACATACGATCTAATAATAGCCCTTCTATTTGGGATGGTCCCCGTTAAGACTTAAAGTATCTTTATGAAATGTGTCGGACTGGGAATGGGGAATTCTGTTCCATCATGCTACATGGCCCCTCTCTTAGATCTTTCATAGGTATGACAGATGATCGCAGAATCCACAGTTCCCAGATCCCTCAGGTGGTTTTGTCAATTACTCCCTGTCTCCCTTTACCCTACTAGAGTAGTACATTTGGAACTAAGTGATTTTTCTCCTTTAAAAAAAATCTGCCCCAACATTGCATCTGTTGATGAATTTGGTGGCAAACGCAAAGACCATGAAGTTAGCCCTGCATTAAGTTCCTTTAAGTCACTGGGAGCATCAGGAGTCCTGACTCCACTCATCTGTGAACTGCTCCTCTATTTATCTCTGACAGTGTTCCACTGCTGATATCCTTGCTATATTTCCTGTTGTGATAAATGATCTCTCTGAGTCACACCATTTCGTAATGTATGAATGGACCATAGAGATTCATTATGTGAAGTAATGGCTTTGCAATTAAGCCAACTTCCAGATGAGGTTTAGAGAGAATGGTTGCATTCCATGTATCTCTCAACCTTTCACCTTATCAGAACTTCATTCTTCCCTTCGCCACTGGAAAATGATAATCCTGCGAGAGTGTATTTAACTGAACACTTTCTCCAACAGTAATCTTGGCATTTGGAACTGGGTTAAAATTTTTGATCATCACCGGAGCAAAGCCAATCACTTCCGGGTGAACTGTATAGCAACCGCTGCAAAACTTGTCAAGGCTAAAATCTACTATTGTAAATTTGGTTAGCGTTGGACACAGGGTCTACCTTTCCAATAAGCCTCTTGTGTTTGCAGATGGTAGCAATTTCCCATTATATTTCCTTTGACTTATTTCTGTAGTCTTACCATAGATTTAGAGGTGCTTGTCGGTTGAGATTCTCTCCTTCCGTTATGCCACTATTTTGATGTGTTGTGAGAAGTGACAGCATTTTCTCTCCTTAGTTGCTAATTAAGCTGTTTCCAACGCAGCAACTGGGTTTGTAGATGCAGTTAGACTAACATCTACTACTACTAATATAGAAGTCCATGTGGGATTTCCAACTAGTTGTCTTCAGCCATACTTTAGCTAAGTGCATTTGAGTGACTGGGAAGTATCCGTTCTTTCTCTCCCACATGAGCAAAACGTTTACATATGGCGAATATAAGGCGTTTCTTCTCATCCATAGAGAAGTCCGTCATTATCACAGCTACTTTTGAAGGGGCGTGATTATGTGGGTATAGCTTCTTATATCCCAATATTGACTGGAATTTTGGAAGCCAATTTTTACTGACTTTGAGGATAGGCCTGGCCAGGTCTTGTAAATATACCTCGCATCTCAGTAATAATATAAGATTCCTCTGCTCAATGCATGGTTCTTATTATATAAAGAGTCGACTGCTGACTTGCAGGGATCTTTATCTTGAAAGGAGTCAGCTGTTTTTGAGAACAGTGATCTTTCGTCAGTCCACTGAATCGTAGACAATGTGTATAGAGTGTCAGCTGCTGGAATTGCAGTGAGCTCTACCATATAAGAGTTAACTGTTTGGAAACAGTAATCGTTATTTACATTCCTACCTTCTTCCGGCAGAAAAGTCTTCCCAATTGAGAATGAAAAAGGGGAATGACATCAGTTGTACTCAACTTTGTCCTCCCTTTAGTCTCCCCCATTTTAAAGGCAGAAACGCTTTCTCAGCTGAGGATGAATTGACGTCCGACGTCGGAGACGGATCCTGTTTTATCTCTTCATGAAATTTTTCAGGTTGTCCACGTTATGCTCCTAGTCGTATGATACGCCAATGACATCAGGTTGGTTATCCATCGTTTCCTGGACACATACTTTGCGTACGCTCTCCACTTCCATATGAATGGCTAGGGGTCCAGTTATTTTGATGGCCTTCCTGGAGATTCAATGAGTTAACTCCTGGCGACGTGGATCCTAGTACACCAGAGAGATTACACCATCGAACAGTAGACTAATGTCTTATAGACACCAGACTGTGGTCGGTTTTGTATGACCGCCCATAACATCAGGTAGAATTTTCCCTTCATCTCGTCCATTACGTATCAAGTACGCTTAATGATCCCACTACTTCAGGAATGGAAAGTGACTGAATTGATAAGGATGTTTCTCTTGGAGATTTCAATTGTGTTCACTTTCTCAGCAGCTTGATCAGGGCTACCGACAAGATTACACAACTGAAGAATACATCCAACGTCGAATCGACCCTGGACATTAGCCGGTACGAATACTGACTATCACCGAGAAAGATTGTCCGTGAGGTGTCTTAATGGTTGCCCAAGTTTTCCATCAGGGTTCACACTCTCTACTCTCAGTGTTGCAAGCATGTTATGGGGAGAAGAGAATATAATGAGTTGTTATTTTAGGTGATGTGGTGACATTAAAAATTTTGTAGTTACAACAATATTTCCCCTCTCTCTCCCATGCCAGCAATTAATTTTGGAGATGGAGTAGGCCCCATATTATTTACTGGATCAAGTGTCTTAATTTCAGGGACAAAAATGAATTTGTACCTGTACTAGCTGTCTCAGTTATATTAAATAATTTGTGTTCTCTGGTGCTTCAGGTACCTTGATTTTTGGATACATATATTGAATAACCAGCATGCACAAAATTATACAACATTATTGACAAGCCAATAATCATTTCATACTGAGAACATAAATATCATGGATACAGCATTTATGTTGACCCATAAGATATTTATACATCATTTTCAGTCTGCTACATTGAATCCTAACTGATATATTAAAACAGTGATACATGCAATATTATCACTATTATTGAAATCAAACCTTCTAGAGATTTATTGTGGGTTTACATGTCTGGACAGTTGCCCTCATATAAGAGACAGGGTCCATTAAACAACACCATAAAAACCTTCAAGAATTGGGTCTGATTTGCGAGAGGTCACCCCGGATTTTAATACCAACATAGAGATCCCAAAAGTGAGTCTTATGCAGGGTATACCCAAAGTTTGCATCCCGTCATCAGGGCAACAGGTATGTGAGCCCCTAGCAGGTTATTACCAGGGTTTAAATCCGAGACGAGTGTTCTTTTTCCCAGGGTTTATAGTCCCGAAAAAGCAACCCAGTTATGTGACCAGGTTTTCCCAGGGTCTATATCCCGGACGAGCCCCCAGTTATGTGACATGTTTGATTGAGTTGCCAGAGGACCTAGTTTGTAGTGTTCTCTGGAGATATATCTTGAATAATAAATAACAAGATAAAGGATATGATTTAGCACGTTTTGTCTAGAGGTCACTCAAATGAGCTAATCATTCCCGCAATAGCCTTTTTGGAGAAAAATTTTCTTTGGCTCAAACCCCCACTGTGAGACCACTATGTATCTACACAGAAATTTATATAAGAAGTAAAATAGTTCACCCAAGGCCAGAGAAGATCTGAACTATTAGCCCCTGCACAACTGAGGATCCATCTCACTCATTATACTGTTGACAGTGTGCTGTTCGTCCGTCACATAGATCTACTCATATGTTTTGTCATTTTGTGACCTATATCAGTTTGTCCCATTTCTTTGGGATTGTAGGACTCCATTATATGTAGACAAACTCAACAATAACTGTACATTACATCTGTTGGACAAGACATCTACATGACAGTTTCTTGACAAAAGTGGGACATACATTCACAAGGAATTGTTTACACCAGCCATTGTACAAGACTTACATCATAAGAGATACTTGACAACATCTATACAAGACTTTTCACAATATGTATAATCAACCACAGCACTTAAGACAGTCACCAGAGACAACACTTGACAGCAACTGTACAAGAAATTCACTGGGGACATGTACTTAAAACACTGGTTCATGGAATACACAATTTATTGAGTTGATGGTGAGTCGAGTGATGACCATTGTCTCATCTCCTGTCATGTCAACACTTCAATTATTGCATAGAAAATGCATAAAATATGTCACACATGCATGAAGATAAACATGATACAACACTTCTTATTTACTCCACCAACTAATAACTCTCCTCCACCTCTCCTCTCTAATTACCACTACACCATTCCGTTACAGTATCGGTATCTATCATCATTTCCTGTCTCTTGGGAATTTAGGAAATCATATCCATGGGCACTCAAGGAAGAAACTACTGTTCTGGGTCTGTTGAATCCTTTTATCATCAGCATGGATGTTGGACTAGCTCCAGTTAGCAGCTTCCCCAGAATAAGCTTCATGGCAGATTCATTCCTCTTGAAGACAAGATTTGGTATGATGATATGGTACTGCATCTCACGGTTGATCAGGCTGTTAGTGAAGGCTGTCACTGGGTACTTCAATAATGACACACTTAATGTCCCTTACATTGCAGCTACTCACTTAGCCAGATCAACTTCCCTACTGTTCAATCACATTCTTCAAGAATCACTGTGTGAGCATCCGGCTGGATATTTTCTAAGTTTAGTCTTAGATAAACAAACACTCCAAGCTACCCCACAGTTCTCCATGAATGTGGTTCATAGAAAAAGATTTGATGTTACTCTCAGTTGATCCCTGACTGACTCAAGATCACTGTCCAGTTCACCACATTGGTAGTGCTTCAGATTGTGTTATTCTCCCATTTATGCATTCAGCTGTTAAAGAGCTGAGAGAAAATTCTTTTTAGATTTTCCTGCCTTTTGATAGGGAGTCACTTCTGGATCTAGGACTTCTGTTTAGTTGTCCCAGATGATATATGGATGGCCTCTTGTAACAAGCTACGTGGAGGGTCTCAAATAGCCTTTCACAATGTTTCAATACTATTCTATAGCCCTGGCTGGGATAGGTCTTTGCTTGCCAACCCTCCTCCGTTCCCCGGACTCACTGTCACTCTATCTTTCGACCTCGGGTCCTATTCCCTGACGTGTCTTTCTGGCTGATCCATATATATAACACAGTGATCGTTGGAGTAAACTAAAACGTGATTTATTAAATTAATAAAGAACAGCACAGGAAAACATCAAGGCAGTTAAACAGATAGTTCTAAACAGATACAACAAGGATAAAGTTCAGGCAGAGAGCCTCATGGCTTTCCCTCATAGACCGAAGAGTACTACAAAGTCCCGTCAGTCGACATCTGCCTCACCGATTTGGTCCGCAGGTATTTTCCTCCTTCCCGATCGGTTGTACAAAGAACAGGCGCCTGTAGAACCAGTCCTACTAGTTCCAGTGGTCTTCTCTACACAATGAGTCTTGTGTTCGTTGTAGCCCAATGGTACAGGAATACATCACTTGTCACAATGGGACCAGTTCTTGAAGGGGAAAATGTGTATGGGTGTTTCAATGTCACTGACCAGGCTGGGTGTGTTTTCAAAGGATGGGAATGGTTCGTGCATGCGGAATGGGCATGGGTCATTCACTGTCACTGACACGGATGAGTAGGACCGAGAATGAGCTGTAGGTCCAGTCAGGAACATAGGTTCCACCACTCCAATACTGACGATGGAATTTGGATTGAGCAGGTACTGAAGGATGCCACTAGTTCAGGACTAATCGTACATTGATTCCTTGATTGGAATCACTAACCTGTGGCCATCCTGATAGTCCACGGTTCACCTGTGAATGTCTTAAGATGATTCTCTCGTGGCCTGGCAGATCCCCTATGCTCCCTTCAATTCAAGGAGGACCCTGGAGATGACAGACAATAGTGAGCGACTAGGCTGACTCAAGTACCACAATCCTGAGGACCAATAGGGCCTCAGTTACTACATTTGACATATATGTTCCTTACCCAATGCATTAGATACGAGACCCTAATTAATGGGCCTGACCTGTCAGGTAGCCCCTGGATTGGCTACGTCCGGTTGTCCACCCTAGGAATTTTTTGCCTACAAGACTCACTCTCCACACTCATACCAAGCCTTTATTATTATTGGGCACATTCATTTCCAGGCTTATCGCTCACTTGCAAACCCTGCCTTTCTCACGACAAAGCTCTTGTGGTGTTGTGTGGGTAATTATGTGTATGTAAAGAAGTGTCGTTCCCCATTCCCAGCAAGAATAGGAAACAAACATACTACTCCTTCCGGCCGCTGCTCTTGTCTGAGCTGTCGCCGCAATGTACCGGCAGTGCCTCAAATAACCCATAGATTCAGATGAGTTCAGGTTCTCTCAGTGAGATAGAGAAGTCCATTATCTTCCCGACATCATCCTATCGACTAAAAGACGAAAGAGATAGCACTGTGGATAGCCTCTTCCGGCTCAAGAAGATAGATCATAGATTGGTGGAACCCATCCCCAAGGAGCCCTTCCCTCCTTCCGGCACACCGTAGCTATCCAATGATTATATTCTACAGAAAGATGACAGTATGCCCAGTTCAGGCCGTAGAAAGAAAGATAGCAACAGCTCATCTGCCGCCAAGAACAAATGAAATCCTCTGGGGAGATATATTGTTCAGATTCACTCCCCCGGCTATGCCAAGAACAAGACGCCTAGTTAGATTGGCCAACGGTCAACCAACTCTTCATATGTTATGATTGGCTTTACGACAATTCATCTTCCCCGTCGAGACAAAATACATTTATAGGTCCAGGTCTGGCTGGACTACCCACAACCCAATTATTACCTTTCCCACTGCATCAGTAGTAGGTTGCACCTCTGTCTTAATCTTTAAATCAACTTGACATGCTGCAACTACCAAACGGTATGTGCTGGAACGGCCATGAATTGCACCAGAACTTGCCCTGGTGCTCATTTGGTGTAGGGGACCCTATCGGGTTTTCCCCGAAGAAAGATATATTTCTAATAATTCTATTAAGAAGATCGTGTTGTTAAAGTATCTTCCATGGGAATTGAGCGAACAAGAGAACTGAGGGTTCCCGAAAGCTGTTTCCCTCTATTTCCCCAAATGTATAGAAGGCATGAAGACATGAGCCACTGGCGTTTCGCCACATAGGCCCCCTCTTAAGAAAGTCGAACCCTACGAACTTTCGACTACCAGAGGTTCTGTTCGAATGACCCCACCCTCACATTCAACCATAGGATGCCGTGAAAGAAAATCAGCTCCCACATTCTCCCTTCCGGGGATGTATTCGACCGTGAACTGATACGGTTGTAGGAGCAATGACCATCTCATTAACCTCGCGTTCAGTTTCTTAGAAGTTGCCAAAACATCAGAGGTTGATGGTCGGATTGCACTTTGAACGGTACTCCATACAGATTAGGTTGAAATTTCTGTACCGCCCACACTAGACTTCCTCAACAAGACAACCCCGGCATTATAAGGAGAAGTCGAAGGAGTGATGATGTCATCGTCCAGAAGTTTCTGGATTTCGGCTTCCAGGGCCTTCTCTTTCGAAAAGGGCACTAGATATATTTTTTGGCGAACGGGGTCTTGGGTAGTCAGAGTCATATCAAACTCGACTAACCCTGTCCGCCCTGGCCGATCGGTAAGAATCTGCTGATGGGACTCCAACAAACGGATGACCCGGTCTGTTTCTTCAGCCGACAGATCAGGATTTATATGTACATCCCTATAGGTTTCCCCAGGGTGTAAAGGATACCCCCCTATCCGCGTCTTCGCCCGATTCAGTTTCCATCGCGACCGCCATCGTCATGAGTGGGAGAGAAGTACCATCAGATCGTTCTTCATACTTTTTGAGGAGGTTAATGTGGAAGATTTTGGATTTCCCCCTGATCCGGGTGGCATAGTTGGTGCGGGACACAACCCTTTCCACCGGGAAAGGCCCCTGCCAACCAATCTCGAGTTTATTGGAACCTACTGGGAGTAACAACAGAACCCGATCCCCCACTTTAAGAGACCTATCTTTCGTCCTTCTATTATAGTAGGCCACGTGTCTCTTTCTGGCCCCCCTCAGATTCTGAGCTGCCAAAGCCCAACCCGTCTGGAGTTTCTTCTTTAACTCTTCGACGTATTTATATGAGGACACAACTTCTTCGGAAGTTTCCTCCTCTGTCCAACATCTCAATAGGGCTTCTAAGGGACCCTTGAATGGCCTCCCGAATAGTAGAGTGGCTGGTGGAAACCCGGTCGACCCATGGGGAACCTCCCGATAGGCGAACAAGGCGGCTGGGATATACTCATCCCATCTGTCTGGTTTCTCTTGAGCCAGCTTCCAAAGCATGGTCATCAAGGTACCATTAAACCTCTCTACTTGCCCATTCGACTGAGGGTGGTATGGTCTTGTGTGAATGTGGTTAGTCTGGAAGATACGAAAGACTTCCTTCATCCGCTTACCACAGAACTGAGACGCATTGTCCGTTAGGATCTGGTTTGGAAATCCCAACCGAGTAAAGGTCTCCATCAGTGCATCAGCCACTCGCTTCGAGTCGATTGTGGCCAACGGTATCGCCTCGCCCACATGGAACAGCAATCCACCATCGTAAGAATATACATATTCCTCTTCCTAGTCCGAGGAAGAGGACCAACCAGATCGATGGCAACTCTCTCGAAAAGAGAGTTCATAATGGGCATGTCGCCCAGGATTACCGGAGCCGTCCAATGTTTTGATGCCACACGTTGGCACTCTGGGCACGACTTGACGTACCGACGCACGTCTCCAGTCATCCCTGGCCAGTAGTAATGGCAGGAAATGCGCTGGAGTGTTGCCCCGACACCCATATTTCCACTGAATGAAATTGTGTGTCCCATATGAAGAAGCTGTTCCCGATAGGCCTTAGGAACTACCAGCTGTCCATGCTGGCGTTCCTCCACTCTGGCTCTCCGGTACAGTAACCGATTCTTCATATAATACTGACCCCGTCTTGGTGGGTCAGAACTTTTTGGCAACTGGTTAAAGCATGGTTGCAAAGTAGCATCCTGGCTTTGAGCAGCTCGTAACTCCCCAGGCAAGGGATTCACGATCAAGGCCGGCGTCTGCTCATCTCCCGATTGAGATCTGGTTTGCATTGCCCCTACGTACATGGGTTCTGTTGGGATCCCTAGAAAGACGTAGCGACAACCCAAGATCATTGGGAAGATCGGATCTAGCAGAACGGCTGCCTGGATAGTGCCGGTAACATATTTCGATTTGATGTCTACCTTCGCAATCGGAAGAGACATCGCTACCGCACTCTTGGTCGCCGTTTGAATCTCAATAGACTCCCCGGTTAGCTGCTCTGGGCTCACTAAGTGTGAGGAAATTACGGCCTCAAACTGCAGACCGGTGTCATAGAGACACTCGACTGGTTGTCCGTTCACAAGTATCGTCTCTACTACTGGTGGTTTCTCTGAATCTTTGTTCTCAAGACCCCTCCCTTCTACTTCCTTGTTAGACCCTTCCCCGGTTTCCACAAGACAGGCAGCATAGTGAGAGTCTTTCTGTTTGCGCCTGCAATCGGCCGTATTGTGTGTGGGAGATTTGCAGTAGGCGCACCACTTTTCACTCCACTTTCTTTTAGGAGATCCAGGTGGACTCTTACCAGAGGGTTTCTTAATTGGAATTTTATCGAAAGGATCCTCCTTCTTGGTTTGAGCTGTTTTAAGGTTCTTCTTCTTTCCAGACCATGTGTCTGGTGGTCGGGGATTGGGTTGTTACAGTTCCCCATTATCCCCATGAGCTAGCACATACCTTTCTGCTAATGTGTTTACTACGTCTAACCTTTCTGCCCCATTTTCAAGCAAGAATGTTTGCAATGGCTTAGGCATCATTCTCTTCAATTGGTCCACGACCACTAATTCTTCTAAACTTTCATAGTCGTTAGCAAATCCAGCTAATGACATCCACTTCAAAAGGTAAGACTTAAGTCTAATGCTGTAGACTGCGAACATCTCCCCTGGCTCTCTCTTTGACTTTCTGAACTGCTGTCGGTATGTATGGGCCGTCATCTGGAACCTTTTCAATAATGCTTTTTCCAGGGCCTCATAGTCATTCTCCATACCAGGTGGCAACCTTGAGTAGACCTCGTACGCTGTCCCCCTCAGGCCCTGTGAGAGTTTCAAGTTCCATTTCCCACGTTCCAATCCCATAGCCAAAGCCATCGACTGAAATCTGTGAAGATACTGGTCGATCTTATCTTTGTGTTCATCGAACGGGAGGAATGGGAACTTCATTGCCTGGTATGGACCGCCACTAGAAGTTGTTGAGTCAGGGAGAACTGCGCCTCCCACTGCACCCTCGCTTTCCTTGGCAGTTTGAGCTTTCAGCTCCAACTCCCTCATACGGAACTCATGGTCTCTGACTGCCTGCTCGGCCTCCATCTTCCTAGCCTCAGCCTCCATCTTCCTAGCCTCAGCCTCAGCCTCAATTTTCTTAGCTTCGCGCACAGCTTGTCTGAAGTCTCGTTCCACTTCCTGAACATATTTCTGTAGCTCCGCCCCATCATAACCCATCTCACGCCCTGTAGCCTGTACTTCAACAACATTAAATTTTGCTGATGCCATCTTAAACTCAGAGGGTAAGGGAAGAAGTAATTCTATATTAAATTTCACTCTCAAGTACACAACAAGTTAAATTACACGACCACAACACGTCATACGTCGGTCAGTCCGTGTCAGGAAGAGGATAGACAATAGTCAGGTACGGTAGGCAGAACCTATTGATAGTAGACAAGAATATCTGTCCCCTATCACTATATCAGCCAGAACTCCACCAGGATTTCAAATATCCCGGCTTGGCCCCCAGAAATTGTAACAAGCTACGTGGAGGGTCTCAAATAGCCTTTCACAATGTTTCAATACTATTCTATAGCCCTGGCTGGGATAGGTCTTTGCTTGCCAACCCTCCTCCGTTCCCCGGACTCACTGTCACTCTATCTTTCGACCTCGGGTCCTATTCCCTGACGTGTCTTTCTGGCTGATCCATATATATAACACAGTGATCGTTGGAGTAAACTAAAACGTGATTTATTAAATTAATAAAGAACAGCACAGGAAAACATCAAGGCAGTTAAAACAGATAGTTCTAAACAGATACAACAAGGATAAAGTTCAGGCAGAGAGCCTCATGGCTTTCCCTCATAGACCGAAGAGTACTACAAAGTCCCGTCAGTCGACATCTGCCTCACCGATTTGGTCCGCAGGTATTTCCTCCTTCCCGATCGGTTGTACAAAGAACAGGCGCCTGTAGAACCAGTCCTACTAGTTCCAGTGGTCTTCTCTACACAATGAGTCTTGTGTTCGTTGTAGCCCAATGGTACAGGAATACATCACTTGTCACAATGGGACCAGTTCTTGAAGGGGAAAATGTGTATGGGTGTTTCAATGTCACTGACCAGGCTGGGTGTGGTTTCAAAGGATGGGAATGGTTCATGCATGCGGAATGGGCATGGGTCATTCAATGTCACTGACACGGATGAGTAGGACCGAGAATGAGCTGTAGGTCCAGTCAGGAACATAGGTTCCACCACTCCAATACTGACGATGGAATTTGGATTGAGCAGGTACTGAAGGATGCCACTAGTTCAGGACTAATCGTACATTGATTCCTTGATTGGAATCACTAACCTGTGGCCATCCTGATAGTCCACGGTTCACCTGTGAATGTCTTAAGATGATTCTCTCGTGGCCTGGCAGATCCCCTATGCTCTTTTCAATTCAAGGAGGACCCTGGAGATGACAGACAATAGTGAGCGACTAGGCTGACTCAAGTACCACAATCCTGAGGACCAATAGGGCCTCAGTTACTACATTTGACATATATGTTCCTTACCCAATGCATTAGATACGAGACCCTAATGAATGGGCCTGACCTGTCAGGTAGCCCCTGGATTGGCTACGTCCGGGCTTGAGTAGACCTCCAGCTTGTAGACGTCCGGTTGTCCACCCTAGGAATTTTTTGCCTACAAGACTCACTCTCCACACTCATCCCAAGCCTTTATTATTATTGGGCACATTCATTTCCAGGCTTATCGCTCACTTGCAAACCCTGCCTTTCTCACGACAAAGCTCTTGTGGTGTTGTGTGGGTAATTATGTGTATGTAAAGAAGTGTCGTTCCCCATTCCCAGCAAGAATAGGAAACAAACATACTACTCCTTCCGGCCGCTGCTCTTGTCTGAGCTGTCGCCGCAATGTACCGGCAGTGCCTCAAATAACCCATAGATTCAGATGAGTTCAGGTTCTCTCAGTGAGATAGAGAAGTCCATTATCTTCCCGACATCATCCTATCGACTAAAAGACGAAAGAGATAGCACTGTGGATAGCCTCTTCCGGCTCAAGAAGATAGATCATAGATTGGTGGAACCCATCCCCAAGGAGCCCTTCCCTCCTTCCGGCATACCGTAGCTATCCAATGATTATATTCTACAGAAAGATGACAGTATGCCCAGTTCAAGCCGTAGAAGGAAAGATAGCAACAGTTCATCCGCCGCCAAGAACAAATGAAATCCTCTGGGGAGATATATTGTTCAGATTCACTCCCCCGGCTATGCCAAGAACAAGACGCCTAGTTAGATTGGCCAACGGTCAACCAACTCTTCATATGTTATGATTGGCTTTACGACAATTCATCTTCCCCGTCGAGACAAAATACATTTATAGGTCCAGGTCTGGCTGGACTACCCACAACCCAATTATTACCTTTCCCACTGCATCAGTAGTAGGTTGCACCTCTGTCTTAATCTTTAAATCAACTTGACATGCTGCAACTACCAAACGGTATGTGCTGGAACGGCCATGAATTGCACCAGAACTTGCCCTGGTGCTCATTTGGTGTAGGGGACCCTATCGGGTTTTCCCCGAAGAAAGATATATTTCTAATAATTCTATTAAGAAGATCGTGTTTTTAAAGTATCTTCCATGGGAATTGAGCGAACAAGAGAACTGAGGGTTCCCGAAAGCTGTTTCCCTCTATTTCCCCAAATGTATAGAAGGCATGAGGACATGAGCCACTGGCGTTTCGCCACACCTCTCCACCATACTGTTCTCTGTCGATATATAAAAATGGCACAACATCTCTTTACATATGTTAAAAGATAATGTTATTATACATCAACAGACACAGATTGGGGATGGGGAGGAAAAGGATGGGTGTGGTCCCAACACACCTCTCCTAGTTTTGATGATGCAGTGTATTTCACTGTGATGCACTGTGGTAATCACAAGACCATATGCTGAGACAGGGTAGCTTAACACAGTTACAAGCATTTATGTGGTCTAAGTTCCACCATGTTTGAACCACAGTAGACCTGGGCACAAGGAGGACCAGACACAGTACAGCAATCATTGTGACATAGCAACATGGGACAGGCATTGTGAAGGGAAATGGAAAATAGGCATTTACAACTGAAATATGCAATATGTATAAACTAATGGCATTTACCCAATTAGCAGACCAGACATCCATTCCAATGGCTGTGATGTTGGTGCATGAATGTCCTATTCCATATTCACACAGCAATGCCAGACCTCACCCCTTTTTCACCAGACTTGTCTCACAGGTACATCATCATCATCATGTGCTCTCTCCCCACTGAGTAATTTTCATGTCTACTACAGTAGGTAACAGAAGCTCAATTGCATATCAATGGTTCACATATGCACCAAGCACATATGTGGAAAACATGTTTAGTCCTTGTAAGTTTGCATGAGCCATACATTATATTCAGCCAACTGAGACACAGGTTCACACACCTATGGTTCTCTTAGGAACTAGTTTATATGAACCATCCAACAGTAGAGGTAATAGTGTAATACTTCAGGGAGAAATTGTATTAATTCTCCTGAGCGTAATGTATCTACCAGGCATCACATAGACTTAGCAATTCTGGCGTGCCACATACAACCTGTTTACAGATGGATATTGAAGCATCTTTCCTTCCACTAGATGTGAGAGGCTATTTATCAAATCACCAACTCACTCACTCCAACATTCTCAGCGTTTTACCAAGGAACTTGTACATGTTTACATCACTCATTCCAATCCAGACTGCCATTTGTTAACTCGCGAGAGCAAAGGTACAGTTGGTTTAAGAATAAGTCATCCTAGGCATGAAGAATGCACAAGGGGTTTGGGTTTGCGAATTTGCCTGAGTGCGCTATACATTCATCAAGCATACGCAACCAGTCACAACAAGGGATTGATATGCACTTGGAGTATACAGCGTGAAAGACAGGTCAAGGTTGAAGAAGCAGTATTCAGAATACTGGCGCACAGAAGTTCTGGTTTTCACTTTTCACATTTTATTCATAAAATACTCTTATATTCTTCTCATTCGTTCACTAGGCACAACTACAACATTAAAGTATGTTTTACAGTGGTACCTGTTGTCCAGAGAACAATATATTATTGAATCTTTAAGGGCATTGTTGGGTCATCACATCACACTAGCGACCGCTCCCGGTGAAATCCCCGCTCAACTAATTAGATTTTAAAATATGGCCCAGGAATAGCGTGGGCTCATTACTGATTAGCCAATGAAAACCAAGCGCATACCTCTGCCCTCCCCCAACTCGTTCTAGAACATACGATCTAATAATAGCCCTTCTATTTGGGATGGTCCCCGTTAAGACTTAAAGTATCTTTATGAAATGTGTCGGACTGGGAATGGGGAATTCTGTTCCATCATGCTACAGTAGGGTTGTTGAAATTGGGGGTAGAAGGGGTGTAATTTTATCTGCCCGTCCAATCCTTGGTGTAGGCGTTATATTCTCTTGACAATGTTGACGAAGTAGGACTCATTGACTGAAGTAGGACATATTGACCGAAGTGGGACATATTGACCAAAGTGGGATATATAAACAAAGTGGGACATATTGACCGAAGTGGGACATGTTGACCGAAGTGGGACACATTGCCGAAGTGGGACACGTTGACCAAAGTGAGTGTAGTGTTGAAGAGGGAAAAAAAGAAATATAAGACAATTCAAGTTGTCTAGGGTCCGGGGTATTGATAAACAAGACAAGATTCCCTTATGTCAGGAAGCCAGCAAATGGCTCAAACCCCCAAGAGTGATCAGAGAATTATTATGGAATATTTCCCCACTCTAAATAGTATGAATAAAGACACTGAGCTTCCGTTTGCAAAGTAAGAGGAGTCCTGGGTGGTCACTGGGAAAACCAGAGGATTAAGCTCCACTCTTTAATTAAGGTTTTACCCGCGTTATCACCCAGCCACTGGGGACTCCCTTTAAATAAGTGTACACAGTGTCTGTTTGAAAAAATAGCCACAGTTAACAACTGCTAACTTCATAAACAATTAATTAAACACAAGCACAATTTGTATTTTCTAAATGTATTGAATGAACCTCTGGTGGGGCATGAATGTCAAGGATCTTTACAAAATGAAATCACGAATACCAATTTTCGACATTTTCCACCAGTTCACTCTTTTCTCAAATTAGTTTGTAATCTAATTAAATATTGTTCATAAGTCACTTCTCTGCCTCCAGCGAGGAAGCTCCACAATAGATGTCAATACGGGATACTGTTCTTTAATTTAATTTCACAGGATATGTGGGTGTATGTTTACAGTGTATAGTTCTTGTCTAATACGTAGCTTTTTTCATCAGGCGGCACTCTAGGACATGGCTGACTATGGCGGTAGAAGGAAAATGGCAAGACTCCCTATTCAGCTTTGCGGGGGCGGTCTCACTCTCATCACTCGAACAACTGACGAAAATAACTTCATTCATATAGGCAGTTTGAGGCATAACCTTCATCCGTCTTGAACCCTTGAGCCAGACACAAATTGTTGCGTAGGATATCGCAAGAAGCCAACCTTCCTTCAGCTCTCTATTGATTGAACAAACACAAATAGCTATATCTCTGCAAAGTCTATCAAATTATTGTGGTGTTTTGTTATGTGTGAATTATTATACTGCAGCGATACATCATCTGAAATAAACAATAGACGTTATTTGTATCTTCCAAGGCCTTCCTATCGATGTGGGGGAAAATAATGTTACTTTGAGCCCAATCGCATCATTTGATGGTAAATATATGTGTTGAGAAATCAATCACTGTAACAATAATCTATGGAAAATAAACGTTAGTTTATAACAAACATATATTATGACAAATACCTGCTGAGAAAAATGATCGATTACAATAATAATTTGTTATGGTAAATGTCTATTTAATTAATCGTTCGTAAAGATATTATATCATGTTGGTACGAAGTCAAGATAAAAACAAACAACCAAGATGACTCAGTGACATCTAGTTGAGCAAATGACATAAAAATTAACTGTGTTGTCATCAAGTGAAGACGAATCGTCCCAGGGGAATTTTGACGTTAAGCAAGATACACGTCACCGCATGAATACGCTTGTCAAGCTAACTCAGAACGTTAATAATAGGAAAAGTATCGTCTCGTTCAAAGCAGACGTCTTATTAAGTACCATCATTTTCAGTCATGTCCATAGCTCCTCAAAAGTCATCAATAATTCAACATGCACAATATAAAACAGACAACAAAAATAACACATCAATCTTGTCATAAATCATGATCATAATCATTGGAGGTTTTTCAGATAAATAGCTCATCATGTCAACAAAAGTTTGAACACACTGAACGAGAGATTGCTCTTTCAGCCTATCTCCATTATGTAGAGGGTAAGGACACAAATTCTAACATCTGTCCCTTCCACGGGCATATAGTTGCAACATAAACCCAATGAACCTGCCTTCTGGCGTTCACTCACAATTTAGCATAGCACTGAACGTAAATCACCATCAGACTAGTTACAGCACAAATTTCATGCTGGCCTTTAATGCAACGTCCTGAGAAACACGAACTATCTGAATAGTGTTTCCTTTTAACATGAGAAATCATGTTCGGCACGAATATATTATTCCCTTGAGTATTCTAAGAGCACAATTAAGAAAAGATTGTGAGAGTTGAATAAGTGCACATCATTTCCAGACAGCAACCTATGAGAATAGTCTCTACAGTACGGAATAGATTCCTTGTGAATCACAACAATCAAGACATGGTTTTCACAGCCAATGATGAGCACATATTGCAAATTACTGAAGCACAAGAAGTAAAAGATAATGATTTTCATTTAGAGTAAGATAAACTCCTGTAGCTTTCAGAATACTCCACCCTAAGAGAAGATAGTCCACGCATGGCAAGATACTGGTTGACTTAGTAGGATAATTCATTTAAAAGTTGTTTCCAGCGAGCGAAAAATCAGTTATCCTCAATGAAATAACACATTTCACCAGCACAAATTTCACAATATTACACGACACCTTTTTCACATTTTCAGCATTATAAAAATGTGTAATGTGATACACGTACCGTGAAGTCCAAGAGAGCGTATGGTAGGTAAAAGAAGAATCGAAATATTAGGATTGACGAAACAGTGAAACGAACAGACAAAAGTATGTTGTGTCTCTCACAGTACTTGTTGGAAATGTTGAGGTTTCAAACAGTGCCATCACTTTTTGTTAGGCTGGCCTGTGCTGACTACGTCACCAACAATTGCCACTACGTCACAATCACTTCACCAACCGCCAATAGTATTTCTCCTTTTTGTGATCGACGTGTCAACATTTCTCTCTCGAAGCTTCGTTGTCAATTTTGCGGTGTTTTCCTAGCAATAACACGTTCGTATTGAGAAATGATTTCACCTCAACCTTGAACTATGCCGTGTCACTCTAAGGTCGTCCAATCACAAGTTGGTTTGGGTAGTATGATTCATAAAATCAAAAATGGCTGCCTAGCGACGACATGTCTATTTTTACATCTTACTACATCGGTCGCTTGTGTCAACTGTTTTTAGGACAAGATTTACTATAATTAGATCTGTCAGGCTAATCTTGGACATGTCATACTGGTCCAGCGTTACTGTTTTCTAACTGGGTTTTCGCCTAGTACAGAAGATAGGGGGTGATTGAATTATATAATATCACAGTGAGACACATTGGTCTCTGAGTTAGTAAGTAAATACAATAGGGGACCCTTTTAACCCAAACGGCACTCGATGGATGATCAGATCAGTAGCACGTCGGCAGCCTTTACTTTGACAGACATTTCATGGTACCTACCTTAGGCTAGGCCGACCTGAGAACCATGTTAGTATTTAAAACCCGCCTCGGTGTGGACTCGAACCTTTGACCACCCGGCTGTCAAAATTTGCTCAAAACCTGGCCACACAATTCACTTGCGAATGTTCACGTGGTGCGCAAGCCACGTGTAAAGTAATAAATGGGTCAATCGTCATTGAGAAAAACCTCGACCTAATCGCCATTAAATGAATAAATATTGTACGTGGGGGATTCCACGAAGAATCGCATACAATAATTAATGTCAATTGTCTTTGCTGCTAATTAATTTGTGACGTCGTAACAATGGATATTTGGCGTTAAACGCGTTTCAGATAGTTCTTCGGTGCGGCGAAGAGCACTGCGTGCGTGGGCAAGCTGAAAAACATCTAATTTTATTGGAAATTTGTTTCTGATGAACATGCAAAGAATACCATGGACAGACAGAAAAATTAATTCAGTTGAGTTGAGCTAAGAGCTGATATCACTGCACTAGGACATTCACATTAGCGCCCCGTCCTATAAGACTGTTCATTCCCCTGCGCTCCAGCATTGGCCATGGCAAAAAATCCATGCAATTATCACAATCTTTGACCTCTGAAGCGAGGAAAGCCATTCCACACGAACCATACCTTTCTCCACTTTACTAAGCATACTCCGTGAGTCCCTAATAAATGCAATATGTGTTGCAGTAGTCTCCTCTAACCATTGGAATGCAGCTGTTATTGCTTCCACCTCCATTCTCATGCTGGAGTTTTAAGTCTCATATGCCAGACTCTCCTTTTTCAAGCATCGGCTATTAGTCTTCGCGATAAAACCCCATCCACTGCGTCTGTTTCTCACCACTGACACATCGGTATAGATCACTATGTCACCTTGATGTGCGTTGTTCTGGATCAGTTGTTGCACCTCAAACACTCTATGCAGCTTGCTGCCCCTTCTCTGCACTCACGACCCAGTGTTACTGTTACATTGTGCCAGTCTGACATGTCTTCCGGTGCTTCAGCCCATTATTTTTCACGATTGATGTTCTCTAGATTACAGATCTGGCGTATAGATATTTCCGTCTGTGCCATCCAGGATTTGTCTCGTCTTAGCCTATGACTCTTGATCATATCTATGGCTTCATGCAAGGAGTGATCCTATCTGCAGCAATTCTCAGGTACCACTTGACTTGAAGGACCCTATGCCTGTCCGCCTTTGTTGATAGCCCTAGGATATGCTTCATGCATATAATTGGCGTGTTATTTGTGCACCCCAGGATCACCCGCATAGCCGCATTCTATATGCGCTCCAACCTTTCAAGCTGGCTCTTTGATACTGTCAGCAGCCCCAACCAATACTCAATGATAGAAATTATTAACTGCTGAAAGAGCCTGTAAAGCATCCTTTGCTCTATCCCTGTTAACGAAACAACTTGCACTGAAACTCCTGTTTCTCACCCTTATATGATAAAGTTAGGTATCCGATCACTAACCAAGAGATCAGGGGACGTGTGATATCCTTATATACCAATGGTTCGTGGGAAAATGTCCTATTAAACATTTAATAATTGTCCCTAAGCAGTTTCCTGCTATGGTTCTGTGATGTGATAGGGTGATAGGCATCACATTCTGTAGGCCTGAATGCACGGACTAATTGGTGGCCAGTTGTTCCCTCACTTAGCCAGATGACGAACACAGACGTCGAATCCACGCGCTCACAACAGTATCAGAGCAGCTCCTTATCAGCCAAGTTAACGCACCTGTTGCTCAACCATATAGAGGGATCGAATCCGGTACCTTCCGAGATGAGGCGGACACTATAACCTCTCAGCCACGCACCAATACTCAAACTGTGGTCACCCACAGAGTTGTCACCCATAGAGTGGTGAACCACAGAATGGTCACCCATAGAGTGGTCACCCATAGAGTGATGAACCACAGAATGGTCACCCATAGAGTGGTCACCCATAGAGTGGTCGCCCATAGAGTGGTCACCATGGAGTGAACCATTTAAAATACTTAACTGATTAGGTGCCGAAGGATAATATATCGCGAAATGTGACCTGCCATTTGAACGACATATCGCCATAATAAGGTCATCGTGTTATTTGTTGATGTTTTTTATCTTGGTATCTTCCGCAATTTCAATGATCAGTGAATGAGAGTTACATCATAATCATCATCATCTTCCACTTCTGCGTCAAGCGTGGTGGGGAGGAATAATTTTCTTTCCAGCGCCCGGTGGGCGGCACTGGATAGTGTCATTCCGTGTAGTTGTACTATGTCTTTGATGTCCTCAATCCATTTTCTTCTTGGACGTACTCTTAGTCTCGTCGCAGATTATCTTTAATGTAAGGCCAGTGATGATAGTTGTTGGTGTTGCATTCTAACGACATGGCCAAACCACTTGATCTTCTGTCTTTCAATAAATGTGGCACAAGATGTTGATCCCACAGTCTGTCTGATAGTAGCATGTCTTACTCGGTCACGGATTGTTAAGTTGGCAGCTCTCCTCAGGCATCTCATCTCGCAGGTGTTGATTTTGTGAAAGTGTGATTTGGATAATAACAATAATTATACATCATGATGACTGTATGAAAACGCTGGTTTTATTCGAACTAAGGTTTGAACCAAAAAAAAAAAAAACATACCCAGAAGGCATAATTGTAAACAAGGACACCGACCTGATCAAATAATCAGATTATTGTATTGGATAGCGAACCAATCGTCATGGCACATGATGACAATAATTCTAGAAAATAGCTATTAAACGAAGCATGTTCGGACAAGAACATTTAATATAATTCAAACTATAAGCTCAGTAATTTGTTTTTAAGCTTATCATCATCATCAAGTGCCGTGCCGGCTGGCGTAGGCGTTCATGGCTCTCCATAGATCTCGGTCTTTGGTTTTCTGGATCAACTCTGCTGCTGATATTCCTCCATGCCACCGTCTCAATCCATCCAGCATCATTTCTCTTGGTCTGCCTCTGCCTCTCTTCCCCTCGATCTTTCCAGTTGTTACGATGTTCTCCAATGCCTCTCTTCTCATCACGTGACCGAAGAAAGATGTTTTTCTCTGTCTTATTGTTGTATATAATGTTCTAGTTTCATTAGCCTGTTTCAGACAGTCGTCGTTAGTTACTCTGGCAGTCCAAGGAATTTGCAACATTCGTCTCAGAAACCACATCTCTGTTGCTTCTAATTTCTTCTTAATTTGTTCATTTACATTCCAAGATTCACTGCCATACAGCAAAACTGGTTCTACATAGCATTTCAGCACTCTCTTTCTTACATTCAGCGACAGTGACTTATTGCATAAGATACTCTTCATTTTCTGAAATGCGGCTTTTGCCTGCCCTATTCTGCTCCTAATCTCTGTTGTACATCTTCCATCTGATGTTATAAATGCCCCTAGGTATCTAAAATTATCCACATGATTAAGGATTTTCCCTTCTATTTCTATGTCACATTTTGGTGTCACCATTTTCTTTGATATTACCATTGTTACTGTTTTCTTGATATTCAAGGAGTCCTTTCCTTGCACTCTCTGTTACCACAACGTCTAATAATTGTTGTAGGTCTGTTGAATTATCCGCCACCAATACTGTGTCATCTGCATAGCGTATATTATTTATATTATAACCTCCAACTAGTATTCCTGGCATCTCTTTGATCTCTCTCATTATTACTTCCCTATACAGGGAGAAAAGATCTGGTGACAAGACACACCCTTGTCGTACTCCTAGCTTTATCTGTTCGTAACTACCCTCTTTATTTCCCATTTTAATTGCTGCTACTTGGTTCCAGTAAACATTCTTTATTATTCTTAAATCTTTTCCATCAATGTTGATATCTTCCAACATTTTAATCAGTTCATCATGTTTTACTTTATCAAATGCCTTATAAGCTGATAAGTGAATAAAATAAACATCATACATTTCAAAACGTTTACTGTATGCCTTCTCTACAGATGTCTCAGTTTGTTGCAACTAGAACTTCATCACAGCCACGGAAGATCTTTCCAGGCTACACATGTTGCGATATATCCCACCCACACCCACCCTTCGCCCCCAACCCCCTGATGCAGTTGACAGAGAAGACAACTAACTTTATTTGTTGACAGTTACATGTGTTTCTAGATCATTCTTTAAAATCTCAGATGACAAACAGTATTGGTGGTTAGTCATGATCGCCGATACCTGATCCAGATCAGATACCTAAAGAAGAAGGAGAAGAAAGGAGCAGCAGGAGAAAGAGGGAGAGGAAGAGGAAAATAAGGCGACTGCAGCGGAAGAAGAAGAAGAAGAAGAAGAAGAAGAAGAAGAAGAAGAAGAAGAAGAAGAAGAAGAAGAAGAAGAAGAAGAAGAAGAAGAAGAAGAAGAAGAAGAAGAAGAAGAAGAAGTAGGAGGAGGAGGAGAAGAAGAAGAAGAAGAAGAAGAAGAAGAAGAAGAAGAAGAAGAAGAAGAAGAAGAAGAAGAAGAAGAAGAAGAAGAAGAAGAAGAAGAAGAAGAAGAAGAAGAAGAAGAAGAAGAGGCAGAGGAGGAAGAGGGGAAGAAGAAGAAGAAGAAGAAGAAGAAGAAGAAGAAGAAGAAGAAGAAGAAGAAGAAGAAGAAGAAGAAGAAGAAGAAGAAGAAGAAGAGGGGAAGAAGAAGAAGAAGAGGCAGAAGAAGAAGAAGAAGAAGAAGAAGAAGAAGAAGAAGAAGAAGAAGAAGAAGAAGAAGAAGAAGAAGAAGAAGAAGAAGAAGAAGGAGGAGGAGGAGGAGGAGGAGGAGGAGGAGGAGGAGAAGAAGAAGAAGAAGAAGAAGAAGAAGAAGAAGAAGAAGAAGAAGAAGAAGAAGAAGAAGAAGAAGAAGAAGAAGAAGAAGAAGAAGAAGAAGAAGAAGAAGAAGAAGAAGAGGAGGAAGAGGGGAAGAAGAAGAAGAAGAAGAAGAAGAAGAAGAAGAAGAAGAAGAAGAAGAAGAAGAAGAAGAAGAAGAAGAAGAAGAAGAAGAAGAAGAAGAAGAAGAAGAAGAAGAAGAAGAAGAAGAGGGGAAGAAGAAGAAGAAGAAGAAGAAGAAGAAGAAGAAGAAGAAGAAGAAGAAGAAGAAGAAGAAGAAGAAGAAGAAGAAGAAAAAGAAGAAGAAGAAGAAGAAGAAGAAGAAGAAGAAGAAGAAGAAGAAGAAGAAGAAGAAGAAGAAGAAGAAGAAGAAGAAGACGAAGAAGAAGAAGAAGAAGAGGCAGAGGGGAAGAAGAAGAAGAAGAAGAAGAAGAAGAAGAAGACGAAGAAGAAGAAGAAGAAGAAGAAGAAGAAGAAGAAGAAGAAGAAGAAGAAGAAGAAGAAGAAGAAGAAGAGGCAGAGGGGAAGAAGAAGAAGAAGAAGAAGAAGAAGAAGAAGAAGAAGAAGAAGAAGAAGAAGAAGAAGAAGAAGAAGAAGAAGAAGAAGAAGAAGAAGAAGAGGCAGAGGGAAGAAGAAGAAGAAGAAGAAGAAGAAGAAGAAGAAGAAGAAGAGAAGAAGAAGAAGAAGAAGAAGAAGAAGAAGACGAAGAAGAAGGCGATGATGCTGATGATTATAATGGTAGTGGTTGTGATGGTGATGGTGATTATGATGATCTCCCTTGAATGTAGACTTTATCAATAAATATGTATAATCCTAGAGAAATGTATGCTATACTTTTCGGGGTTGTCACAGTTCCCCCTAGTTATTTATCTCAGACGCGACTTAACTACTTTTGCAAAGAAGTGTAATCTCTTTAAATATTCATTATTTAATAGCAAAATAAGGAAAGGATCTGTGTTAAAAATAGCGCACTGACATTTGCAGACTTAAAGAACAGACAGTTGGCGATATTAGATTGCAATAGATACAGTTTAAATCCGTCACAACGAGAATCCGCTTACAATCTGATGTATGTGCGCTGATGTAAGAATTCCTGTATCTGCTTTCAAACTCGACTTCTATGTGACAATAATGACCGTGGATAATGGAGTTGAGTGGATATCATCATCATGTGCCATGTCAATAAGCGTGGGCGTTCATGGCTCGACATCTCACACGATCTCTAATATTGGATTTGTGTATGTATCTTTGGTCCGATGTGGCGAAGGCATCCAAGTATTTATCTCTTTGCCTTCCTTCCTTCTTCCCCTTTTCCGATCAACTTTGTCAGTTCGTACTAAGTTTTCAAGTGTTTTCATCCACAATTCCACATAATGTGCCTACCAAATCTTGACTATCTGCGTCTAATTTATTTAATTAGTTTACGGCTTTTACTTATTTTTTGAAGACGTGCAACGTAGATCACAAGTAAAGGGTCATTTTTTTCAAATCGTAGTTAGTTAGTTAGTCGAGGTTCCAACTTCACGGCAACGGGTCGTCCCCATTATGATCCGTTCCTGTTCCAGTGATTATCACACAAAATGCTCCTCACTGTCCAATGTGAAAAGTGGAACAGACAGGAGTCTCGGCAATCCAACAGCCCGCACAGATACACTATGCATGATGCGGCTGCCAGAATGTCAACACAAAAGTCATCCACGAAATGGAATCGGCAGTCACCAGAAAGACTTTACTGATCTGGGTTTTCTCACTTGGCTCGGTCTCTTTCAGCAGGGCGACCCGCCGAAAGCGCCGCACAAAGCACCAACTCCTTAGCTCCAGCGTCGACTCCCAGGAGTCTCCTGAAAATGCACGCGTGAACCGAAAAGGCAAATCAGTCAATTCAGCAACAGCCGTTAGCCATTGTTCTGAACATGCAGTTCACTGCACAAACAAAAGCGGACAGATGTAAAAGTATTCCACATGAATTTCAAAGCTCACAGAATCGCGCGAGGAGCGGCTGGCCGAGTGGCTAGAACGCCGGACTCTCCTTCGGGAGACCCGGGTTCGATCCCTCAGTAATGTGTGGGATTTTTTTTTTTTTTTTTTGTCGGGGGTTAAGACGAAAATCCTAACCTGCACAATTTGCGGTGACTGCACTAGCCAGGCAGCCTTAATTCCTCAGGCTCAAAGACCCCTCTGCCATACACTGCAAGGTACTATATTGGCAGTAAATGACAGTTGACAGAGTCGCGTCAGGCACTCACTCAGTAGCAGGGCGACGGAACCATATACTAGCAGTCTAACATGAGGAAAATGCGAATGTAAACCGCAGCCACAAAGATAAATAGTCCAGTGGCCGTAGCGGTTCAATGCCTAACCGCCATGATGGGGACCGGAAGTTGTGTCACGTCTTAATGCATATCATGTCGTGGGGCACATTTTTTTTTAAAAACATGCTGGGGTTGACTGTGACATCCTGTAAAGGATATGTAACTAACATTTTAAGGCCTATGCGGTATATGGTGCTAGACCCGTGTGTGTATAAACCGCTAGGACACTCCAGGGGTGATGTGGTCAACACCACGCTGCTCGCCTTGACCTCCCAAGACATTTCCTGGCACCCATTTTAGGCTGGGCGCCCGGGTCAATGTTCATGGGTGTATATTTGTTTACACACTTTGAGCCCCAGCGTAGTGCTGACTGGACTGATATTTGCGTGTGGGCCAGCTTTCCCTGAGTTGTTGAGTTGAGTAAGAACCGAGATCAATGCACTCATGACTTTCCCATATGCACTCTATCCTCTCGTTCAACAGCCAGCGAAGAGTTAGACTACTAATCATTCCCACCACTATCTGATTGAAAGTTCTTCTGGTCTTCTCTCTCAGTTTTGATATTCTACCAGAATCTGTTACCTCTGAAGCGAGGTGAGCCATTCCACACAAAACATTATTTTCCATACTTTACTAAGCATACTCCTTGAGTCCGTGATGAAGACAATGTGTGTTGCATTAGTCTCACCTAACCAATGGAATACCGCTGTGACTGCTTCCACCTCGATTCTCATGCTGGAGATTGTAGCCTCATGTGCCATACTCTCCCTTTTCAAGAATCGTCCATTAGCCTTCGCAATTCCCTATTACCAGTGTCCCTCGCCATAAGGTGAATCCACTCTGACTTCAGAGGTACTTGCAATTTACGTGCCCAAGTCAAGGACGAGAAGTCAGCGTTTATGCCCTATTGACCAGTGCAGGAAAAGAACCCCTTACCTCGCCATCAGCACACCAGAAGTTTAGGAATAAACGCTCTTAACCTGTCGGTCACGTGACTTCTGGTAGGACTTAATTCTCGATTGTGTAATGGGGGATAACTGTGTACATTATACAGCATATTTATATTGTAGTTATTTCCCTTACAGTGAGAGTTAACCCTATCAACAAGTTGGTCGAAAGGCTCAAATATCGCAACTCTGCTGTAAACGGGCTCATCGCAATTCCGTCCAAATCACACATTTCGGGTGAGCAATGAAGAAACTGAAGTATGATCATCAGACGTCAAAAAGCATGAGCGCTTATACATCAACTATCACCCATACTGAAACATCAATATACATGTATGTGCGTACAGCAACAATGTATTAAATAGCATATGCATATTCAAACCAACCCCATCTACCAATGTCAAACTTGGGCATTATCTAAATCACATTTATGCAAAATCAACATCTGTGAGATGAGAAGCTTGAGAACAGTTGCCAACTATCTGAGACCGATTAAGAAATGATAGAAATGATGTTATCAGACCCTGTGTGACACATACTGTATTGAAAAGCAGAAGATTAAATGGTTCGGCCATCTCTTTAGAATGCAATACCATCAACTAGCAGCACTGGTGTTATATCAAAGAAGATCTGATATGAGAGCAAGAGGATACCTGAGAAGAAAATGGATTTGTATTAAAGACATCATACAATCATATGGAATGACACTATCCAGTGCCACCAAACGGGAGGTGGAACGTCAATTATTCCCACCAATGACGCTAGACAGCAAAAGTGGAAGAAGATGATGATGGTGATAATGAACGAAGAAGCTGCATGCCATGTGTTCCGTAGGGCCGTCGAGTTGTGTTCCCCAGGATTTAGACGTTACAGGGACTTTAGCAAATTGACCGTTTTGTAGATTTTAATGTAGCTGAATCAGTGCCTTTTGTTTTTGTGAGCTGATGAAGGCTTTCTAGCCACAACATTCGTTTTATCACCTGTGATTGTGTTGTAGTAAAGCTGCCCAATTCCACTTTCCGTTGATTACTCATTATGCAGCCTGCAATTCTTAGTTCAACTGCAATATATAAACATACATTGGCTCATTAAGATTAGAATACAGGACTCATTTAAACCAACATCAGATGTTTTCTAACATACCATTCATAAATATTTGATGTTTTTGTAATTAACACCCATGTATATTTGATGTCTTTATAATCAACATCCATGAATATTTGATTTTTTTCTATGCATAGAAAATCGTACGTTTTCTAGCACAAGAACCAGAAATAGCCGACCTCTTCTGAAACAACATCCATGAATATTTGATGTTTTCCGACTCTATGTAGAGAAAATGTTTTTAACACAACATCTAAGAAAATGTGATGCTTTCTGGCATTATCTAAAGAAAATCTGACATCCATAAATATTTCATGTTTTTCTTAACTAACACCCTTGAATATTTTATGTTTTCTGAAACAACACCCACGAATATTTGATATTTTCTCAACCAACATTCATGAATATTGACATTTTCTGGTCTTATCTCAAGACAATCTGACAATCCCAGCTCCAATTCCTTGACAGTTTGGCCTGTTTTTCTCCCCATGTGACCATCCATCCATCCATCATGTACCATGCCGGTAAGCGTGGGCGGTCATGTTTTGCCATCTCACTTGATCACCAGAGTCGTGGATCAGCTCTGTGTTTCTGTCTCGACCATGCCACGAGGCCAAGCCATCCAGGTATTTGCTTCTAGGTCTTCCTCTTGGTCTGTTCCCTTCGATCTTACCAGTTGTCACCAAGTTCTCCAATTCATTTCTTCTCATAGCATGCCCAACAAATTGTGACTGTTTACGTCTAATGTCTCTAGTCAGTTTACGATCTTCATTTGTTTCTTGAAGGATTTGTTCATTGGTCTTTCTGGCTGTCCATGGTATTCTTTGCATTTTCCTCAGAAACCAATTTCTACAGCCATCAGATGTTTTTCAGCTTGACTGCTCATTGTCCAAGCTTCACATCCATATAAAAGTACAGGTTCTATGTAGCACCTCAACACTCTTTTTCTCGTTTCAATTGACATCTTTTTATTGGTCAGTATGTTTTTCATCTTGCTAAAGGCTACTTTTGCCATGGCGATTCTTGTTCTAATCTCTTCAAGGCATCTCCCATCAGATGTTATTACTGTTCCGAGATAATTGTACCTATTCACTTGTTGAAGAATATTCCCATTTACTTGTATATTACATTGTGGTATTTCGTTCTTCCTAGTGACGACCATAATCTGTGTCTGTTTACAATTTAATTCTAACCCTCGTTGTTCACTGTGTGTAACAACCGCATCTACTAAATGTTGCAGATCCTGTTCATTGTCTGCAATCAAGACTGTATCATCTGCATATCTAATGTTATTGATGCATCGTCCCCCAATGTTGATTCCTTCCATATCTTCAATATTTCTGAAAATACTTTCACTGTACAGGGAAAACAGATCTGGAGACATTACACATCCCTGTCTCACACCTCTCTTAATAGGCTGATATTGGCCTACTTCATTATCAACTCTTATGGCAGCTTGTTGTTTCCAATATATGTTTTTTACATGTCTAAGGTCTTTTCCATCAATTTGTAGATCTTCAAGCATCCTTATCATGTCGACATGTCTCACTTTATCGAAAGCTTTTGTGTAGTCAATAAAGCAAAGGTGTAGATCTTTGTTTACTTCTATAGATCGTTCGATTATGGTTCTCAGTAAATACACAGCATTTACTGTACCCTTTCCTTCTACAAACCCACATTGTTCTTCTCCTATTTCAGGTTGTATTTTCCTCCTAATTCTTTGCATGATAATTCTTAGCAAAATCTTCGTGATGTGACTCATTATACTAATTGTTCGATGTTGATCACATTCCAAGGCTCCTGATTTCTTTGGGATTGCAATAACTACAGAATTACATAATTCATGAGGTATATTTCCAGTATCATATATTGTATTAAACAGACTGGTAACTTTATCTATTCCATATTCTTCTAAAGCATTAATCATTTCTGTTGTGACGCTGTCTGAACCGGGGGTCTTGCCAGATTTCATATGGTACACAATGTTACACAATGGTACACATGTGACACAAAACTATAACTGACTAGTAAATCACAAACAGCCAATAAATGCTGGGATTGATTGCAATGTCCCATGAAGGACATGCAACTAATTTAATGATATAGACAGTGAGACAAGAGGATCTACAGAAGTTTCTGTAAACCGGAAAGATCAAGGTGTTAGTGGCAGAGTCAACAGAGGGATAGAATGTTGGATTTGTTGGCTTTGTGGCATGGAAGAAGACTGGTCAGGGGTCAAAATTATCATGACCACAGAGGACAGATGTTTGTGGAGGAACATGACTGTAGAAACAATGCGAGACCTAGCAGTCCAAAGGTAGAAACCCAGAACACAGAGGACAGATGTTTGTAGAGGAATATGACTGTAGAAACAATGCAAGACCTAGCAGACCAAAGGTAGAAACCCAGAACACAGAGGACAGATGTTTGTAGAAGAACATGACTGTAGAAACAATGCAAGACCTAGCAGACCAAAGGTAGAAACCCAGAACACAGAGGACAGATGTTTGTAGAGGAACATGACTGTAGAAACAATGCAAGACCTAGCAGACCAAAGGTAGAAACCCAGAACACAGAGGACAGATGTTTGTAGAGGAACATGACTGTAGAAACAATGCAAGACCTAGCAGACCAAAGGTAGAAACCCAGAACACAGAGGACAGATGTTTGTAGAGGAACATGACTGTAGAAACAATGCAAGACCTAGCAGACCAAAGGTAGAAACCCAGAACACAGAGGACAGATGTTTGTAGAAGAACATGACTGTAGAAACAATGCAAGACCTAGCAGACCAAAGGTAGAAACCCATAACACAGAAGACAGATGTTTGTGGAGGAACATGACTGTAGAAACAATGCAAGACCTAGCAGACCAAAGGTAGAAACCCAGAACACAGAGGACAGATGTTTGTAGAGGAACATGACTGTAGAAACAATGCAAGACCTAGCAGACCAAAGGTAGAAACCCAGAACACAGAGGACAGATGTTTGTAGAGGAACATGACTGTAGAAACAATGCAAGACCTAGCAGACCAAAGGTAGAAACCCAGAACACAGAGGACAGATGTTTGTAGAGGAACATGACTGTAGAAACAATGCAAGACCTAGCAGACCAAAGGTAGAAACCCAGAACACAGAGGACAGATGTTTGTAGAGGAACATGACTGTAGAAACAATGCAAGACCTAGAAGACCAAAGGTAGAAACCCAGAACACAGAGGACAGATGTTTGTAGAGGAACATGACTGTAGAAACAATGCAAGACCTAGCAGACCAAAGGTAGAAACCCAGAACACAGAAGACAGATGTTTGTGGAGGAACATGACTGTAGAAACAATGCAAGACCTAGCAGACCAAAGGTAGAAACCCAGAACACAGAGGACAGATGTTTGTAGAGGAACATGACTGTAGAAACAATGCAAGACCTAGCAGACCACAGGTAGAAACCCAGAACACAGAGGACAGATGTTTGTAGAGGAACATGACTGTAGAAACAATGCAAGACCTAGCAGACCAAAGGTAGAAACCCAGAACACAGAGGACAGATGTTTGTAGAGGAACATGACTGTAGAAACAATGCAAGACCTAGCAGACCAAAGGTAGAAACTCAGAACACAGAGGACATATGTTTGTAGAGGAACATGGCTGTAGAAACAATGCAAGACCTAGCAGACCAAAGGTAGAAACCCAGAACACAGAGGACAGATGTTTGTAGTGGAACATGACTGTAGAAACAATGCAAGACCTAGCAGACCAAAGGTAGAAACCCAGAACACAGAGGACAGATGTTTGTAGAGGAACATGGCTGTAGAAAGAATGCAAGACCTAGCAGACCACAGGTAGAAACCCAGAACACAGAGGACAGATGTTTGTAGAGGAACATGACTGTAGAAACAATGCAAGACCTAGCAGACCACAGGTAGAAACCCAGAACACAGAGGACAGATGTTTGTAGAGGAACATGACTGTAGAAACAATGCAAGACCTAGCAGACCAATGGTAGAAACTCAGAACACAGAGGACAGATGTTTGTAGAGGAACATGACTGTAGAAACAATGCAAGACCTAGCAGACCAAAGGTAGTAATTGACAGTAGTATGAATGACTGATCAAACAACAGATAACATAATGCTGCTCCTCTTTGGTGCATGTCAAAAGTGGGGCGGCCTTCTTTAAACTGTCCTAATGATATCACAGCATTCATCTGCACCGTGATGTCACGTGCTTAACACGTTTGACATCCTTAACAACAATACTGACATGTTACAAGACAATGGCAAGGTTACTGTAATTTCTATAATACTTTTAAAGTTTTCATTTGAAGCCCTTTATACATAAATAACCTACGATGAGGCCAAAAAACTGATCAGAAGCAATGATAGACCCAAGCTGAAGTCAGTGTTTGCAGGAATCCAGAAAGATGATTCATATTACAAACTCAACCGAAAAGAACATGTAATAACCTTCAGACTTTGCACAGGACACAACAGGCTAAAATCAGCATCATCATGTGCCACAATAAGCGGGGAAGGTCAAGGTTCGCCATCTCACACAATCACCAGAGTCGTGGATCAGCTCTTTGTACTCATTATGCCATGTGGCCAAGCCATGACTCATTTCTCTAATAAATTTAGAGAAATAAATTTCATTTGTTTCTTGTAGTACTTGTTGCTCTCCGAGGCTAAGGGCTTACGGACACGATGCATAAGCCCACTTGCCTGCGTTCGAAACACAGTTGTGACGATTTGGCAGCAGACTGCGTTGCGCTGGATTTTAATATGTTGGTATGGGAGCCAGTCATTCAGAAAGCAATGGCAAACTACTGAAGACATCAACATAGGATATGCCCCCCCCCCCCCCAAAAAAAAAAAGTACTTGCTTATTGGTTTTTTCTGTCTGTTCATCGTAATTTGTAGATTGTTTTTTTTTTTCTTTTTCAGAAACCATATTTCCACCACCATTAGATGATTCTCAGCTTGTCGTCCATGTCTGACAGTCATATACTTGCATAGGTTCCATATAGCGCTTCAACACTCTTTTTATCATTGTAATTGACAGCTCAAATACCTCTTGTTTAATAAACTAAAGATGAATATTACTGTGGAACCAGTATATGACAGCTGAACATTTGTTACAGGGGTGTCCAACATATGGAGAACAGAGACAACTAACCTGGCCTATAGCCATCCCATGTCAGGACAAAGGCTTGGAGGATGTCAACAAGCTTAAGTTGTCTGCTGCTTTGTTTGGATTTATTTATACTCATGGGACGCAGAGGTGTTTACAAGGCACCAGGGCCGGGTTATATACTGGCCAAGACCTATTGAAGCGTCCTCGCCGAGCGTCCTGGGCAACAGGTCCCTTCGGGGTCCTGGCTGAAGTCAATAGGATCGCCGATTCCTCCGAAGTCGGAGAGTGTCTGCCTGTATGGCGAGGAACCACCAGTCTGCACACCAATAAGCCAGACATGGGACAACGGATACTCACGCAAACCTCAGGTCCTGTATGACATCACACTGATGTTGGACAACAGGATGCCTTCATCCGACATACAGGACTTTGCGTTGGAGCTCAAGCCAATGAACACAAGCAAGCATTTATACTCGTGTCTGAAGGTGTAAAAGAAACAATTAGAAAAAGAATATGACTCCATATGCCCGTTTGGCATGGCAGCTGATGACAATAATTCCAAAAAATAGCTGATAAACGAAGCATGTACAGACAATGAACATTTAATATCCTTCAAGCTTTAAGCACAATAACTTATTGTAAGCATGTCATTGAACAAAATAAACATCATATATTTCAAAACATTTGTTTATGTCATCTATAGATGTCTCAGTTTGTTGTCACTAGAATTTCCTCACAGCCACGGTTGATCCTTCTACACAACACAAGGAAAGGAAGAAAGTCGAGGGAATGAAATGTCCGAATAAATCTCCTGCAAATGAAAAATCAGTTTAAAAAAAACAACCACAATTTAATAGCCTACTATATAACAGATTATAGATGCAGCATCAGCATCATTTAGCAAGTAAGTTACAGAATGCCGTTCTCGTTAAAACCAGCAGAATAGACTCTTGCTCCTTCACCACATCCCCATCCCTCATAAATTTTCACAATGTGACCTACATATTGAAAACAAATAACATGTGTAATTTTTACTAAGTTAGTTAGTTAGTTAGTTAGTCGACAGATCATCCTCGTTGCACATCGGACCATTCAGTCCATAAGTGCTCGGATCCCCTCCTCAGCAAATCCCGCAGCGTGTAGCGGCTAACGACGCCAGTTCTGTGTTGGTTTATCAATCTTCTTTGGCTTCCTGCGTAGTGTTCTTGTTTGGCCACCCCTCTTTTAATTTGCTGCTCTCGCAGTCTGGCCATTGTTGTAGATTCACAGTCATCACTTGGTTCTTGCAAAAGTCTCACTTCTCGTAGAGCATTCAGAATGTCAGCCTGGTCCATGGCGCGTCCGCCCTCAACAGTAGCTTCACCTGCGAGCTTGTCAGCCCGCTCATTTCCTTGTACTCCCGCATGCCCTGGCACAAAGATGAAACTAATCTTTGCCAGCCGAGACCGCTTCAGAGGCAGCAACCATTCTCTTCGGATCGACCCCTCCTCTATCCTCTTGATCATGTTCATTGAGTCGCTAAGGAAACAAGCCCTAGTGAATGTCTGTGTCTCGAGCCATGTTATTGCTTTACTTACTGCCATGACTTCCATGGTCAGGCTACTTGTGGTTTCAGTGAAAGCACCAGAGTCCTCCTTCACAATTCTCCCTCCGGCCCGAGCTGTAAAGGCCCATGAGCTTCTCACATGTCGGACGACCGACCCATCTGTGTAGATGATCGCGTCACTGTCTAGCGAATTCTCGAAAATCAACGCTTGTACTTCAGCCTCAACAGCAGCCGGATTTTCTTGTCTGCATTTTCTATCTAGTTGGATGCAAACTGAAAAGGATGTGCAGAAGTCTGTTGGCACTTGCACCCACTCCTCGCCAGGTTCTAAGTCCTCAAGTGAACACACCTGTTGAAGAATGTCCTCGGCTTGACCCATCCACGACCGTCCTCTTTTTAACCTGCTGCCCTTCACCTTCCTAATTTCACTATGCAGTGGATGCTGTGTGTTTGCGTTAATTCTGAGGTAGGCACGTGCCCTGCAAACTTGCATTCTCTCTTCAATGGTTGGAAAATCAAGAAGGTAGCGCATCGCCCTGCATGCTGTATCTCTTGTACATCCAAGAATAATGCGCATAGCTTCATTCTGTATCCTTTCCATCCTTTCTATCTGCTTATGGCTGAGAGTCAGGATTGCCATTGCATACTCCAAAACAGACATGACCAGCCCCTCGTACAGAAGACATAGGTGGCGCTGCTCACAGTTTGCTGCCGCCATCACCCGCATCGCTGCCAAACCCCGCTTGGCCTTTGTTATCACCTGGTCTATGTGCACATTATAAGCAAGGCTTCGATCAAACCGTATCCCCAGGTAATTCATTGCCTGCGTTCTTTCCACCGTCTCTGAACACAGCATTACAGTTGGTGTTGGATTGTTGACAATATGATTATTCAACGAGAACCAAGTCACTGTTGCCTTTGTTGGGTTGACCATTGCCCCAGCTTCATCACACCAAGTACTTATGCGATTGAGTTCGGTTTGTAGTTCCACAGCAACCTCCTCTCTATCCTTACCCTGACGATACACTAAAACATCATCGGCATATGACAATGTCCTGCCAGGTCCAGTGATCTGCTCACTGGTGATTCTCACTGTGTAGGCGTTGAACAGTACCGGAGATAATGGTGATCCCTGTGGTAGGCCAGGATATATTGTTGTTGGTTCCGAAGTCCAACTGCCACATCTAAAAACTACTTTCCGTTGGAAGAGAGCTGCAGCGATCCAACTAAGGAGGAATGGACTTACGTTTAGTTCAAGAAGCTGAAACATTAAAAAATCCAGTGGTACTCTGTTGTATGCGTCCTCAAGATCAATCGCTGCAGCAACGGTTTCAGTGCCTGAGTGGAAACCTTCATAGACATCGTGGGCAAAGACTGCTGCATTGGTCCAGGTTTCTCTTTTTGGACGGTACCCACCCAGGGTAGGTGGGAAAACACCTTGCCTCTCTAGTTGGCTTGATATTTTCCTGGCAATTACCTTCTCCAGCAGCTTGCCTATTGTATTCTGCATGGTTATAATTCGATATCCCTGAATTTTCTTGTGGTCTTTGTCAGGCTTCGGCAAGGGAATCAGATAGCTGTGTAACCATTCCTCCTTGATGCTAGCACTCCCTATACTGTTGTTGTACATGTCTGCTAGTTTCTCTAGCTCATTGTCGGTACACCTATTTATGTCGTCGTATCTTATGCCATCAGGACCTGGAGCACTGTTTTTTGATCGTCGAAGCACAGCCTTGATTTCTTTCACTGTCACTGTGTCTTCATCCGAAGTGTTCTGGGCCTTGCATCTGTCTGAGGTGACCTCCTTGGCCTGATTCCGGCCTCCCATGTCTGTCTGGTTGCTCTGCTCAAGGTAGCGTTCAAAGAGGGCTTTGCCCTTGTCCTCGTCAGTCCTCTGCCAGATGAGGTCAGCACCTTGGAAGTCAGAAATGCTCTTATTCTTGACTACACCACTCATGCTTTTATGTAGTCGCCAGAACAATTTCAGTGACTTGTCTGTGCTTACTCTTTGACACACCTCTGCCCATTTTTCGCTTTTAACCACCGTGACCAGTTTTTTGAAATAGCTTACTTTTGTGTGCATCTCTCTTTCTAAGTGCAAGCAGGGACTAGGATGACCAGCTCTGTTCTTCTTGGCATTTTGCCATCTCCTTACAGCACTACGCTTATCCACCCAAGCCTTCTCCACCTCGAAACTCCACCACGGTGGCTGCTCCCAGCTTTTTTTCCTTTTCTTCCTGCCCTGAAACGTTCTGCGCTTGTCACGTCTTATTTTACTCACCACATCTTGCCCTGTACTGTCATACTGGAACGTCTTTACCTTTAGCTTGTGCTGCCTGGTTCTGCCTTTCTCCACCAATATGCTGCATGGGTGGTGGTCGCTGCCATGGTGTCCTAGGACACCCCATCTACACACTGTAGTGAGTGAAGGTGAAACTAGCGCCAGATCAATAGCACTGTCCTCATCGCCTGGACGGCTTGCTGTCCTGGTGACACAGCCACTGTTGATACAAACCAGGTCGATGGTTTCCAGTGCAGTCTCGAGCTCCTCCCCTTGTGTATTGGAGGAAGTGTTTCCCCATGATCTGCCTTTAGCGTTGAAGTCACCACAGAAAATAACATTTCTCTCGTGGCCTAATATGCCACTTAAGCACTGCCACTTCTGGGCGTCCACACTCGCATTGCGGGCATAAACATTAACCAACACGAATGGTATACTGGAATGAACTCTCAACGCCTGTATTTGTATATCGTCACTGTTCCACCTGGACATGTCTAGCTCTGACGCCACCATGCCCATTTTACCACACCCATTTTACTAAGTTACTATACATAAAGTGTATTGGAATGTGTACTATCTTAATAACTAATATGCATTCAGTTTTAATTTAAAAAAACAAGAGCTGTTAATTCGACCTAAGAATCTGCCAGGAAAAACAGGATTTACAACCAATAAAATGGTTAAATATGGCCTTCAAGGTTAAGCTTCATTTATAAAACTATCAGCTTTAAAAGACACCCACTCCCTGTGTGGTAGTTTAACAAAGGTCTTTCCACAAAATGTTTACAACTATTGTAACAGCTTTACAACTATTGTAACAGCTTTACAACTATTGTAACCGTTTTACAGCTATTGTAACAGTTTAAAGACTATTGTAACAGTTTTACAACTATTATAACGGTTTTACAACTATTATAAGTTTTACAACTATTATAAGTTTTACGACTGTTGCAACAGTATTACGACTACTGTAGCAGTTTTACGACTACTGTAGCAGTTTTACAGCTATTGTAACAGTTTTACAATTATTGTAACAGTTTTACAACTATTGAAGCAGTTCTACAACTATTGTAACAGTTTTACGATTACTGTAACAGTTTTATGACTATTGTAGCAGCTTTACGACTGTTGTAACAGTTTTACAACTATTGAAGCAGTTCTACAACTATTGTAACAGTTTTACGACTATTGTAACAGTTTTACGACTATTTAACAGTTGTATGACTATTGTAACTGTGACGAAACGGGACTAGATACAGTCTGTCCTCTAGATTATTTCCCTTTGGTCGGAATAAGCCGGGTTAGTCTCCCTTGATCTGGTGATCATAACTATGGTATACCCCGGTTTAAATAGTCCGTGACGTCAAAATTTTGGTGACTTCTAGAATATGCTAGAATGTCCCCGGCCCAGTGTGTACGTGGTTTGTTGGCACGTTGGACTCACAATTGCTCGGGACTCACGAGGTTTTGGAGTTCTCCCTGATCCTTGGGATTCTCGGAGCCCGAGAAGTCCTTGAGGCAGCAGACTTAGCTATCCAACGGCAGTCGTCAGTCGGACATCGTCAAAGGTGGCCACAGAAATTCACTATGAGAGGAGATGTCGTTTTTCTCGGCCAGGGTAGACATCTGCAGTGAAAGGGTGTGACTCAAAGATCACAAGGTAATGTTGAATTACGATGTCTATTAGCTGATGTCCGTAAATATACCGCCCGCAGTCTAAAGACATTTAATCGTCGGTCGAAATAATTATCTCCTTGGAGCACATAAATTGACCGACGCCTGTCTGCATTTTAATTAGCTGTTATTGATCGGCTAGGTAATGTGCTTGGCAGACGCTGCTGGTAACGCCAATGTTTGTGTGTGTATAACCATTAAGCCTGAGTACGTGTGTTCCATCTGATAAGTGGGTAAATCTGATGTTAGTACATCTGATAGAAGTTATTTACTGTTAGAGTACAAATTATATGCATTGTTAGTGATATGTACGTTATTATCACTGCTATGTGTAAGTAGGTTCATGTAATTTACCAACTGTGTAGCAGATGTGTTACCTATCTGATTTAGTGATTACATACTCAGAGCTGTCAGGAAGTTTGACATTCGTTACATTGTGATGCTAGAATCATTTAATAGTGATAAGTTATTGCTTGTTATTATTATTGATGTGTCATTTGCTTGGCTAGAATAGGATGGTAATTTATGTCTTATATCGGTGGTGGTATTATTCCGGGAACAAGGTGGTGTTATTTCATTGGGATGTGCAGGTAAGTATTTGCTGTGTAAAGATGCCAGTGATATTCCACTTAGGCAGAATTGTTTTATATTTACCGGATAGCGGTTGATAGAAAGTATTCATGATGCCTGATGTCACTGCTTGTTTACATGCCCGTCCGCCAGAGTGACCAGGCGTGTCCAATCGTGTGTATGTCTAGCCGACCGACTGGTTATGAGGCCTGTCCGACCGACCGTTATGTTGCATGTCCGAACCAAAATGATCGTGCTTAACCGAAGGTGGAATTAAAATACCCGACCGAGAGCGATGCGGCACTCTGTAATCGAGGCCGTTGCGTCTATGTAGATCCGAACTATGTACAGACCTTGATCTGTCGCTATTATTTCTCCTCTTCAAGAAACCTGACTCTGATAGTGAAGTAACTTATTCACTGCAGTGAGGAAGTAGTAGTATCCTCTGTGGTAATTGGCCAGAATTTGGGAGATTTGAGATTTAGGAGATGAGGGGCTGGAAGCCTCTCTAAAATGGATGACGTGGCCTAATTCGCCACGGACCAAGATGCGCTGGGCCCACAGTAGCTGTGGGAAAGTGTTTTCGGTGGAGGGCCACCATATCTGTGCTAGACCTGCACAGACTTGACCGTCATGGATGACGGGCAATTAATAAAGGTCTAACGTTGTTCTGGGACGGAGATCCCAGAACAGAAGCTGTTGCTGTGTTATGAGTTTGTTAATTAAGTTTAACAATTCCTAGTTTATAATTTATTAATGGTACGTTAATGAATTGTGAGGTATATAATTTACTAGCTGACCCGGCCCGGCTTCGCCCAGTCCTTGGTGGGGAGCATCTCATTTAATTCATATAAGTAGTCATATAAGTTCCCGTTCCCGTTACCGACTGTCTGTCTGTCTGTCTGTCTGTCTGACCCGGCCCGGCATCGCCCAGTCCTTGGTGGGGAGCATCTCATTTAATTCATATAAGTAGTCATATAAGTTCCCGTTCCCGTTACCGACTGTCTGTCTGTCTGTCTGTCTGTCTGACCCGGCCCAGCCCATGGTGGAGAGCATTTCATTTAAATCATATAAGTAGTCATATAAGATCCCGTTCCGGACTATCTGTCTGTCTGCCTGTCTTGTGTAAATGGAGGAGGGAGGAGGAAGAGGGAGGTGGAGGAGAAAAGAGGAGGGAAGAGGAGGGAGGAGGAGACATGAGACAGGAGGAATAGGGAGGAATAGGAGGGAGGAGGAGGGATTAGGAAGAGGAGGGAGGAGTAGGGTGGAGGAGGAGGGAGGAGGAAGAGGGAGAAGGAGGGAGGAGGAGAACGCAGGAGGAGGAGGGAGGAGGAGGAGGAGAGGGAGGAGGAGGGAGAGGGAGGAGGAGGGAGGAGGAGGAGAGAGTAGGAGGAGGGAGGAGGCGGAGGGAGCAGGAAGAGGGAGGAAGAGGGAGGAGGAAGAGGGAGAAGGAGGAGGGAGGAGAAGGAGGAGGGAGGATGAAGAGGGAGGAGGAGGGAGGAGGAGGAGGAGAGGGAGGAGGAGGGAAAGGGAGGAGGAGGGAGGAGGAGGAGAGAGTGGGAGGAGGGAGGAGGCGGAGGGAAAAGGAAGAGGGAGGAAGAGGGAGGAGGAAGAGGGAGAAGGAGGAGGGAAGAGGATGAGGGGGAGGAGGAAGAAGGAGGACGAGGAGGAATGTGAAGGGAGGAGGAGGGAGGAGGAGGAAGGAGGAGGAGAGGAGGAGGAGGAGGAGGAGGAGGAGGAGGAGGAGGAGGGATGAGGAGGAGGGAGGAGGAGGAGGAATGTGAAGGGAGGAGGAGGGAGGAGGTAGAGGGAGGAGGAGGAGGGAGGAGGAGAATGGAGGAGGAGGGAGGAGGAGGAGAGGGAGGAGGAGGAAGGAGGAGGGGGAGGAGGAGGGAGGAAGAAGGAGGAGGGAGGAGGAGGGATGAGGGGAGGAGGAGAAGGGAGGAGAAGGGAGGAGGAGGGCGAAGGAGGAAGGAAGAGGAGGGCGAGGAGGTAGGAGGAGGGAGGAGGAGAAGGAAGAGGGAGGAGGAAGAGAGTGGAAGAGGGAGGAGGAGGGAGGAAGAGATAGGCGGAGAGAGGAGGAGGAGGGAGGAATAGGAGGGAGGAGGAGGGAGGAGGAGGAGGAAGAGGGATGAGGAGGGAGGAGGGTGAAGGAGGAGGAGGAGGGAGGAGGGTGAAGGAGGAGGAGGAGGAAGAGGGAGGGGGAGGAGGAGGGAGAAGGAGGAGGAGGAGGGAGGAGGAGAACGCAGGTGGGGGAGGAGGAGGGAGGAGGGAGAGGGAGGAGGTGGAGGGAGAAGGAGGAGGGAGAAGGAGGAGGGGGAGGAGGAGGAGGAATGATGAGGAGGGAGGAGGAGGAAGAGGGATGTGGAGGAAGGAGGAGGAGGGAGGAGGTAGAGGGAGGAAAAGGGAGGAGGAGGAGGAGGAGGGAGGAGGAGAAGGGAGTAGGAGGGATGAGGAGAAGGGAGGAGGAGAGGGAGGAGGAGGGAGAAGGGAGGGGGAGAAGGAGGAGGGAGGGGGAGGAGGTAGAGGGAGGAGGTAGAGGAGGAGGGTGGAGGTAGAGGGAGGAGGAGGGAGGAGGCTGGGAGTAGGAGGGAGGATGGAGGAGGAGGGGAGAGGAAGAGGGAGAAGGAGGAGGGAGAGGGAGGAGGTAGAGGGAGGAGGAAGAGGAGGAGGGTGGAGGGAGGAGGTAGAGGGAGGAGGAGGGGAGGAGGTAGAGGCAGGAGGAGAAGAGAGGAGGAGGGAGTTTGCCATTCCGAATTCATACTCGTCTAGGTTCTGTGATTTCGGTCCTTCCATTGATCGTTCTTCCCTTCTACACGACTGTAGATAACTTCCTTACACATAAAAAGATTAATTGTTATTGATATTGCCGTGGCATGGAGGCATATATATATATATATATATATATATAATATATATATATATATATATATATATATATATATATATATATATATATATGAGCAGCAGAGTTGAACGCCTACGCCAGCCGGCACGGCACTTGATGATGATGATGATTGCCGTGTGACGATTCTGTGTAGTCACGTCATTTTCTTCCCTTTCCCTAGCGTTTTGGTTCGGGGATTCTTTCATCATCATCATCATATATTTAAGTACGTATTTTGGGAATGGGAGGAGGGAGGAGGAGGAAGAAGAAAAAAAATACGACAGTGGGCTGCACTGGAATGAAAGGAAGGCGTGTAGAAAATTTCATCTCAATCGGATGGGCCGTTCGCGAGCGCATATAGGACATACGGACAGACAGACATACAGACGGAGATCGCAATTTATATATAAGAAGATTAATGTTGTGTAGTCATTAATGAGTTAGATTTAATTAGTTGATCCTTGGGTGAAGGGATTGATTAATTGTTGAGTTAGGTAGAGGAGGAGATGTCCGGCTGGGCACCTCCTAGATAGTGTAACCACTACACTGAAAGAGAAGTAGGTGTATTTTCTGGTTGATGAATGGTGAAGAAACAGGAGTGGATTAGCACCAGGCGAAGGATACATTAACAGAGTCATACAGTCTACTCTGGTGCTATCGGGCTATCTGTTGCCCAGACGAGTTACTTGACTATATACTTGTGTATTATTGTGTTCTCTTGCAGCCTCATGCCTATACATTGTATTTAAGAGTGGATCGATGATAATGATATTATATATATTACTGAGAGGCATGTATTAATGTTGAGATGCAGTGTAGTCCTTGTTGTAGTGGAGTACTCACACCAACCCCTCCATGTTTCAGGATCTGTTATAGTATATCCTATGGAGATTCAGGAGCTCAACCATAAGCTCCACGGGACTTGCTCGTTCCAGTGCCAATCAAGATGAGATTTGAGGCTACTGGGAGCAGTCATCTGAATCTGCCTACGTCAATACTGGAGAGTCAATTGAGTTGAGATTAGCCCGGTAGGTCTAGGCTAAGACCACCACCAAGAGTCCGACGAAGTTAGTCAATCGATCCAGATAGGGTCAGAGACTAAAGCGTCTATTGGTTCCAGCCAGTGAGGTACTGGTACATGTCTCAATCAATGATAACCTTGGGATTTTCCAGGCAATGAAGTTCAGGTGTTGAAACGAATGTTTACCAGTCATGACAATGGCCAGTTTATTAAGCTTCCGGCCCGGCTGGGTCGTAATGAGAAACATTGTCTAAAGTTCACGGAACCGCAAGGGTGAATCAACAGTTGTGATCCTTTTTGAAGCCATGAACAGGGTCATATGACCGGCAGCAGAGATTTGACATTCTGGTGAACTGTACAGGTAGTTGATACCTACCGAACTGAGTTGATGGACAGACTTGGTGAACTGTTAAGGTAGTTAATACCTACCGAACTGTGTAAGATAGCTACATGAGAATATGTTCAGTTCTAACATTCACTTGTTGAGTCATGCAATTGTGACATTGTGGTACTATGGAGCCAGTGCTCCAGTTATAGGTTGCTGATAAGTGTTTCCCAGGAACTGGCGAGACAGAAGAGCAACCAGGCTCTTGTATATACTAGTGTATTGTGCTATATGGGTTTTCTCCAGTTGGGGACATCTAGGATTCTAGGGTCGACCCAGACGTCATCAGCGGAGTGGAACTTGTGATTTAGTAAGTCATCGAGGGATGATCCTCAATGGTTGGTGAAGTGTCTGTCAGGCATTAGTCCTACGCCTGACCAGCCCGAGATCTTGTTCACAGTGGGAGGAGAAGACTTTGGAAGGGTCTATGCCTTGGAGTTCCTTTACACTGGAGGTTTCTCGGGTGAGTCGTTAACTACGACGGGACAGCCTCACGAACTTAAGTCACATGCTCTGTGATGAAGACGGATCATCAGGAGATCTTCTCGTGTACATATTGTCTTCTATCCAGGCTTTCAGCCATCCTTCTCTAAGTTACAGTTGACGTATTTAGAAATTAAATTTTGCTTTGTTAGCTATGGCTTTGTGTATTAGTATGACTGTTGTCTTGTCCGAGCCCCCTGTGGGTAGGAATCCATAAGAGGGGAGGGAAAGGTCAGCTGTCCCGGCTTGTGTGGGGCCTTGTAGATGTAAAGTCCTATTGGGGTGGTCGGAGCAAAGGCTGGGGATATTAACTATAGTAACATACCTGTCCAAGCCCCGGGGGTCTTGTTACAGCTATAGAGTGGGGGGCTCGTCCGGGATCTTCTCTTTGTTCTGACATCTCGTAGGGATAGGTTATAGTGTCATCTGTCCTATACCTATTGTCTACTTGACGAGTAGGGCTACTGATACCTTTCTCTTCGACGTGGACAGACATTAGTTAGTTAGTATAGATTGTTGGTTACATTGTTAGTTACCTTGGTAGTTAGCATTGTAATAGTGGTATTAGCATATTGTTTGCCTTGCATATCTATACTTAGTACTTAGTTACACTAAGCATGGCTACTCGGACTTTAGATTTGTCTAAGGTGCGGGCATCTGCAATAGAGATGGGATTAGAAGGTGAAGCATTCAGAGCTTATGTACTTGAAGTAGAAAGAGACTTCAGAGCAGAAGAGAGGGAGCGAAGAAAGTCAGAAGCTGAGCTTGAAGCTCGAAAGCTAGCACTTGAAGAGCAGAAGTTGGCTGCAGACCAACAGTCACAGAAACTCGCAGCTGAACTAGAATCTAAGAAATTAGAAGCTAGGAAACTGGAAATGGAACATGAGTTCCGTATGAAGCAACTTGAGGTAGAGGCTAAATCTGTTGGTGAAACTGAGGGAGCAGTAGGTGGAGAAGCTTTACCTAGCTCATCAGCAGCCAGCAGACCAGCTTACCATGCTATGAAATGGCCTTTTCCACCATTCGAACCTGACAAAGAGAAGATTGATCAGTTCTTAGAGAAGTTCGAGGCTATGTGTAAAGCTATGGGCTTAGAGCCTGAGCGTTGGAATTTGAAGCTTTCACAAGGACTCCGTGGCACCGCGTACGAAGTGTATGCGCGTCTTCCACCAGGGATGGAAAATGATTATCCAACCCTGAAATCGGCTCTTTTGAAGAGATTCGAAATGACAGCCCATGCGTACAGGCGGAGATTCAGAACTTCCAAGCGAAAACCAGGTGAGATGTTCTCGGCCTATAGTGTGAGGTTGAACTCATACCTTTTGAAATGGATGGCGTTGGCCGGTTTCAAAGAGGATTATGAGAGTTTGAGAGGGCTGGTGGTGGTGGATCAGATGAAAATGCAGATGTCCAAGCCTTTGAGAAATTTCTTAGGTGAAAATGGAGCGGAAAGGCTAGACAAAGTAAATATGTTAGCGGAGAGGTATGTGGAAGTCTATGGTGAGACTGGGGATTCCAGTCAGACTGATCCAAAAGTAAGGCAGAAGGGGCATGATAAGAAGCCCAAGACCAAAGGTCCCAAAGAATCATCCAGTATAACAGATACCTTGGTAGATAACTCTGGTAAGAAACCCGAGAAGCAAAGCCCTCCCGCCTCCCCAAAACGGAAGTGGAGTAAGAGGTGGTGTAAGTACTGTAAGTCACCTTCCTATAATACTGTAGACTCTCAGAGGAAGTCGAAAGACTTGCACTTTGCTTGTCTCGCCGCAAATAGGGGTAGACCTAGCGAGACCAAAGAAGCGGGTAAAGAGAAACCAGAGTCAAAGAGATCACCTGTGGTCGAGACGATAGAAGTGAATGGGAAGCAGGTGGAATGTCTATACGATACAGGATTGCAGTTTGAGCTGTAATCTCATCCCACCTTGTGAGCCCAGGGCAGCTCACCGGCGAGACAAGAGAATTCCAGCCGGCCATGAAGAGCTCCGTAGCTATGAACTTGCCGATTGCTCGGATTGACATTCGGTGCAAGTATGTCACGGGTAGCATCAAGGCAGCTGGCTGTGCTGCCTGATCCTATTTACCCTTTGATCCTCGGTCATTCACGTGTATTCTTGGGGGACCCCATGAAACATGGCCTAGTGAGCGATAGGCAGGCCAGGGCTAAGGATGGAGAAGGGCAGTGTGGTAAGTTGATTGACCATTCTCTTGCGAGGTTAATGAGCAGTGCTCAAAGTAGGGACACGACCTTGCGTAAGCCGATCACCAGGCCGTTACGTTTCGGGCCTAATCGCTGGAGGTAACGTACGTCTGAGGTGGTGGTTGGTGAACCAGCGTCCCTACCATTTCGGTAGATATCCCCGGGGAAAGTGAACGTTATGGAACGTCCTTTCCTGTAAATCCAGTCTCTGTAGAGTGAAGGATCAGAGTCCAGACAGTTCTTGGTCTAGTAAGTTCGACCGGGTCGACCTTCTTAAGTGGGGGACCTATGTGACGAAACGGGACTAGATACAGTCTGTCCTCTTGATTATTTCCCTTTGGTCGGAATAAGCCGGGTTAGTCTCCCATGATCTGGTGATCATAGCTATGGAATTCCCCGGTGTAAATAGTCCATGACGTCACAATTCTGGTGACTTCTAGAATATGCTAGAATGTCCCCGGCCCAGTGCGTATGTGGTTTGTTGGCACATTGGACTTACAATTGTTCGGGACTCACGAGGTTTTGGAGTTCTCCCTGATCCTTGGGATTCTCGGAGCCCGAGAAGTCCTTGAGGCAGCAGACTTAGCTATCCAACGGCAGTCGTCAGTCGGACATCGTCACAGGTGGCCACAGAAATTCACTGTGAGATGAGATGTCGTTTTTCTCGGCCAGGGTAGACATCTGCAGTGAAAGGGTGTGACTCACAGATCACAAGGTAATGTTGAATTACGTTGTCTATTAGCTGCTGTCCGTAAATATACTGCCCGCAGTCTAAAGACATTTAATCGCTGGGCAAAATAATTATCTCCTCGGAGCACATAAATTGACCGACGCCTGTCTGCATTTTAATTAGCTGTTATTGATCGGCTAGGTGATGTGCTTGGCAGACGCTGCTGGTAACGCCAATGGTTGTGTGTGTATAACCATTAGGCCTGAGTACGTGTGTTCCATCTGATAAGTGGGTAAATCTGATGTTAGTACATCTGATAGAAGTTATTTACTGTTAGAGTACAAATTATATGCATTGTTAGTGATATGTACGTTATTATCACTGCTATGTGTAAGTAGGTTCATGTAATTTACCAACTGTGTAGCAGATGTGTTACCTATCTGATTTAGTGAATACATACTCAGGGCTGTCAGGAAGTTTGACATTCGTTACATTGTGATGCTAGAATCATTTAATAGTGATAAGTTATTGCTTGTTATTATTATTGATGTGTCATTTGCTTGGCTAGAATAGGATGGTAATTTATGTCTTATTTCAGTGGTAGTATTATTCCAGGAACAAGGTGGTGTTATTTCAATGGGATGTGCAGGTAAGTATTTGCTGTGTGAAGATGCCAGTGATATTCCACTTAGGCAGAAATGTTTTATATTTACAAGATAGCGGTTGATAGAAAGTATTCATGATGCCTGATGTCACTGCTTGTTTACATGCCCGTCCTCTAGAGTGACCAGGCGTGTCCAATCGTGCGTATGTCTAGCCGACCGACTGGTTATGAGGCCTGTCCGACCGACCGTTATGTTGCATGTCCGAACCAAAGCGATCGTGCTTAACTGAAGGTGGAATTAAAATACCCGACCGAGAGCGATGTGGCGCTCTGTAATCGAGGCCGTTGCGTCTATGTAGATCCGAACTATGTACAGAACTTGGTCTGTCTCTATTATTCTCCTCTTCAAGAAACCTGACTCTGATAATGGAGTAACTTATTCACTGCAGTGAGGAAGTAGTAGTATCCTCTGTGGTAATTGGCCACAATTTGGGAGACTTGAGATTTAGGAGATGAGGGGCTGGAAGCCTCTCTAAAATGGATGACGTGGCCTAATTCGCCACGGACCAAGATGCGCTGGGCCCACAGTAGCTGTGGGAAAGTGTTTTCGGTGGAGGGCCACCATATCTGTGCTAGACCTGCACAGACTTGACCGTCATGGGTGAAGGGCAATTAATAAAGGTCTAACGTTGTTCTGGGACGGAGATTCCAGAACAGAAGCTGTTGCTGTGTTTTGAGTTTGTTAATTAAGCTTAACAATTCCTAGTTTATAATTTATTAATGCTACGTTAATGAATTGTGAGATAGATAATTTATTAATGTTGTGTAGTCATTAATGAGTTAGGTTTAATTAGTTGATCCATGGGTGAAGGGATTGATTAATTGTTGAGTTAGGTAGAGGAGGAGATGTCCGGCTGGGCACCTCCTAGATAGTGTAACCACTACACTGAAAGAGAAGTAGGTGTATTTTCTGGTTGATGGATGGTGAAGAAACAGGAGTGGATTAGCACCAAGCGAAGGATACTTTGACAGAGTCATACAGTCTACTCTGGTGCTATCGGGCTATCTGTTGCCCAGACGAGTTACTTGACTATATACTTGTGTATTATTGTGTTCTCTTGCAGCCTCATGCCTATACATTGTATTTAAGAGTGGATCGATGATGTTGATGATCACTTATATATATTGTATTATATATATTACTGAGAGGTATATATTAATGTTGAGATGCAGTGTAGTCCTTGTTGTAGTGGAGTACTTACTCCAACCCCTCCATGTTTCAGGATCTGTTATAGTATATCCTATGGAGATTCAGGAGCTCAACCATAAGCTCCACGGGACTTGCTCGTTCCAGTTCCAATCAAGAACGAACGAACAAACAAACAAACAAACTTTATTTTCAAAGGGTTAAGAATTGGGCACGCAGGCCCGTCTAACATTCTGCCCTTCTATCACTCTCTTTCATACATTATTTCATTCACACATCATTCAAGGCTAACAGAGAACAGCAACAATATAAAAGATATGCATTATAAAGGCATGGGCAAAATGCGAACATCAAAACTACATGACTCAGTAATATTAGATAATGATCTGACACTTGTTATTAGCCATGTGGAATAAGAGTTTTGTTATTATTATTATCTCTATTATTAAGGGGGAAGGTAATCCGTACTGAGATAGTGTTCGAATAATTTGCGATTATATGAATAGGGATTGGTGATGTCTTTGATTTCTTGTGGAAGATTGTTCCACAGCTGAGCTGCGGAGTACGTTAAGATTGTTTTGTATAAGTCAATCCTAGGCTTCTGAATGTGTAATATATTTAAACGTTTACTGTGTCTAGCATTATATTTAAACAATGGCCACAGGTAATTTGGGGCATTCCGATGCAGGATTTTGTGAATTAGTTTAACTTTATTGAAAAGCTGGCGTTTGCGGAGTGATAGTAACTGAAGGCGTTTATACAGGCTAGGATTGTCAGATAAATGTTTGCTATAAATCAGACTCATGGCCCGTTTCTGGAGTGAGTAAAGTAGCTTGGTGTTTGAATTAGAACAACCGTCCCAGATTGTAGAACAGTAGTCAAAGTGTGTCTGTATATGAGAAGTATAGAATAGTTTCCTTGTGTCCTCATCAAGGAAGTTTTTAATCTTGGCGAGTTGGTAGACTTTTTTCGCTGTTTGTTTATTGAGCGCTTGAACGTGGGAATTAAATGTTAGGTTTCTATCAATGATTAAGCCTAATGTTTTGTGCTCAATTACACTTTCTACTGGCATGTTACCGATGTGAAGTTGAAGTGATGTGTGTGAGCTTAGAGTTTGAAGTCTTTGCCTGGTTGTTAATAACATTGATTTTGTTTTAGTGATGTTAATTTGCATACGGTTTGAATAGCTCCACCTAACTACATTATTTAATTCTTGTTGTAAAGACGACTCCAGTAAAATACAGTTTTCAGCGTTTGTGTACACTGTACAGTCGTCTGCAAATAGATCGCAGGACGACGAAAGATGCAAAGGTAGATCATTAATATATATGGCAAATAATAGAGGGCCAAGAATAGAGCCTTGCGGTACTCCAATATTGAAGGTAGTGGTTTGAGACAGAGATTTATTATGTGATACTACTTGCTTTCTGTTTGATAGAAAAGATGATATTAGAGTGACTACATTAGGGCCAATTTTCATTGTCTCAAGTTTTTTAATTAAAATAACATGGTCTATCATATCAAATGCTTTCTTGAAATCAATAAACACAGTTCCACATAGACTGTTGTTTATATTCTGGTGCCAATTTTCTATCATGTTTGTTAGGGCCGTATGGCAAGAATATTTTGGTCGAAATCCTGATTGGCTGTCAACAATAAGCTTGTTGCGAACTAAATACTGTAATGTTACTTTATGGATGTGTTTTTCTAGTGGCTTAGATAGTGATGATAGTAAGGAAATGGGTCTGTAATTGTTCGGGAGACCATTGTCCACTGAACCAGATTTAAGAAGAGGGTACACTTTAGCGATTTTGAGAGCTGATGGAAAGTGGCCTTTGGTGAGACACTGATTATATACATAGGTTAGTGATATACAGATCACTGGCGCAGCACAACGGAGAATCCGGTTGCTGATTCCATCTAACCCAGATGAGGTTGTGTTTTTTAGGTTACTGAGGTAAGATTTAAGGCTACTGGGAGCAGTCATCTGAAACTGCCTACGTCAATACTGGAGAGTCAATTGAGTTGAGATTAGCCCGGTAGGTCTAGGCTAAGACCACCACCAAGAGTCCGACGAAGTTAGTCAATCGATCTAGATAGGGTCAGAGACTAAAGCGTCTATTGGTTCCAGCCAGCGAGGTACTGGTACATGTCTCAATCAAGGATAACCTTGGGATTTTCCAGGCAATGAAGTTCAGGTGTTGACACGAATGTTTACCAGTCATGACAATGGCCAGTTTATTAAGCTTCCGGCCCAGCTGGGTCGTATTGGGACACATTGTCTAAAGTTCACGGAACCGCAAGGGTGAATCAACAGTTGTGATCCTTTTTGAAGCCATGAACAGGGTCATATGACCGGCAGCAGAGATTTGACATTCTGGTGAACTGTACAGGTAGTTGATACCTACCGAACTGAGTTGATGGACAGACTTGGTGAACTGTTAAGGTAGTTAATACCTACCGAACTGTGTAAGATAGCTACATGAGAATATGTTCAGTTCTAACATTCACTTGTTGAGTCATGCAATTGTGACATTGTGGTACTATGGAGCCAGTGCTCCAGTTATAGGTTGCTGATAAGTGTTTTCCAGGAACTGGCGGGACAGAAGAGCAACCAGGCTCTTATACATTAGTGTATTGTGCTATAGGACCTTTCTTCAGTTGGGGACATCTAGGATTCTAGGGTCGACCCAGACGTCATCAGCAGAGTGGAACTTGTGATTTAGTAAGTCATCGAGGGATGATCCTCAATAGTTGGTGAAGTGTCTGTCAGGCATTAGTCCTACGCCTGACCAGCCCGAGATCTTGTTCACAGTGGGAGGAGAAGACTTTGGAAGGGTCTATGCCTTGGAGTTCCTTTACACTGGAGGTTTCTCGGGTGAGTCGTTAACTACGACGGGACAGCCTCATGAACTTAAGTCACATGCTCTGTGATGAAGACAGATCATCAGGAGATCTTCTCGTGTACATATTGTCTTCTATCCAGGCTTTTAGCCATCCTTCTCTAAGTTACAGTTGACGTATTTAGAAATTAAATTTTGCTTTGTTAGCTATGGTTTTGTGTATTAGTATGATTGTTGTCTTGTGCGAGCCCCCTGTGGGTAGGAATCCATACGAGGGGAGGGAAAGGTCAGCTGTCCCGGCTTGTGAGGGGCCTTGTAGATGTAAAGTTCTATTGGGGTGGTCGGAGCAAAGGCTGGGGATATTAACTATAGTAACATACCTATCCAAGCCCTGGGGGTCTTGTTACAGTAACAGAGAATATAATAAAGTAAAGGAGCCTTTTACACACCTTGAGGGTATATGGTGCTAGCTCCATTTTGTACAGACCAATAGTGGGCGATGTGGTCAGTATAATGCCGGCCTCCTTTACTTCCAAAAACCTATTCTGGTACTCATTTTATTCTGGGTCGACCTGAAGCCCAGGCTAACTTTATAAATTGTCGTTGATGCGGATTCAAACCCACAAACACCGGGCCGGTAGGTGAGTATCTAGTTGCTACACTACAGGGGTTTCCAGCAGAGGAGATGATTTCACTTAACAGTTGGTGAAATACATAATCAAATACATAAACATTTCAACAATGAAATGCACACATCAATAATTTAAAATATAAATAACATTAACTAAACAAGTAAACAATAGTTCCAATAATTAATTAACAAACAAACAAAGCCATTTCATAAAATACATTATAGATTACAGAAATAAATTAGCAATGGAATAGATACAGCAATCATTTCAAATTTAAATTAATAATAACATAGGTTTCAGAAATTAATTTACAAAAATATGGTATATCGATTACATAAATAAATAACATTATTTATCTATTACATAAAGTAAATTAATAGTGAAATTCATATATAAATAAGTTAAAACATAAATTATTAAAACAATGAGAAATTAAACTGATGGAACTGTAATAAAGTATAATAGCTGATTGTTGATTTACTCATAATTAAAACAAGCAAATAATGGCTCTGCTGGCTCCCTGGCCGAGGGGTTAGCAGCTTTCTCTATTAACCCCGAATACTCCCGTGGTTGATGTGAGCGCACGAGAATTAGAAGTGGTTCGAATCGCGCCAGTGACTTATGAGAGCATGGAGCCGGTCGCTCAGAAAGTTGTGGCGTGCTGATGAGCGTAATCTAGCCTAGGAATCAACATACAGCTGAAAGATGCTGGTGTTGACCGCAATATCCTGAAACAGGATGGAAACGCAGGGAAAAAAATAACGGCTCTGTTATTTAACAAATCAATCAATCAATCAATCATGTGCCATGCCGGATCAAATAAAATATCATATTGTTGCACATAAATTAGACATAGGAGTAACAGTATAGCAATTAGAGCATCCTCTTGAAAATACACCATAAATATGTTGAAGATATCATGTATTGTGCAGTAATATCACGACTTCTATATATATGTATATGAATTGGAGCCTGGCAAGATAAGTTGAGAATCCTTGCTGCAAGAGTAAATTTTCAATCATATGTGTCTGAAGTTACAAAGTACACTGCACTGAAAGTTTGAGAATACAAGGTGATGAGCAAACTAACATTTTAGAATAAAAAGATCTGAGCATGTGGACGTGACTTTATTTCCATCTGAGCTCTTGCTGTGTAAGAGTGTGAGTAAGAGATGAGCATGTGGACGTGACTTTATTTCCACGTGAGCTCTTGCTGTGTAAGAGTGTGAGTAAGAGATGAGCATGTGGACGTGACTTTATTTCCATCTGAGCTCTTGCTGTGTAAGAGTGTCAGTAAGATCTGAGCATGTGGACGTGACTTTATTTCCATGTGAGCTCTTGCTGTGTAAGAGTGTCAGTAAGATCTGAGCATGTGGACGTGACTTTATTTCCATCTGAGCTCTTGCTGTGTAAGAGTGTCAGTAAGATCTGAGCATGTGGACGTGACTTTATTTCCATGTAAGCTCTTGCTGTGTAAGAGTGTGAGTAAGAGATGAGCATGTGGACGTGACTTTATTTCCATCTGAGCTCTTGCTGTGTAAGAGTGTCAGTAAGATCTGAGCATGTGGACGTGACTTTATTTCCATCTGAGCTCTTGCTGTGTAAGAGTGTCAGTAAGATCTGAGCATGTGGACGTGACTTTATTTCCATCTGAGCTCTTGCTGTGTAGGAGTGTCAGTAAGAGATGAGCATGTGGACGTGACTTTATTTCCATCTGAGCTCTTGCTGTGTAAGAGTGTGAGTAAGAGATGAGCATGTGGACGTGACTTTATTTCCATCTGAGCTCTTGCTGTGTAAGAGTGTCAGTAAGATCTGAGCATGTGGACGTGACTTTATTTCCATGTGAGCTCTTGCTGTGTAAGAGTGTGAGTAAGATCTGAGCATGTGGACGTGACTTTATTTCCATCTGAGCTCTTGCTGTGTAAGAGTGTCAGTAAGATGTGAGCATGTGGACGTGACTTTATTTCCATCTGAGCTCTTGCTGTGTAAGAGTGTGAGTAAGAGATGAGCATGTGGACGTGACTTTATTTCCATGTGAGCTCTTGCTGTGTAAGAGTGTCAGTAAGATGTGAGCATGTGGACGTGACTTTATTTCCATGTGAGCTCTTGCTGTGTAGGAGTGTCAGTAAGATCTGAGCATGTGGACGTGACTTTATTTCCATCTGAGCTCTTGCTGTGTAAGAGTGTGAGTAAGAGATGAGCATATGGACGTGACTTTATTTCCATCTGAGCTCTTGCTGTGTAAGAGTGTCAGTAAGATCTGAGCATGTGGACGTGACTTTATTTCCATCTGAGCTCTTGCTGTGTAAGAGTGTCAGTAAGATCTGAGCATGTGGACGTGACTTTATTTCCATCTGAGCTCTTGCTGTGTAAGAGTGTCAGTAAGAGATGAGCATGTGGACGTGACTTTATTTCCATGTGAGCTCTTGCTGTGTAAGAGTGTGAGTAAGATCTGAGCATGTGGACGTGACTTTATTTCCATCTGAGCTCTTGCTGTGTAAGAGTGTCAGTAAGAGATGAGCATGTGGACGTGACTTTATTTCCATCTGAGCTCTTGCTGTGTAAGAGTGTCAGTAAGATCTGAGCATGTGGACGTGACTTTATTTCCATGTGAGCTCTTGCTGTGTAAGAGTGTCAGTAAGATCTGAGCATGTGGACGTGACTTTATTTCCATGTGAGCTCTTGCTGTGTAAGAGTGTCAGTAAGATCTGAGCATGTGGACGTGACTTTATTTCCATGTGAGCTCTTGCTGTGTAAGAGTGTCAGTAAGATCTGAGCATGTGGACGTGACTTTATTTCCATGTGAGCTCTTGCTGTGTAAGAGTGTCAGTAAGATCTGAGCATGTGGACGTGACTTTATTTCCATGTGAGCTCTTGCTGTGTAAGAGTGTCAGTAAGAGATGAGCATGTGGACGTGACTTTATTTCCATCTGAGCTCTTGCTGTGTAAGAGTGTCAGTAAGATCTGAGCAGCTACTATTGTTTGTATGTGCCCATTTACATATCTTCACATCTGTATTTAACAGGAATTAGTATGACTACAGGACAGTACTGCCTGATTATATATGTTGTGCAGCAGGATCTGAGAGGATTAAACATACATGTTTCTGAAAGGATTAGGTAAACAGAGGATTAAACATACATGTTTTCTGAAAGGATCAGGTACAACTTGTGCGAACAAATCATATACGACAAGATGGTAGGAAATTAAACATATTTTATGTGATAATTAGTATAAGTCACTTGTATGTTATGTGACAAGACTAAACATAATACAAATTTTGTGACAGCATTACTAAATACTATATACATGTGACAGGTTCACATAGGAACAAATAAGCTTGTTTAATAAGACAATTAGCAAAAGCCACATGTGAGTTGTACAAGAGGATTAGACAGGATCAAACACAAAAGTATTATAAGAGGATTTGTAAAAGCCACACGTGTGTTATGTGGCCTGATCAAATGTGACAGGATCATACATGATCACATACACAAATTTAATTATAGGATTAGTAACACTCTACGTTAATGATACAAGGCAGAAGCAAAGAATATCAAGTATACTTTGAGTGGGTCAGTTAAAGCTATAAAGGAGTGCTGGTTGAGTGGCTAAGGATTCTGGGTTCTCCTTCAGGAGATCCGGGTTTGAACCTCTGTAAGGTGTGGACTTTTTTCTGTCGGGGGCAAAATTGAAAACCCTAACCTGCACAGTTTGTGGTGACTGCACTAGCCAGGCGACCTTAATTCCTCAGGCCCAAGACTGACCTGTCCTACACAGCAAGGTACTATAGGCAGGAGATGACAGTTGACAATTAAAGCTATGAGTGATGTGTGACAGGATAGACATCATCAAATTTACACGTTCTTGTGGGTGGAATTCTAAAAGATGATGTCCTCTCTAAAGTACAAGAGAATGAGAAATGCCATCATGGTCGCTGCTCAATGAAGGGAAACTCCCAATTGTTCCTTCTAGTGGTAAAAGACAGGCAGCTCAAAAATCAAGTATCCGCCAGAGTAAGTGGATGATGCTGCACCTGAGCACAGCATGCAACTCACTTGTTCTTGTAGCTGGAATGTACTGTTAAAGCTGGAAGTCACAAACAACCCAAGCTTATGTGGCAGTTAAGGGCAAAGTACCACTTTATCTTCCATAGAATACATTTCTGGGAAGGTCACTAATCTGGAATGGAGGACTGATATGTTCAGAAGCTTTATAGCAGTGAAAAACCTTGCATGATATACCTGTCTCTGGACTGAATAACCTGACATGACAAGACATACCAGTCTTTGGACTAAATAACCTGACATGACAAGACATACCAGTCTTTGGACTAAATAACCTGACATGACAAGACATACCAGTCTTTGGACTAAATAACCTGACATGACAAGACATACCAGTCTTTGGACTAAATAACCTGACATGACAAGACATACCAGTCTCTGGACTGAATAACCTGACATGACAAGACATACCAGTCTTTGGACTAAATAACCTGACATGACATAACAGACTTTGGACTGAATAACTAGACATGACATACCAATCTTTGGACAATAATCTGACATGACATGACACATGTCTTCTGACTAAATAACCTGACATGACAAGACATACCAGTCTTTGAACTGAATAACCTGACATGACAAGGCATACCAGTCTTTGGACTAAATAACCTGACATGACAAGACATACCAGTCTTTGGACTAAATAACCTGACATGACATAACAGACTTTGGACTGAATAACTAGACATGACATACCAATCTTTGGACAATAATTTGACATGACATGACACATGTCTTCTGACTAAATAAACTGACATGACATACCAGTCTTTGGATTGAATAACCTGACATGACATGACATACCAGTCTTTGGATTGAATAACCTGACATGACATGACATACCAGTCTTTGGATTAAATAACCTGACATGACATACCAGTCTTTGGATTAAATAACCTGACATGACATACCAATCTTTGGACTGAATAGCCTGACATGACATGACATACCAATCTTTGGACTGAATAACCTGACTTGACATCACACACATCTTCTGACTAAATAACCTGACATGACATACCAGTCTTTGGATTAAATAACCTGACATGACATACCAGTCTTTGGATTAAATAACCTGACATGACATACCAGTCTTTGGATTAAATAACCTGACATGACATACCAGTCTTTGGATTAAATAACCTGACATGACATACCAGTCTTTAGACTAAATAACCTGACATGACATACCAGTCTTTGGACTAAATAACTTGACATGGCATGTCATGACATACCAGTCTTTGGGCTGAATATCGTAACATGACATACCGGTTGTTGGACTGAATAATATGACGCAACATAATATTATACTAAAAGTTGCATGGATATTGTCTGACATGTTCACAGAGGCCTACATACACACATTTATTATGAAAATAAACATCAGATAACTATGTGTTGTGTGACAGGACCTTTGGTTAAATGCATTGCTAGACAACAATAGGCACTTTAAATATTTAGCAAAGAAATGAACAATCCACAATACATGGTCAAATATTAGGTACTTATGGGCACATATATCAGGAAAAAGAATTACATGTCAGTGGACACATTACCTGATTTGAAACTGCCATTCAAAAATACTGTCATCACCTTGTCAAAGGTGAATCAAGCATGTGATAACACTCGGCCAATTAAACACAAAATGACAAGTGATGTGTCATTATAAGCCAGACCTTTTACACAATCACACCAATAGAAATGCAACTTAACAAAGTATAATAATAAATGCAACAACTCCTCCTCCTTCTAATTATAGTCCATGCCATATGGCGTTGGTGATCATGTCTGTCCACAGCCTTCTGTCTCTTGTACTGCCAATATTCTTACATTCCATGTCTGCCCACAGCCTTCTGTCTTCTGTACTGCCAATCTTCTTACATTCCATGACTGCCCACAGCCTTCTGTACTGCCAATCTTCTTACATTCCATGTCTGCCCACAGCCTTCTGTCTTCTGTACTGCCAATCTTCTTACATTCCATGTCTGCCCACAGCCTTCTGTCTTCTGTACTGCCAATCTTCTTACATTCCATGTCTGCCCACAGCCTTCTGTCTTCTGTACTGCCAATCTTCTTACATTCCATGTCTGCCCACAGCCTTCTGTCTTCTGTACTGCCAATCTTCTTACATTCCATGACTGCCCACAGCCTTCTGTACTGCCAATCTTCTTACATTCCATGTACTGTCCCACAGCCTTCTCTTGTACTGCCAATATTCTTACATTCCATGTCTGCCCACAGTCTTCTGTCTTCTGTACTGCCAATCTTCTTACATTCCATGACTGCCCACAGCCTTCTGTACTGCCAATCTTCTTACATTCCATGTCTGCCCACAGCCTTCTGTACTGCCAATCTTCTTACATTCCATGACTGCCCACAGCCTTCTGTACTGCCAATCTTCTTACATTCCATGTCTGCCCACAGCCTTCTGTACTGCCAATCTTCTTACATTCCATGACTGCCCACAGCCTTCTGTACTGCCAATCTTCTTACATTCCATGTCTGCCCACAGCCTTCTGTACTGCCAATCTTCTTACATTCCATGTCTGCCCACAGCCTTCTGTCTTCTGTACTGCCAATCTTCTTACATTCCATGTCTGCCCACAGCCTTCTGTACTGCCAATCTTCTTACATTCCATGTCTGCCCACAGCCTTCTGTACTGCCAATCTTCTTACATTCCATGTCTGCCCACAGTCTTCTGTACTGCCAATATTCTTACATTCCATGTCTGCCCACAGCCTTCTGTCTTCTGTACTGCCAATCTTCTTACATTCCATGACTGCCCACAGTCTTCTGTACTGCCAATCTTCTTACATTCCATGTCTGCCCACAGCCTTCTGTCTTCTGTACTGCCAATCTTCTTACATTCCATGACTGCCCACAGTCTTCTGTACTGCCAATCTTCTTACATTCCATGTCTGCCCACAGCCTTCTGTCTTCTGTACTGCCAATCTTCTTACATTCCATGACTGCCCACAGCCTTCTGTACTGCCAATCTTCTTACATTCCATGTCTGCCCACAGCCTTCTGTCTTCTGTACTGCCAATCTTCTTACATTCCATGACTGCCCACAGCCTTCTGTCTTCTGTACTGCCAATCTTCTTACATTCCATGTCTGCCCACAGCCTTCTGTCTTCTGTACTGCCAATCTTCTTACATTCCATGACTGCCCACAGTCTTCTGTACTGCCAATCTTCTTACATTCCATGACTGCCCACAGCCTTCTGTACTGCCAATCTTCTTACATTCCATGTCTGCCCACAGCCTTCTGTCTTCTGTACTGCCAATCTTCTTACATTCCATGACTGCCCACAGTCTTCTGTACTGCCAATCTTCTTACATTCCATGACTGCCCACAGCCTTCTGTACTGCCAATCTTCTTACATTCCATGTCTGCCCACAGCCTTCTGTCTTCTGTACTGCCAATCTTCTTACATTCCATGACTGCCCACAGCCTTCTGTACTGCCAATCTTCTTACATTCCATGTCTGCCCACAGCCTTCTGTCTTCTGTACTGCCAATATTCTTACATTCCATGTCTGCCCACAGCCTTCTGTCTTCTGTACTGCCAATCTTCTTACATTCCATGACTGCCCACAGCCTTCTGTACTGCCAATCTTCTTACATTCCATGTCTGCCCACAGCCTTCTGTCTTCTGTACTGCCAATCTTCTTATAGCCCATGCCGTGTGGCAATGGTGATCATATCTTTCTACCGCCTCCTTCTGTCTCTTGTGCTGCCAATTATATCTGGCATTGATGTTCCTCCACACCATGATGTCAAACTGTCCAGCATCTTCTCTCTCTCTCTGCCTCTCTTCCCCTCTACCTTTCCCACCGCGACAACAAACTCCAGCTTTCCCCTTCTTATGATATGCCCAAAGAATGTGGACTGTCTTCTTCTGATGTGAGCAACCAGTTCCCTTTGTGAGGTAACGTCTTTCAAGATATCTCCATTGTTCATTCTATCCATCCAGGCAGTTCCCATCATTCTTGTATAGAACCACCTCTCTATAGCTTCCACTACATCTGGGGAACTGGAGGCCAGCACAGCCGAATGGATAAGTGTGTTGGCTGTTAAACATCTGGTGTGCTGATGCCGAGGTACATACACCGGTCAGTTGGAATAAAATGTTGACTTCTCGTCCTTGACTTTGGAATATAAATTACAAGTACCTCAGAAGTTGGAGTGAGTTCGCCCAATGGCGAGGGACACGGGTAACAGGGAAAGCTAATCCACAGGCAGAAATCAACCCAGTGAACTAGAAGTAGTAGCATGTGTGTGGACTACACTTGAGTTCAAAGTGATGGAACGCACGCACGCACGCACACACGCACACACGCACGCACGCACGCACACACACACGCACGCACGCACGCACGCACGCACGCGCACACACACACACACACAAATCTGGAGTAAAATAGAAATGCATCGGCCATGTCTGGAGTAAAAGAAATGCATTGACTACATCTGGAGTAAAATAAATACATCATCTATATCTGAACTCAAATCATAAATGTATGGACTACTTTGCACTAAAATAACCGCTGGAAAACATGCAGTGTAGGCCAGCTTTACAAATTTACAAAAACCAAAAAGACATATTTAGCCAAGCTTGTAGTAAGGTCAAACTGACTGGCTACATCTGCTCTAGAATAAACATTTGATTGGCTACATTTGGTGTAAAATATATGAACTGATTTGCTACATCTGCTGTAAAATAAACAATTTGATTGGCTACATTTGCTGTAAAATAATAAAACGAATTTGATTGGCTACATTTGGAGTAAACTCAGAAATGCAGTAGTCAAATGTGTAATATAATTAATTGTAAAAACCTCATTTGCAGTGATTGTGATCAAAATGAATATGGGCTGGCCAAGTTAACAGCAAAAAATACAATTTAAAAAAAGAAAATATACTGATAAGCTTGTAATGAAACAGGAAGTGCCTCTGTCAAGTTTGTAGTAAATTAAGAAATATAAAATCTATAAGAAATAAGATAATAATATATAATAATATCTTTCTTCTTCTATACTGGCATGGAGGTATACATTGAAGAATTGTTTCACTGTAGAATAATATCTTGCAGCTAAAATATACATTTGTTTCATTCTTTGGTGCAGGCAGCACATTTTTATGCTTGCAATTGACTGGCACCTTGCTGTCTTGATAGATGATAATTTGTAAAATGAAGTTATACCTCTCCATAGCATAAAGCCTGGGCTGATTTTAGAGACCATGTGTTGCCCATGCAGTGTAATCCTCCTCTCAGCCTGCCTAGTTTACTCCAGAGGAAAGGTAACACCAATACATCTGGAACAAGACAAGCTGCAGAAGTTTGGATCAGTAATGCAATGCTCTAACTGTCCACTTGTCGGAGCTTACATCCTAGACTGGTTGCCAACCAAGACTTAGGGCCTGGTCTGCCCTGCCATGACATTCAGTCTTTAGGTTGCATTTCCTCGCACTAGGATAAGGCTTGAATCCCTCCCAATTCTTACACAAGTGAATAGGTGCAATTATCTTAGAACATCTGATGGGAGATGCTTTGAAGAGATTAGAACAAGAATTGCCATGGTGAAGGCAGCCTTTTGCAAGATCAAAAACATACTGACCAATAAAAAGATGTGATTTGCAATGAGAAAAAGAGTGTTGAGGTGCTACATAGTAGCTGTACTTTTGTATGGATGAGAAGCATGGACAATGAACACACAAGCTGAAAAACATCTGATGGCTGTGAAAATGTGGTTTCTGAGGAAAATGCAAAGAATACCATGGACAGACAGAAAAATCAATGACCAAGTACTATAAGAAACAAATGAAAATTGTAAACTGATTAGAGAAATTAGACGTAGCCGGACAACATTTTTTGGTCACATTATGAGAAGAAATAAATTGGAGAACTTGGTGACAACTGGCAAGATTGAGGGGAAGAGAATAAGGGGAAGTCAGAAAAGTAAATACCTGGATGGCTTAGCCGTGTGGTATGATCGAGACAAGAACACCGAGCTGATCCACGACACAGGTGATCGAGTGAGATGGCAAAACATGACTGCCCACGCTGATCGGCATGGCACATGATGATGATGATATTGTAGTACAAGTAGTACTATAGCAGATACTACCAATGGGATATGAAGTATCAGTAAACAAGACCGCCCACGCTGATCGGCATGGCACATGATGATGATGATATTGTAGTACAAGTAGTACTATAGCAGATACTACCAATGGGATATGAAGTATTAGGTTTTCACATATTCTAGGCCTGAGCATACAGAGCTGAGGTGGCTAGTTCCCTTTCTTGCCACCTTTTATTTCCGGATTATTCCCAGAAAATGTGAACAATTGTCTAGTAACTATTTCATGAGTTTAGCCAACCCCAGAGTGCTGCCGGTCAGAAAAATAATCCGGACAGTGCTAGAAATTGAACTGGGACCACCGTTTTGGCAAGCAAGTGTACTAAACACTGTGTCACCACACCAAAACTATATATTGTCAAATTATCAATAATCTGTTTGAAACAGCCTGATTGGCAAAAGCACAATTATTTGTGTAAAGCCTGAGGTGGCAATGGAGCATATGAATCAGGAATGTAACCAGCATTTTCAAAAAGTGTACAAACAATTAGAACAAGGAATCCTGTCTGTCAAAAGAGACAGTGAAGGTCAGCATGGCCAAATGGAAATGAGCATTCGTTGTTAAACATCCAGTGTGCTGTTGGAATAAATGTTGACTTCTCACCCTTGACTTGGGGATATAAATCACAAGTATCTCAGAAGTCAGAGTTGATTCGCCTGATGGCGAGAGACACTGGTAATAGGGAAAGCTAATCCACATGCAAAAAATCAGTCTAGTGCATTAGAAATAGTAGCATGTGTGTGGACTATGCTTGAGTTCAAAGCAAACAAATGCAACAATAAAACCAGTGAGGTACCCATTTCTGTACACCAAAACCAAAAACACAAAAATAACATGTACTGACAAAACATGTACACCAAAACCAAAAACACAAAAATAACATGTACTGACAAAACATGTACACCAAAACCAAAAACACAAAAATAACATGTACTGACAAAACAAAATGCTAACCAACAATTACCAACAATAAGGAGGAAACTTAGTGAAGTCAGTACAACTGTATGCATCATGGAGAACAAGAAATTCTAATAAACTATAAACATTCATAAATTGTGCAAAATAGGAATACAATGGCATGACATGATCACTAATGTAGAGCTCATGGAGAGAACTAAACAAATATCAGGTATTCCAGAGGTGACAAACAGAAGCTAGCACTAGATAGGGGATACATTAAGAAAACAAGAGAATAGTGTAACTGGAAAGAGGTCTTAGTCTGCAGTCCACAAGGCAAATGAAATATAGGAAGACCTAAAATAAACATATGCAGATGAGAAGTAGAGACACAACTGTATAATATGAGAAGGACATGGATGCAGTTGCATGGGATAGCTAAGAACACGAGGGCTTGGAGTGGGCTGGCTGAGGGCCGAAGCCCCAATGGCGGTAAAGGGCAGAAGAAGAGGAAGAATGAGGACACTGAAAGTGTTGCAAATGTTGAATATTTGGACTCCTTAAACAAACAGAGGAAATGCTCACAAGAAGTAGATGTAGAATCACTGGGGATCTTACACCTCTAGGCATAACCTGGTTTATATGTGAGAGTCTGAGACACAATTTGGTGGGGACCTTACATCTCTAAACATAATAACCCTGTTTATATCTGAAAGTCTAAGACATACAGCACACTGGGGATCTTACATCTCTCAACATAACAACCCAGTGTATTTGTAAGAGACACAGACAGACAATTTTCTAGACATCTTACATCTGTAACCACAACCACCCAGTTTATAAGTGAGAGCCCCGGACAGACAATTTGGTGGGGATCTTACATCACTAAATAAAACAATCCAGGTTATATCTAAAAGCCTCATACAGATATCTCAATGGAGATTCTACATCTGTAAACACAACAACCCAGTTTATATCTGAAAGTTTCAGACAGAAAATTCAGTGGGGATCTTACATCTCTAAACGCAACAATCCAGTTTATATGTGAGAGCTTCAGACAGGCACCTCGGTGAAGAACTTAATCTCTAAATGCAACAATCCAGTTTATATGTAAGAGCCTCAGACAGACACCTCGGCAGAAAACTTAATCTCTAAATGCAACAATCCAGTTTATATGTGAGAGCCTCAGGCATGACACCTCGGCAGAGAACTTAATCTCTAAATGCAACAATCCAGTTTATATGTGAGAGCCTCAGGCATGACACCTCGGCAGAGAACTTAATCTCTAAATGCAACAATCCAGTTTATATGTGAGAGCCTCAGGCATGACACCTCGGCAGAGAACTTAATCTCTAAATGCAACAATCCAGTTTATATGTGAGAGCCTCAGGCATGACACCTCGGCAGAGAACTTAATCTCTAAATGCAACAATCCAGTTTATATGTGAGAGCCTCAGGCATGACACCTCGGCAGAGAACTTAATCTCTAAATGCAACAATCCAGTTTATATGTGAGAGCCTCAGGCATGACACCTCGGCAGAGAACTTAATCTCTAAATGCAACAATCCAGTTTATATGTGAGAGCCTCAGGCATGACACCTCGGCAGAGAACTTAATCTCTAAATGCAACAATCCAGTTTATATGTGAGAGCCTCAGGCATGACACCTCGGCAGAGAACTTAATCTCTAAATGCAACAATCCAGTTTATATGTGAGAGCCTCAGGCATGACACCTCGGCAGAGAACTTAATCTCTAAATGCAACAATCCAGTTTATATGTGAGAGCCTCAGACAGACACCTCGGCAGAGAACTTAATCTCTAAATGCAACAATCCAGTTTATATGTGAGAGCCTCAGGCATGACACCTCGGCAGAGAACTTAATCTCTAAATGCAACAATCCAGTTTATATGTGAGAGCCTCAGGCATGACACCTCGGCAGAGAACTTAATCTCTAAATGCAACAATCCAGTTTATATGTGAGAGCCTCAGGCATGACACCTCGGCAGAGAACTTAATCTCTAAATGCAACAATCCAGTTTATATGTGAGAGCCTCAGGCCATGACACCTCTGGCAGAGAACTTAATCTCTAAATGCAACAATCCAGTTTATATGTGAGAGCCTCAGGCATGACACCTCGGCAGAGAACTTAATCTCTAAATGCAACAATCCAGTTTATATGTGAGAGCCTCAGGCATGACACCTCGGCAGAGAACTTAATCTCTAAATGCAACAATCCAGTTTATATGTGAAGAGCCTCAGGCATGACACCTCGGCAGAGAATATCTCTAAAGGCAACAATCCAGTTAAGAAGAAATGACACCTCGGCAGAGACTTAATCTCTAAATGCAACAATCCAGTTTATATGTGAGAGCCTCAGGCATGACACCTCGGCAGAGAACTTAATCTCTAAATGCAACAATCCAGTTTATATGTGAGAGCCTCAGGCATGACACCTCGGCAGAGAACTTAATCTCTAATGCAACAATCCAGTTTATATGTGAGAGCCTCAGGCATGACACCTCGGCAGAGAACTTAATCCAGTTTATATGTGAGAGCCTCAGACAGACACCTCGGCAGAGAACTTAATCTCTAAATGCAACAATCCAGTTTATATGTGAGAGCCTCAGACAGACACCTCGGCAGAGAACTTACATCTGTAAACACAACAATCAGTTTATATCTGAAAGTTTCAGACAGACACCTCAGTGGAGATATTACATCTATCTCTAAACAACCAAGTTTATATGTAAGAGACCCAGACAGACAATTTGGTAGGAATCTTACATCTCTAAACAATAAACCAATCTATATCTGAGACACTCAAAAAGAACACAAGAAGAAAATGCAAACAGATAAAGTGGACAAGTTTACACTTTTGTAGAAATGTTACATGTTAAATACACAACCCTCCCCCGATGTGTCTCCACCTTGCCGTGGTGGGGGAGCTTGAGTGTCCCTCTGACCCCAAGCGCTATTCCGATGGATATTAACTACATATTGGACAGCTCTTGGGATAGGGACCAGACTAAGAGAGACACAACCTGCTGCTCTGCAGGGAGACTGAGGATAGCAGTCAAAATCAGGCAAACGATGCCAATAATCTCAGTCCAGACATAACCTCTAAGGCTCCCAGCCGAGGTATATGGCTGAACGTCTCTAAGCCATAAACCCTCGGAAGTGAGAGCCTGGCCGACACAAACATACATCAAAATTGAGGTGAGGTGCTGAGCACGCTACATGCTTGGCGCAGATACTCGTTCGATGGCTCTTAGCTGGGGGATATGAGGTATCCCCGGATGAGAGGGTCTGACCATTACTCGCCCACAGACGCACGGAGGTACGGTGCTGAGCCGGCAGCACATGTAGCCTACCTCGTGAGCGAGAAAAAAAGGTGGAAAAACACCTCGGTCGCACGTTCCGTAGAAAGTCTGAAACCGTACTCATGGAGTGAGTGTAGTCAAAGGTGGAAAATTGTCTCATTGACACGAAATGGAACGCCTGTCTTGCGAATCCATTACGTGGCAGCCCGAAGCAAAAGCTTGCTGTGTGGAAATAAGAGTCTCGAAACCCGAAGAAGGCTAACCTCATCAAAAATGCCTGCTGAAGCCGGAAGTGCCAGCCTACGGGCGGAAAAATAATAATGGCACTACGCAATTACGTCCGAGTGAAATGTCTTTCGTGGCCGGCAAAGCTCTAACTAGTCTTCCCTCGTGCTAGGAACAGCTACCTAGTCTCCGAATGCCGCTCTTGTTCGGAACAGCTCTGACTAGGTAGTTTCCGAATGTCCGACGTGTCTGGAACAGCTCTGAAGGACACAACGACAAGCACATGTCCGAAAAACTCGCTGAGTAGATATTGAATGCAGACCAGTTTGGTCTGTGCGGGAACGGCCCGGGGCGAACGAAATGCCCAATATATTGAAGTGAGGAATTAAAGCAGCCATGAGCAGAACGTGACAATTCCCTCGGTGAGCCCAGGACCAGGGCGCTATGTGCCGGCCCTGCAATTATGGAAGCCACCCTGGATGGCGGAAAATGCCATGGACTGTCCCTGCCTTCCTTTGAGGGACAACCGTTGTCTTCACCCGTTCCAACTTGGCCAGCTGGGTTGTGGACAGTACTGCAAACAGTGAGAGTCTCCCAGGAATGCTACCTGGTCAAAAACACACGCTGAAGCCGGTTGTGTGGGCCTACGGGTTTCGGCCCAAGGGCGCATAACAGACACACCGCAATCACATCTGAAAAAACACTCCGGATGATCGCAAAGAAGAAGAAGAAGAAATACACAACCTACTTTTCAAAATAAGCCTCTCAATTTAGTGTCCTAAATAAAACATGAATACGATGAACACTCTCCGATCAAATCATTCCCAACAGTTAAACTGATGAATCAAAAGTTATTATTTGCAGTGAGAAAAAGCGTGTTGAATTGCCATATAGGATCTATACTGTTATATGCATGTGAATCGTGGACAATTAAGCAAAGCTTAGAAACATCTAATGGTAGTAGATATGTGATTTCTGAGTAAAATGTAAAGAATACCATGGACGAAAAGAAACATGAATGAGACAGTTCTACAAGAAATAAACGAACACTGTAAACTGATAAAATAAATTAGACGTAGATAGTGAAGATTGTCTGGGCATGTTATGAGGAGAAATAAACAAGAAAACTTAGTGAAAACAGGCAAAACTGATGGGAAAATAGCAAGGGGAAGGCAGAGATATAAATACCTGAATGATCTGCACATATTTCATAATTAGGACAAGAACACAGGTCTGATCCAAGACTGGTGATCGTGTGAAATGGTGTACCATGACCATGCATGCTTATCAGCATGGCACATGATGATAATGATATACATTTTCTGGTGAAATTCAAACAAAAATAGTATAGATTTTCTGGGCAAGCCATTATTGAGCATAAATTTGCTGATTAAACTATTATAGAACATGCATTTACTGGTAAAACAAAAAAGATTATACATATGCTGATCAAACCAATATAGAGCATGCATTTACTGGCCAAATTCACACAAAAACAAAGCATACATTTACTGGTGAAAAAAATAGAGAATCTATTTTTTCTATTCAAACAAATATAGAGCATTCATTTACTGCTGAAACTAATACTGGTCAAACCAATCTAGATTATACATTTACTGGTCAAACAATGATAGAATATACGTTGGACAAACCAGTCTAGGTTATACATTTATTGGTCACATCTACACCAATTTTGAATGTACATTTACTGGTCAAAATAAATTAAACTAACATGTGATCACAGAACTGGGCAAACAAAGGACACATACAAAACCAAAAACTCTTTATCAAGGAGGCCCATTGGATGAGAAGAGAACAACAGAATGAAAGCAAATTATGAGGGAAAGTTTAGTTTAGTTTAAGTCATTGGATCAACATCACGGCACACGGGTTTAACCCATAAGTGCTCCGTTTTCCTCCTAACTCAAACCTGAGTCTGGAGAAACTCAGAAACTCTGGAGAAGCTCAATGCACGAACTCTGTAGCATCGGCGAGGATCCTGAAAAAATTAGCTGCCCAGGTGAGGCGGCCTCGGTAGCGCAGTAGGTAGTGCGTCAGTCTCATAATCTGAAGGTCGTGAGTACGAGGTAAAGTCATTAAGTAACAGGAATTTAATTATAAAGTGCATGGAAGAGTGTCAACACAAACTGGCTCTTAAGGAATACTCCATGTAAAGGTCATGAGGATCGAGCATTCGGCACATGCACAATTGCAATTACAAAATGGCTGCCCCACTATCAACTTGCACCGTGGAAGAACGAGGCTTTATTCATTTGTGTGATCAGAAGGTGTGAAACCTTGTGAAATATACAGAAGAATGATGGTTCAGTTTGGAGACAGTTGTCTGAGTCAGGGGACAGTGTATGAATGGGCAGAATGATTTCAAAGTGGATGACACAGGAATCCATTGGGAAAGTCATTATGACCATCTTTTGGGATACCAAGGGCCATATATTGGTGCATTTCAGGGAAGGGATGAAACTATGACTAGTGCTGGATGCAGTGACATGCTAGTGAACAAAATGAAGCCTGCGATACGATCACAACACCAGGGACTTCTCTCAAAAGATGTATTGTTGCTGCATGACAACGCCTGTCCTCATACAGCTGCCCCATACAGTGGATATACTACGTTCTCTGACATTTAAGGTCTTGAAGCATTGCAGGTTCCAGAGAAGAGAGTGTCTCGTTATATTGACCAAGTGGATCTTCTCAGTGACAACTGAGTGACAATACTAAATCCTGAACATCACTTTAAGAATGCATGTGTGCAATCAATGCCAGATTTCTTCATACAAAAAGCCATAAAGAAGTACTGGATACAAATTGGCAATCTATCGTGCCTACCAACATTACAGTTGAAAATTGCAAAAACAAATGAAACAAAACACTTTTAAACCACGAAAATGCAGCAGAAATCTCTTATGACACCAACAGCAACAAAATCTGGCAAAAAGGCATCAGTAACAAATATTTTCCTGCAGCAGCAAAATATAATATACTGCCGGCAGGGAATAAACTGTGATCACGTGCTAATGATAAATATGATAATAATTATAATGATGGTAACAAAGATTATGTTAATAAAGTTAACGCTACATTTGACTGAAATGATGATGTTAACAAAGTTAACACTACATTTGACTGACATGATGATGTTAATAAAGTTAAAGCTACATTTGACTTAAATGAAAACTTCCGGTCAAGATGGTAGTGGGTGGTTGTGTGTTTTGAAACTGCTCCTTTTTTTCACATAGGAGATGGATAATTTCATCTTGTGCCTGTAATTCCTGCGCTAGGATTTTTGCTTGTGCAATGAAGTTTCGTGCATCTATGCGAATCAATCCTGAGTGTTTTTTCGCAGCATGTTTAGGTTACTGTGTAGTACACTAGTGGTGTGTAGTGTTTTTGGTTTTCTTCATCATGGCAGACCAGCGTGTGTGTCCCGTACAAAGGGTAAAGAAACCACCGACTAGACGAGGTCCAAGGCGTAAATGTCAGGGGAGACGGGCCAGAGCCAAGCGTCATGTGCGAAAATGCGACCGTCTGAGCCTCAAGAACACAAGTATTCTATATTGGGACTGTGCCAGCAAAAAACGAGGCCCAATTTTGGAAAGCCTGGCATACAGAAACAATATAGTAGCACTTCAGGAGATGAGACTGGTGTTAAGTCACTCCAAATAGCCGGCTTCAAATGTTATTACAGCAGGCGACACTTGGGAATGGCGATTCTGTTTCGAGACAGCATAGTGGCTTCAGAGCTGGACATGTCCAGGTGGGACAGTGACGAGATACAAATACAAACTGTTAGAGTTCAATCCGGTCTACCATTCGTGTTGGTTAATGTGTATGTCTGTAACACGAGTATGGATTCCCAGAGATGGCAGTGTCTGAATGACATATTATGTCATGAGAGGAATGTCATTTTCTGTGGCGATTTCAACGCTAAAGACAAATCATGGGGTAACATTTCTTCCAACACACAGGGGGAGAAGCTCGAGGTAGTATTTGAAACCAGTGACCTTGTTTGTATCAACAGTGGCAGTCACAAGGACAGCAAGTCGTCCAGGTGACGAGGACAGTGCTATTGACCTGGCTCTGGTTTCTCCTTCACTCACTATAGTATGTAGATGGGGTGTCCTAGAGCACCATGGCAACGACCACCACCCTTGCAGCATATTGGTGGAGAAAAGCAGAACCAGGCAGCACAAGTCAACAGTCAAGACCTTCAAGTATGACAGTTCAGGGTAAGATGTGGTGAGTAAAATAAGGCACAATAAGCACAGGAATCATTATGGCAGGAAAAAAAGCTGAGAGCAGCCACCTTGGTGGAATTGTGAGGTGAAATAGGCCTGGATCAATAAGTGTGGTGCTGTAAAGAAATTGCAAAATGCCAAGAAGAACAGAGTTGCCTATCCTAGTTTTATCGTTGTAGCAGTTGGAAAGAGTGATGGACACAAAAGTTAGCTATTTCAAAAACCTGGTTAGAGTCATTAAAAATGAAAAGTGGGCAGAGCTGTGTCAAAGAATAAGCACAGACAAGTCACTGAAATTGTTCTGGCGACTACATAAAAGCATGAATGGAGCAGTCAAGAATAAGAGTGTTCCTGACTTCCAAAGTGCTGACCTTGTCTGACAGAAGTCTGATGAGAATAAGGGCAAAGCCCCTTTTTTAACGCTATCTAGAGCAGAGCAACCAGACAGACATGAGAGGCCTAAATTTTTGCCAAGGCGGATACTCAGATAGGTGTAAGGCCCAGAACATTGCAGTTGAAGACACAGTGACAGTGAAAGAGATCAGGACTGTGCTTCGATGAACAAAAAACAGCGCACCAGGGCCAGATGGTATAAGGTATGAAGACATACATCAATATGTGTACCGACAATGTGCTAGAGGAACAAGCAGATATGTACAACAACAGCATAGGGAGTGCTTGCATCAAGCAGAAGTGGTTACACAGCTATCTGATCCCTTGCTGAAGCCTGGCTAAGACCACACAAAAATTCAGGGATATTGGGTAATAACCATGCAAAATACAATAGGCAAGCTGCTGGAGAAGTTAATTGCCAGGAAAATATCAAGCCAGCTAGAGAGGCAAGTTAATTAGTTAGTTAGTTAGTTAGTTAGTTAGTTAGTCGACAGATCATTCTCATTGCACATCGAACCATTCTGTCCATAAGTGCTCAGATCCCCTCCTCAGCAAATCCCGCAGCGTGTAGTGGCTAACGACACCAGTTCTGTGTTGGTTTATCAGTCTTCTTTGGCTTCCTGCTTAGTGTTCTTGTTTGGCCACCCCTCTTTTAATTTGCTGTTCTCGCAGTTTGGCCATGGTTGTAGATTCACAGTCATCACTTGGTTCTCGCAAAAGTCTTACTTCTCGTAGAGCAATCAGAATGTCAGCCTGGTCCATGGTGCATCTGCCCTCCACAGTAGCGTTACCTGCAAGCTTGTCAGCCCACTCATTCCCTTGTACTCCTGCATGCCCTGGCACAAAGATGAAACTAATATTTGCCAGAGAGGCAAGGTTGTTTCCCACCTACCATTGGAGGTACCGTCCAAACAGAGAGACCTGGACCAACACAGCAGTTTTTGCCCATGTCTATGAAGGTTTTCACTCAGCCACTGAAACATGTGCTGTGGCGATTGATCTTGAGGATGCGTACAACAGAGTACCATTGGATTTCTTAATGTTTCAGCTTCTTGAACTCAAGATAAGTCAATTCCTCCTTAGTTGGATTGTCACAGCTCTCTTCCAATGGAAAGTAGCTTTTAGATGTTGTAGTTGGACCTCTGAACCAACAACAATATATCCAGGCCTGCCACAGGGATCACTATTATCTCTGGTGCAGTTCAACGCCTACACTGTGAGAATTACCGGCGAACAGATCCGAGGACCGGGGAGGACATTGCAATATGCCGATGATGTAATGTATCATCAGGGTAAGGATAGAGATCGAGTGGCTGTGGATCTACAAACAGAACTAATTTGTATAAGCACTTGGTGTGTGGAATCTGGGGCAATGTCAACCCAACGAAGTCAGCAGTGACATGGTTCTCTTTGAATAACCATATTGTAAACACTCCAACACTAACTGTAAATCTGGGTTCAGAGACGGTGGAAAGAACGCAGGCAATGAACTACTTGGGGATACGTTTTAATCGAAGTCTTGTGTATCATGAGCAGCGCCATTTATGTCTCCTGTACGAGGGGCTGGTCCTTTCTGTTGTGGAGTATGCCATGGCGATCCTGACTATCATCTGTAAGCAGATGGAAAGGATGGAAAGGATACAGAATGAAGCTATGCATATTATTCTTGGATATACAAGAGATACGGCATGCAGGGCGATGCGCTACCTTCTTGATTTTCCAACCATTGGAGACAATACAAATTTGCAGAGCACGTGCCTACCTCAGAGTCAACGCAATAACACAACATCCACTGCGCAGTGAAATTAAGAAGGTAAAGGGCAGCAGGTTAAAAAGAGGAAAGTCGTAGATGGGTCATGCCGAAGACATTCTTCAACAGGTGTGTTCATTTGAGGACTTACAAACTGGCGAGGATTGGGTACGAATGCCAAAAGATTTCTGTACGTCCTTTTCAGTTTGCATCCAACTAGACAGAAAATGCAGACAAGAAAATCCGGCTGCTGTAGAGGAAGTACAGGCTTTGATCTTCGAGAATTCTTTGGAGGTTGATGCTGCCATTTACACAGATGGGTCGGTCGGTCGTTCGACGAGTGAAAAGTTCATGGGCCTTTATGGCTCAGGCCGGAGGGAGAATTGTGAAGGAAGATTCTTGTGCTTTTGCTTTGACCACTATGGAAGTCATGGCAGTAAGTAAAGCAATAACATGGTTCGAGACACAGACATTCACATGTTTCCTTAGTGATTCAATGAGCATGCTCAAGAAGATAAGAGATGGGGTGGGTCCCAAGAGAGTGGCTGCTGTCTCTGGAGCAGTCTCGGTTGGCAAAGATTAGTTTCATTTTCATGCCAGGACATGCAGGATGTACAAGGAAATTAGCGGGCTGACAAGCTCGCAGGTAAAGCTACTGTGGAAGGCAGACGAGCCATAGACCAGGCTGACATTCTGGATGCTCTACGAGAAGTAAGACTTTTGCGAGAACCAAGTGATGACTGTGAATCTACAACCATGGTCAGACTGCAAGAACAGCAAATTAAAAGAGATGTGGCCAAACAAGAACACTATGTGGGAAGCCAAAGAAGATTAATAAACCAACACAGAAGTGGTGTCGTCAGTTGCTACAAGAAGCTGGATTTACTGAGGAGGGGATCCAAGCACTGATGGACTGAATAGTTTGATGTGCAATGAGGATGATCTGTCGACTAACTAACTTGACTGAAATGATGGTGTTAATAAAGACAAAATCATTCTAAGTAAGAATGATAACAAAATAATTATTTTAAACTAGGGATTATGAAATACATCATGATGATAAAGCAATGCTGTTCGTAGAGATGATGATATTCAAAATAACAATGAATATGACATTAAAGACAATTCTCTTGGTAAAAGAGATTATGAAAATGATAATAATGAAATGAATGAGTATGGTAATGATCATAATAATATAAACAAATATCGCTCTTAATAGAGATAACAATGATGATTAAGCAAATGACAATAATAAAGGCAATCAATCCTTCTGTTAAGAGAAATGATGATGATGATGATGATGATGATGATGATGATGATGATGATGATGATGATGATGATGATGATGATGATGATGATGCTGATGTTTGCAAAGATGATGATAATGATGGTAGCAAAGATGATGGCAATAATCATGATAATAAATTCCATCCTCTTGTTAACAGAAAGATGACAAAACATATGATGATGATGATGATGATGATGATGATGATGATGATGATGATGATGATGATGATGATGATGATGATGATGATGATGATGATGATGATGATGATGATGATGATGATGATGATGATGATGATGATGATGATGATGATGATGAAATCAATGCTGTTGTTGGCAGAGATGATGGCGGTAAAGATGATAATCAAATATTTTCTCATTTTTCTTTCCGAACACAGTTGATCCAGAAATGCGAGTGCTAAAACAAACACAATGAACTGACAGCAGAATTGTCAGTGGATGACCTTATAACAGAAGTCCCTCCCTCAATAAGCAATGAACAGAATCACACACTGGGAAAAGTTGCTCATCCACATCTTTTTCAGGATGTCTTTGGAGAGTAACCAGCTGGCATCAAGGTCATTGAAATAAATGCAGGTAGGTTCTGGCCATTTCTTCCTACCATGTTGTTTCCTTGATGTAGAAATGATGGTGCAATAGGCAGCATACTGGCCTGCCAGCACAGTGGCCCGGGTTCAATTATCCAGTTAAGGAGTGATTTGTTTTTCGACCACGTCACACTGGTCAAAGAGGCATCACCCCAAGGATGTGATGTGCTCTGGGCATATCCATCTGTGATGTGTTGCAGGCATATGCATTTGTGAAGTGTTGCAGGCATATCCATTTGTGAAGTGTTGCAGTCATATGCATTTGTGAAGTGTTGCAGGCATATGCATTTGTGAAGTGTTGCAGGGATACCCGTTTGTGATGTACTGTGAACATATCCATTTGTGATGTATCATCGGCATATCAATTTTTCTGCCCTTTATCTCCCATTGGAGCACAGGAACCAATCACTCACACCAAACTATCCTATCCTTTGGTATCTCTTGAAGCATCCTCCATGATTTTTTTATTTGTTGTTTGCATATCCTTTACAGGACATCGCTGTCAACATCAGCATCTTTCAGCTGATTGTTGATTTCTTGGCAAGATTACGCTCAGTAGTTTGCCATTGCTTTCTGAGCAACTGGCTCACATACCCCATAAATTACTTACGTGGAGAGAACCGCTACCAATTCTCACGCACGTCACGTTACTCACGAGAGTATACAGGATTACAGAGAAAGTCATGTAACCCCTAGCTAGGGAGACCGGCCTCCATGTTATCCTCATATTATTCATCTGTCTCTTTATCTAATATTTCTATACTCATCTAGTTATCTCCTCATATTATTCATCTGTCTCTTTATCTAATATTTCTATACTCATCTAGTTCTCTCCTCATATTATTCATCTGTCTCTTTATCTAATATTTCTATACTCATCTAGTTCTCTCCTCATATTATTCATCTGTCTCTTTATCTAATATTTCTATACTCATCTAGTTCTCTCCTCATATTATTCATCTGTCTCTTTATCTAATATTTCTATACTCATCTAGTTCTCTCCTCATATTATTAATCTGTCTCTTTATCTAATATTTCTATACTCATCTAGTTCTCTCCTCATATTATTCATCTGTCTCTTTATCTAATATTTCTATACTCATCTAGTTCTCTCCTCATATTATTCATCTGTCTCTTTATCTAATATTTCTATACTCATCTAGTTCTCTCCTCATATTATTCATCTGTCTCTTTATCTAATATTTATATACTCATCTAGTTCTCTCCTCATATTATTCATCTGTCTCTTTATCTAATATTTCTATACTCATCTAGTTCTCTCCTCATATTATTCATCTGTCTCTGTATCTAATATTTCTATACTCATCTAGTTCTCTCCTCCATGTGTCATAGGTCTCCCTCTATTTCTGTTGCCACATGGGTTCCAGGGAGAGAACTTTCTAGTAATACTATTATCATGTGTCATGTCTCCTAGGCAGACACATTTGTGTCCTTTGTTGTGAACTATTTTTAATTCTCTAAGGTTACTCCCAACTATTTTCATCTTTCAGATTATCTGCTCTTTGCTATGTGATAATATTTTGATTTCTCACATTAAACAGTAGGTAGAAGGTTGCAGGTTCAACCCCTACACCGCTCAGTTGTACTAAAATGTTGACTTCTTCCTTGACTTGGGGACGTAAATTACAAGTACCTCTGAAGTCGGAGTGGGTTCGCTGGTAATAGGGAAAGCTAATCCACACGCACAAATCAGTCCACTGCACTAGAAGTAGTCGCATGTGTATGGATTATCTTGAGTTCAAAGAGAGCGTGCACCCAAAAACAAGTATATGTAGAGGAAGAGATCGATCATCATTGCTTGGAGAGAATTGTGCCACTGGGAGTGACCGGAGGATCTGGCCGACACTCACTTCTCTGAGGAAAGGCCTGATTGACACATAATCAGACTGCAACTGGTACTATTAGTACTGGGTCTCTTCGTTGGCTGTCAAAGATGAAGATGGAGCACTTATGGGGAAAGTCTGGAGTGCTGTGATGTCGGTTCTTGACTTAAGTCAACTGTTTAGGCTGCTATTTTAACTCCTCAAATAAATAGTCAATTTTTACAATGATCACATTTTGACTTCCCTGATAAAATGTCCCTTTGTAATGTGACTAGATAAAATATCCCTTTGTAATGTGACTAGATAAAATGTCCCTTTGTAATGTGATAGCTAGATAAAATATCCCTTTGTAATGTGACTAGATAAAACGTCCCTTTGTAAAGTGACTACAGTTTGTGCTACCTCTATTCATCGTTTGTCTTTGCTGTTCATTTTTAGTATGTATAACCATCTCTCACTTTCTCTCGGGAGTTACACCTACCTTATATGTTATTTCCTTTTGTTATATCCTGCTGCGACTGTTACTTCTCTGATCTATATTATTCATTTGTTATATGTTCTTGTGTTATTCAGATAAAAATACTGCTGTTATGTGTCATTTTTACTGAACTGATACCATGGTTTGTAGTTATGACACTTGCTGCAATGACAGATAAAATATCATTCTAGTATGTGACATGGTGACCTCTAAAGTAATATATCCCACTGTTATGTGACTTTTTGACTTTGCAGATAAAACACCCCATTACCATATGACATTCTCAGGTAAAATGCCCCACTACTATTTCAAATTTTGACTTCTCAGGTCAAGCATCCCACAATTATGTAATATTTTGACTTCTCAAGTAAAACATCCCACTATGCTGTGACATTTTGACTTCCTAGGAAAATGTCCCACTATTCTGTGACATTTTTACTTCTTGGGTAAAACGCCCCATTATTGTGTGACATTTTGACTTTTCAGGTAAAACATGCCTCTATTATGTGACATTCTGATTTCTCAGGTAAAATGTTCCTCTATAATGTGATATTCTGACTTTTTGGGTAAAATCTTCCAATATTATGTGACATTTTGACTGTTAAGCAAAGCACCCTACTCATATGTGACATTTTGACTTTTTAGGCAAAACACCCCACTATTATGTGACATTCTGACTTCTCAGGTAAAATGTTCCAATATAAGTGACATTTTGACAGTCAAGCAAAGCACCCTACATTTTGACTTTTTAGGCAAAACACCCCATTATTATGTGACATTCTGACTTCTCAGGTAAAATGTTGCTTGCAGTAACTCATGAAGATCCTTCACTGAATGAACATTTACTCCACGAGAGCTCATTGCTTGCAACTTCTTCTCCAGGTCCTGCTTGTCCTTGCCCAAAGTCCAACACAATCTGATAGTTGTTAAGATGAGTGCTGTCACGAGCTCAGCATCCGCAGAACCCGAACATCGCAGGGCCATCTCTGCACAAGAATGAGCTGTAGATTGCTTTTCTATGCTCATGTAAGACACCACAAGACCACACAGGCAATGAAAAACATGTGGATGTGAATCACCATATAATTTCTCCAAAACTGGCAAAGTCCTTTCGAAATGAGAAGCAGCATTGCTGAACTCCTTGCTCAGAAAGAAAGACACAGCGATGGTGTACTCATCCCTTACAAAAAATTCCATAAACTCGGAAGAGTACCTAATCTCAAAAAATGAAAATAAGTGTGCCAGGTATTGTTCAAAAGCTACACTTCTTTTTGCTATAGTTTCACTGGTAAAGTTGCCAGTTAAGACTTTTCGTGGAAACGAGATACGAGATATAAGCGATGGGAATTTCTTCTTCAGCTGGTGATGCAAATGTTCAAAATCAGAGTATCTGCGTACAATAACGGACTGACTGGATCTGGGCACATCTTTGTGAGGGTTGATCAAAATTGAATAATTCTGGGGAGAAAATTACAATTAATTAGAAGAATATCAAGTTAAAATTCTTGACTTTTGTTTTATGTAACATTATTTATTTAACAATCGGTCAATAAAATCCTTGTCTGTGTATTCCCGGGGTCCAAGAGGGAAGCAAGCACAAGTAGCACTGTAGCCAACCTGGCATGTCATAAAAAGGCAACTAATGAGGGTTGGTGTCAAACTGGCTACCTCATCCCATAGAAACCTTTAGCTGTCAAATCCCACCAATCATAAACAAGTCTAAAAGAGGGGTTGGCACAAGTTGTTCGATGGCCTTATGCTCTACTGAGAAATGACAGAAGATGATGAAGAAAACCTACAATCTTGGCATCTCTGAGACTGAGTGATAACACATCTGCTTACTTTTTCTTCTTCTTTTTATGCTTCTTCTTCTGAACTGAAGCAAGTTCAGCAGAAGATTGAGCAGGATGTCGCTCGAATGGCTGCTATAAAGGCTGAGATAGACGAAACTCTATCAAAAATTCAAGAAGAAAAAGAAAAGACAGAAGAAACTCTTATACAGATCCAAGTAGAAAGAGAACAAATAGAACTACTCAAGTCACAGAACGAAACACTAGAAGCAGAAGATGTAAAGGCCCAGACAGAAAGAAGAAGCAACAAAAGAAGAAACAGAATTGGAGGAAGAGAACCAGAACGACAGCGACCAAGACCAAGAGTGGACGGGGGTCGAGATAAGAAACTGCTGGTCACATCATGGACCGAATGGTCAACCCGTACTCGACACAAGGTATCAGAGAAGATCCAGACGATACGCAGATAGACCAAGGCGGGGAAAGAGGTGGAATACCAGGAGAGACTATAACAGAGCACCATCTCTGTTAGTAGTTTAGGAGATAGATGGTGTGCAATAGAAAAGGGTTTGGGAAATGAATAGGTGGTGAATGATGCACGCGTGAGCACGATTGGACTAGTTGTTAGGGAGGCTCACGCGTGACGTAGAAGATAAACATAGTTGAGTTCCAACTCGCCCTGCAAACTAACAAGAGGTGTTTTAAATTTGCTGTACATACTTTTATACCTTGACCAATAAACCAACATGTTTACACTTTGGCCGGAGCCTTGACTTGATATATGCAGTTGCATTACGTTATATTCAGACTCTCCGTGATCTGTTACAGTCTGAAATGTTGCCAGTGACTAGGATTCAAGTCATGGGATGTCACGGAATTGACATTTGCCTTCACGAACAGAAATTCTCCAAGGGCACGCTGTGAAACTATCATTGGACTACTGCGACAAAAAGATGGCTGTTTCTTCAATACCACGGCGTAAAGTTTGGTAGCAGCTGAATTTGTCGTTTGCGAGGAGCTTTAACATGGCCATTCTATGAATTTGTCGTTTGTAGGGAGCTTATCAAGGCGCCACTGATCAAATCCTTGCTACACAGTGTTCCTTATCAAGGCACCACTGATCAAATCCTTGCTACACAGTGTTCCTTATCAAGGCGCCACTGATCAAATCCTTGCTACACAGTGTTCCTTATCAAGGCGCCACTGATCAAATCCTTGCTACACAGTGTTCCTTATCAAGGCGCCACTGGTCAAATCCTTGCTACGTAATCCTGAGCTCTGTTCATTGCAGAGCTCGCTGTCAAGTTAATCCTGAACTCCGTTGGTTATAGAGCTCGCTGTCAAGTCTCCTCCGGGCTCTGTCGTATGTGAGAGCCACTGTCAGATCATCTCAGGGCTCTGTCGTATGTGAGAGTCGCTTTGTCAAGTAAATCAGTTGCAACTAAGTTGGATTTTGGGAGAAACTACAGCTCATCAAGATATCTGTCATGAAGAATGCGATTTACTTGCTTTGGTTTTTTTCGGACGCGGGTGGGCATACTGGGTCGCCGTCCTGCTGAAGAAGAGAACCTATTGTAATCGCTTCATTTCTCAGCTTGAGCCGTTTCAAATCCAGACGTGCCCTTTTTCGGGTGAAGTCCAGACGTGCCCTTTTTCGGGTGAAAAGAAGCCACAAAACTGGGGTGCCCGCCAATGGGTGAAATGGAGAGTCCAGAGGTTTTCCTTTCGCTGTGATGGAGTAGAGGAACACGACATGCTCGTTTTTTTTTCTGCGAAGCCTACAGTTGTCAAGCATAATCCTCAATCGGCGTGTATGGACTTACTTTCCTGTTGGACCCGTGGAAGGTATAGTTCAGCCCTTTAATGGTATTTAACTAATATAACATAACATTATGTGTTAGATAAAATTGATTAATTAATTTGAACACTTGATCTTTATAAGAAGAAAAACAGTTGCTTACGTCCCTTGTCTAATTTAAATACGATTATAGTGGTATACTTATTGATATTTATTAACTAAAGTATAATTGTGAATTTGGTTATATAAATTGTATAGCAAAATTATTTCAGCATGGCAGAGGAACAAGTTTCGTTAACACAGGTGTTAACTGGAGTAGGCACGGCAATAGGCAGACTCAACACAGCAATAAAACTTCGGTAGAGAAACATGCATAATTGAAAAATATTTCAGCAAAGCTTAAGACGAGGTTTTCTTACAGGTACCAAGAAATATATAGAAGAAGAAGTAGGCATATTGTTTTGGCTTGAGATAAATTACAGAGAAATAAGAATGAACTACCTACATACAGAATTAAAAAGCGTCAGTGCATGGTTGGGAGAGTTAAAAGTGGCAGTTAGTGAAGTAGAGAATTTTGTGGAAACGTTACTGGGAAGAACGACTAGACAAGAGGCTTATAGGTTTAAGGTAGAGTGCAATGGAATAGTAAAGAATAATAGGAGACAGACAGTATCTAATGAAAGCAGAAGACAACATAACATGGTATATAGAGACAGTTATGGTGAACCAGATAGGACTAAGTCCAGAAGCAGTTATAATGAACAAAGATATAAAAACCTTCCCAGGAAGCAGTGGAATTGGCCATCTAATAGTATGACTGCTAGAAAAAAACGTGACGAGTGGTTTGAACAAAGACGGAGACAGTATCTGAAGTCAGGGTCAATGAACAGGGTAGAACACATAAGTAGAAATTCAACTGCTCCTAAAGTGGTTGCGAATGAGACTGTTAGACAGGAAACGAAGACGACGGTATTAGTAAAGAAAATAGACCAAGAGACTCAGACGCAGGTGATTAAAGTGGTAGAACGGAACACACAGACACAAGTTGATACAATAGAAAAGAAAACCCAGATACAACCAGCCAACAAGATAACAAAAGCAAGTCAAACTGAGTTAGTGGAAATTATAAAAACTCCTCATGAAAAAGGAGACACAATTGAAATAAAGGAAGATAGACAGACGAAAACCCAGGACGTCAAAAGACAGGTGAGGAAAAGTATTAGGGAAAGGAATACAAATAGTCTGATAGTTAATAGAGGTACGACGACTGGTATGTCAACTTCCTCAGGTAAAGACAGAGAATTCACCACTGACCGAAGTAAAAGAGGTACTAGTTCAGGTTATAGAGAGGATGTTTCCGCCTCTACCGCATATTATTGTAAACACCGGACTGGTGAGACAACTATAGATACTGATGATTCAGGGGACGAGTTGAGTAAAAATAAACCATATAGAACAAGGACAGATACGGCAATCGAACAACAATTTAAGAGGAAGAAACGAAAAAAAGGGTGTCAGGAATTTCTATTAATCCGACGTATACGGAAGAAGATGAAGAGAGGGAGTTTAGAGAATATATGCTTTCTAGACCTGATTTATTTACGCTTACAGATATCGAAGAAGAAGAATTAGGAAATCGGATCTCTAGAGGACTATACTGATAAGTGACGTGACGAAATACGTTGAGAGAATCTGACTTGTTAATAGTGTGGGATGAAGTGATGACGTTGTGCAGAAGTGAGTAGTAGTTGACTGTCGGAGTGGTTTGATGTGGAGAATTAAGTAGGATGGAGAGTAGTGGGATTATGATGATTGAGAAAACTGAAATAAGAAAGCAGTCGAATTGTGAAAGTCATGTTGAGTATTGAAGTAATTCGTCTGGTTATGGGTTGTCCGTGCGTGAGTATAAGTGTAGACAAACATGTGTTCGTCGCGCTGAGTGAAGCAGGAGTGAGGTTTTGAGACGCCGTCTAAGTGGAGTGCGTGGATAGAACGATGTCAGGTGATTAGTAGTAGCGCATGCATGTACGAGGCGTTTGGTATATCTTGTGTCACTGTGTGTAGAAGTGATCGACACGCTTAGGCTGCGGTGAGTAATTGCTAGAATGTTAAATTGGTGTCTAATTTGTTTTTTTTGTAGAAGTAATAGTATAGGCACGTCAGGTTGTTGTGATACGAGAATAATGGTGAGATGAGAACGAGGTTGTTTGTACACAATGGTCAATGTATATGAGAAGTATAAATACGAGCGCCGTGCGAATATGCGAAGAGTGGCTGATGGGTGACGCTGATAAAACATACCGGTGATTTCGTGGAGGACAGAGTAAGTGAGTATGCGAAAGTTAGAAAGTATAAAGAAGGTGATTGAAAAGGTGTGATGTCTTTTGTCTTGGAATGTGTGGTATTGGACAGAATTAATGAAAATTTTATGACAGGCTGACAGAAAGAGAGTTAACATTTTGAATGACGTTTCATAAAACAGATTTAGTATTGTTGGCAGAGACATGTCGAAGCAAGAATGCCTGATACTGAGAAATGAGAGAAGATGGTTTGCCCAATCGGAGTGAGGTTTGTCGTTAGTCATGTGCGGTGTTGCTTACTGTTTCTGAAAGAGTCCCGATAAATAGGAGTAACCTTGAGTAGTAGTGAAAGATGAGTGATGTAAGCAAGAGAAGGAGAGAATGTGATTAGCTAAATGAACGTCGGAGTATTATAAATAGAGCACTATAGAACGTGTTCCGATAAGTGTGACTGGTTTGACTATCATCGCGGTGTGAGAACGAAGTTAAGAGAAAGTTGAGGATAGTTTAGAGTTGTTGTGGTGAGATGTTGGAAAGTACTGATACAGGAGACTGAAATGTTGGTTGCGTCGGGTAGACGAGAGACTTAAAAATAGAATTAGTTATTGACAAATATAGTAGCAAGATGTCTATAGTAAATAGACATTCGTTGGTGGTTGTAGCATTGTGGAGACACCGTAGTAAATGGTAATGTTTAAGAAGTTATAATAATTCTTGGTACAAATCAATCCAAGGGAAACAACTGGTGTGCCGAGTCACAATTTCTCTTAGTAGATAGATGACTGGTAGTACATTGGGATAGCCGCCACACTAGTAGTAGATGAAGTGATTTGAGCTGTAGTTTACAGCGGTTGTTTAGGTTTATATTTCAAATATTGTGATGTGTTATGAGTTAGTTTTGTAAAAGATGGAATGTTGTGAAGGGAGATAATCAACTGTTGACTTCCAGAAAAGTACGGTCATTTGTTGATTAATGATTTTTGCTTGAGGGGAACAGATATTGTTCTGCGTTATAATGAGAATATAGTCTGTATTTAACAGATATATTTTGGGGTTAACAGAATAGGCATGACTGTGTTCATAGATATGTATTACACTGGTTCGTATATGAGACCAATGTTGTTTGAGTACTATAAGCAGTTGGTTTTAATTGAATATGTATGGTATGTTATATTATTTGGGCCTGTAAAATGATTATTATGCAATTTTAGGATAGGACTTGTTCTGTTTTCAGTCTTTTATGTGTATAACACCAGTCCGTAAAAGAGACTGGCGATGTTAGATGATACTAAGTAATTTTTCTATAGGTGATTAAGTTGATGCTTGTTTCATTTTGTGGGGATATATGAAAACATATTTGAATATCTAGGGGGGGAGGGGGGGATATTGTTCTGTTCTGATTGTATCTTCGATTATTCATGAGTTATGCCGTTATTTAAGTTTGCCTTGTTTGAACCATTGGCATGTTACTTGATCAGTTAATGTCAATTTTTTTTTTATTTATTATCAGTTATAATGATTCTGTTTGTGTTTCAACGAGTTGCTGTTGACCATTCTTAAAAATAATTATTTTTCAGTAAAATTGTTTTTCTTTTGACGTTTAATTGGGTGGAGTTTTAAAACAGAAACTAGTTAATAGGGTCCTTGAGAATTTTGGATGCAAGGTTACATTCAGAAGATGTGGGGCAATTTTAAAACATGGTCTCCATGAGGTCGGAAGTGAACATGGATTTAGTGCCATGATGTAATGGAAATTTCATAAGCGCCACGAGATTGCTGGTTTTTAGTAGATATGGGTAACGCTTATAATAAGTGCTGCGCCAGACAGCGTGAAGACAAATAGTAAAACATGAATTGAATGCCATGTTTTAGTCCTGTAGATATCAATACAAGAGTTGGGGGATTAAACCAGTGGAAGGTTTATAAAGGGAAGTAAGTATGTTCGTGAGAAATGAACATTGTCAGTGTGGAGTGCTGTGGTCACAGCGAACATGGATTAAATGACATGAGGTTTTGGGGGTCCGTGATATATGGACTGATAAAGAATAAAGTTGATTGCAAGCAGTGATGGGTTAGAAGGTCACAGACATGAGTTCAGTGGCGGTATTTTGTTGCTGTTGATAACGGCATAAATTGACAAGTAGGGGTTTTAGGAGATATGCCCATAATAAATGGACATTAGTGGATTGCTGAAGTTTTCGACGAGAATTAATAGGGAATTCTGATATGGAGTATTCCTGAGTGAGGTATAGGAGAGATTTGGTTATATTTTAGTAGGTGATGTTTATAATGATAGGAGGAGGTTTTGAGTGGTAGGCCCATAATGGACCTTTTTATTTGTGTCCTCGGGATGTGTTTTGTGGTTGACATTACAATGCGAGGTTGTTATGGTTGAGGTAAGGTTCAGAGCCATAATATCAGTAGTGTCTGTAATATATAGACATTTAGGGGTGGATAATATTTTTGGTGTTTGATGCTGGGGATATCTGTATTAGTCAGAGATTAAATAATTAGGTGAGATTCGGAGATATGATATGAAATTGCCATAATAGATGGTATAATTGAATTGTGAGAGATATGTATTTTTTTAGACTTTACTGCATAAAGTCTCAAGGTGACATAGGGGGGTAAGTGTGAGTGTGGTTTTTGTGAGGAAGAGTTCTAGTTCTTTGGCTTTCCGGTGCGCACTGATTCTTTGTCTTACTATCGTGTGCGAGTGATTTCAGGTTGGTTGAAACTGAAAGTGGAGAATTAGTAATGTTGAGGTAATACTGTTAGTGATGACGATAGGGGGTTTGAGGTAGTATCAGAAGAGTACGGCGTTTTATACTTGAGATCAGATATTGGTATATATGCTCGTGATGAAAAGGTTTAAGCGGATCGCTTATAAAGAGAAGAAGTATTTCGAAAAGGTAAACATATATGTTGTGATGTGTTGTATAAAACTGAGATTTTGTAAGGCAGAAATATTATGATGTATACTAGATACCTATATACATGTGGATTTCCTTATGAACTGTTAGTTAGCTATAAGAGAGAAGTGGAAAATTGGACTCGAAGGAGTAGAAATAAAGTTCATTGGTTAAGAGGGGGTTAGTTTAAGATGGGTTGGAGAAATAATATTGGGGTTAAGGTTTTAGTGAGGGAAAGCATAATTAGAATAAGTAGGTTAGGGATTAAGACTTTTCAAGAAAAGTCTTCTTAAAGAAAGGGAGGAATATAACAGAGCACCATCTCTGTTAGTAGTTTAGGAGATAGATGGTGTGCAATAGAAAAGGGTTTGGGAAATGAATAGGTGGTGAATGATGCACGCGTGAGCACGATTGGACTAGTTGTTAGGGAGGCTCACGCGTGACGTAGAAGATAAACATAGTTGAGTTCCAACTCGCCCTGCAAACTAACAAGAGGTGTTTTCAATTTGCTGTACATACTTTTATACCTTGACCAATAAACCGACATGTTTACACTTTGGCCGGAGCCTTGACTTGATATATGCAGTTGCATTACGTTATATTCAGACTCTCCGTGATCTGTTACAAGACGACAACTGGTTAAGCTCCCTGAAGGAAACAGCACCATATGACGGGGTGGGTACACAACTACTCCAGGCCTTAACAGGCCTCTGTCTAGACATGAAAAACCTAACACGAAAGGAACGAACACAATCAACCCATCAGAAGCCGGGAAGTTGAGAACAAGCAGCCCAATCTACAAAATACAAACTACGAGCTACACCATAAAGGCCCCATTGCCAAGTCGAAAACTCCAAGGCTGAAAGGGAGTATTTGTATCAAAAATTGGATTGGATTCTTCTTCTTTTCTCCATCCTGCTGCCCTTTATTGACCCTCAACCAACCCACATCAAGCTGCCCTATCTTTTGCTATCTCTGGGCACTTCCTTCAGGTCAAATCCATATTATTCGCTGCTTCTTTAATTATCTTCTCCATGTTTTGGTGTTTTATTTTTTTGCGTTCACTGCTTTGAACTAAATAATAGTCCATACATGTGCTACTACATCTAATGCCTTGGGCTATTTTTGCATGTGGATTAGCTTTCCCTATTACCAGTGTCCCCTGCCATCAGGAGAACCCATTCTGACTTCTGAGGTACTTGTAATTTATGTCCCCAAGTCAAGGACAAGAAAAATCAGTTCATTGCACTCCCTAGTAGTTGCTGATTTTGCGTGAGAGTTAGCTTTCCCTATTTCAAGTGTCTCTCATCATCAGACAAACCCTCTCCAACATCTGAAGTGCTTGTAATTAACATTCCAAAAGACAGGAAGTCAATATTTAAGTCCAAACTGACTTATGTTAAAAGAGTGTTAAACTGGGGAATTAAACTCGGGCCACTGTGTAGGCAGGCTAATATGCATTATCATTTCTATGTTACAGAAAGCCACACCAACCGCCTTTCAGTGGCATTGGCTATTCAAATTCAAAACACCAATATTAAACACACTTCAGAATTTACATTAAAACATTTACATTAAACCTATAACTTTTGGCCATTTATGTTCAAAACACAAATGTTAAACTTCACAATTCAAATACTTAGAAGGTGTGTTCACAGAGGGTGGATAAGTTTAAAGAGATTGATACAATGTGTCAGAAAGCCAGTGCAGTAATGATTATAAAGCATTATCCTGTGCCTCAGAACAGGACACAATAGATTACACAACCACATGTATACAAAATGTAAGATTGGTGAATCAGCCATGTGCACATGTGGATTGGTACTGCAGACAGCAGATCATGTACTCCAAGACTGTCCAAACCCTCTGGTCTAGAGAAAAACAGTTGAAGATAAACTCTATGGACCACTGAGTGAGCTAACAAAAGACAGTTAAATTCATACAAGAAACAAAACTGCAGTTATAGGAAAATTTCAAGCAATTGAAAGAATAAGAGGAAGAAAAAAGCAAGTCCTTTGCAGAACAACAGTCTTATTATGACCGACAGAAAGACTACATCTTTTGCCATTTCTTCTGCCCATGTATTTTTATGTTCAGAGTGTCTTTAACTGCCATCCATTCAACTTCTACCTGGCATTTGTTGACCAGGGTTGCCTTCCCAAGCAGTTTCCTAAGACATCCCACTGCCTCTGCAGAATTCTCATTTGATGGACAACTGGTCCTAATTTCCCCCTCAGGTTGAGAACTACTGGTGTATGATGAGGTAACAGTCAGGATATGACTAAGCTACCGTATGACAGTAGACTGTACCACCTGCTTTCAGTTAGCGCTAAGAAGAAGCGCAATTAGAGGGTCCAAGCCTTATCCTGATGCGAGGAAATGCAACCTAAAGACATATCATGGCAGGGCAGACCAAGCCCTAAGTCTTGGTCAGCAGCTGATCTAGGATCGAAGCTCTATCAAGCAAATAGACCATTTCTTTGCTGATCTGGAAGCTTCTGCAGCTTGTCTCGTTCCAGACGTATTGTAGTTATCTTTCCTCTGGAGTAAACTAGGCAGGTCGAGAGAGGGATTATGCTGCAAGGGCAACACATGGTCTCTATAATTCAGCCCAGGCTTTGTGCTATGGAAAGGTATAACTTCATCACAAACTATCATCTGTCAAGATGGCAAAGTGCCAGTGTATGACGAGGTGCGCATCGGAAGTCTTGCATGAGGTTTCAAAAAACTGGCACTGTGCCCACAGACACCCAAGGTGTGGTACAGCAGGGTATCTCTACTTACCACAACAGCCTTAACGTTCTGTGTGATACACAATGTTGAGGAGTTTAATTATAATCATAAAGACAGTAAGAAGACAGAATATGGTCATCACTAGGAAGAAAGAAATACCACAATGTACTATATGGATAAATGAGAATATTCTTAAACAAATCGTTACAACTATCTCGGAACAGTCAAAACATCTTATGGGAGGTCCTTGAAGAGATTAGAACAAGAATTACTATGGCTAAGGTAACCTTTTGCAAGATGGAAAACATACTGACCAAGAAAAAGATGTCATTTGCAATGAGAAATAGATTGGTAAGTGCTACATAGAATCTGTACTTTTGTATGGATGTGAAATGTGGACAATGAGCAAACAAGCTGAAAAACATCTAATGGCTCTGGAAATTTAGTTTCTGAGGGAATTGCAAAGAATATCATGGACAGACAGAAAAATCAATGAGCAAGTCCTACAGGAAGCAAATGAAAACCATAAACTGATTAGAAAAATTAGACAAAGACAGTCACAATTTTTTGGGCACGTTATGTGAATAATTAAACTAGAGAACTTGGTGACAACTGGCAAGATTGAGGAGAAAAGAACAAGGGGAAGGCAGAGAAGTAAATATCTGAATGGACTGGTCACATGGTATGGTCGAGACAAGAACACAGAGCTGATCCTCCTTTTTGGTGATCGTGTGAGATGGTGAAACATGACCGCTTATCTGCATGGCCCATGATGATAAAAGAGAGAGGCAACACAAACAGGACAAAACACAAGACTCCTACCACATGTCCAGACCGACCATCTCTGATCACTTCTGCAGAGATCACCTCAAATGTCACATTACTGGATGTAGTGTAACCGCCATCACAAGGTACTTCATATGACGGGAAATCTGCAAGTCAACATTGAAATCAACACTGGACTTTTGTTCCGAATCTTAGGTTTCTTGCTGACATAGTATAATAACATAACCTTGTTTATATGTTCATAGTATAATAACATAACCTTGTTTATATGTTATCACAGGAGGCAGGGTCCAGATGGTTTATTATGAGTTAAAGATGAGGCCTAAAGAGTTAAGACAGTTATACAACAGTTTAACTGACATAGACAATCTTCCTCTTCTTCTATTGCCCTCTATCCCCATGTGGGGCACAGTCCCCTAACCAATGCATTCCAAGCCCTAATATCTGTAGCTGTTCATGTAGTTTTGACCACATCATCATATTGCTCATCTCTGTCTCGACTTCTCTTCTACATGAGTCTCTAGGTCTTCCTCTATCTTTCCTGTCCATGGAACTCTGACCACAACCTCATATTGCTCATCTCTGTCTTGACTTCTCTTCTACATGAGTCTCCAGGTCTTCCTCTATCTCTCCTGTCCATGTAACTCTGACCACAACCTCATATTGCTCGTCTCTATCTCGACTTCTCTTCTACATGAGTCTCTAGGTCCTCCCCTATCTCTCCTGTCATGTGGGTTCTCTTCTACATAAGTCTCTAGGTCTTCCTCTATCTCTCCTGTCTTGTGGGTTCTCTTCTTCATGAGTCTCTAGGTCTTCCTCTATCTCTCCTGTCTTGTGGGTTCTCTTCTACATGAATCTCCAGGTCTTCCTCTATCTCTCCTGTCATGCAACTCTGACCATGTTCTCATATTGCTCATCTCTGTCTCAACTTCTCTTCTACATGAATCTCCAGGTCTTCCTCTATCTCTCCTGTCCATGTAACTCTGACCATGCCCTCACATTGCTTATCTCTGTATCGACTTCTCTTCTACATGAGTCTCTAGGTCATCCTCTATCTCTCCTGTCATGTGGTTCTCTTCTACAAGAGTCTCTAGGTCTTCCTCTATCTCTCCTGTCATGTGGTTCTCTTCTACATGAGTCTCTAGGTCTTCCTCTATCTCTCCTGTCTTGTGGTTCTCTTCTACAAGAGTCTCTAGGTCTTCCTCTATCTCTCCTGTCATGTGGTTCTCTTCTACATGAGTCTCTAGGTCTGCCTCTATCTCTCCTGTCTTGAGGTTCTCTTCTACAAGAGTCTCTAGGTCTTCCTCTATCTCTCCTGTCATGTGGTTCTCTTCTACAAGAGTCTCTAGGTCTTCCTCTATCTCTCCTGTCTTGTGGGTTCTCTTCTACATGAGTCTCTAGGTCTTCCTCTATCTCTCCTGTCTTGTGGGTTCTCTTCTACATGAGTCTCAAGGTCTTCCTCTATCTCTCCTGTCTTGTGGGTTCTCTTCTACATGAGTCTCAAGGTCTTCCTCTATCTCTTCTGTCATGCAACTCTGATCATGTCCTCATATTGCTCATCTCTGTCTCCACTTCTCTTCTACAAGAGTCTCTAGGTCTTCCTCTATCTCTCCTGTCATGCAACTCTGATCATGTCCTCATATTGCTCATCTCTGTCTCGACTTCTCTTCTATGTGAGTCTCTAGGTCTTCCTCTATCTCTCCTGTCATGCAACTCTGACCATGTCCTCATATTGCTCATCTCTGTCTCGACTTCTCTTCTACATGAGTCTCTAGGTCTTCCTCTATCTCTCCTGTCATGCAACTCTGACCATGTCCTCATATTGCTCATCTCTGTCTCGACTTCTCTTCTACATGAGTCTCTAGGTCTTCCTCTATCTCTCCTGTCATGCAACTCTGACCATGTCCTCATATTGCTCATCTCTGTCTCGACTTCTCTTCTACATGAGTCTCTAGGTCTTCCTCTACCTCTCCTGTTCTGTGAGTTCCAAACTAAGTCTTCTCTAGATACACTATTCTCAGGCTTTCTCAATGCATGGCCTACCCATCTCCAGTATCCCCTCCTCACCTCCTGGTTCATTAGCATCTATGCAGTTCTCTCCATGAGCTCTACATTGGTGATTCTGTCATACCATTCCATTCCCTCCATCCAGCATATTCACCAACCAGTGAATGTTCGTAGCTCACTTGCAATTATTGTCCCTGTTCTCCATATTTTTCATCCACACAGCGGCACTGATTTCATGCTACAATTGAATATTTTAAGCTATGTGCCAAGTCTAATTTCTCTTGACCTCTCAGTGGTACAAAAGCTCCTCTATCTATCTGTAACCTCATTGCGATATCTCTAACCATTCTACCCCCTTTGCCCACACCGCTACCTTAGTAGGTGTATGACTCTGTCTCTTGAAGTTAGGCTTCCCCAAGGAAGATTTGGTCATCATTCACCCGATGTGTTCTCACCATCTGTGTCCTTCCTCTACGAATTTCCAAACCCAGTTGCCGTGACCTGCCATCCAGTGCTGCTAGTCTTTCCCGCATCCAACCTCTCATGTGAGACAGGAAGGCAACGTCACCAGCAAAGTCCAGACCACTGAGTTGCCCCGTCAGGAAGTCCATCAGAATCCATCTCCGGCTGTGCCTTGCCGCTGTCTTCACAATCCAATCTATAATCAGCAAGTATAGTAAGGGTGACAAGAGGCTTCCCTGCCCCACTCCTGAGACCATCTCGAACATTTCCGCTAGTTGCCCCTCATGGAATATCCTGCTCCTCATGCCACCACATGCTGCCCCTACCAAGTCAATCACCTTCTGTTGAATTCTATGATGCCCCATCAATTTTCAAAGATCAAAGCTATCAAAGGCCTTCCCATGGTCTACAAATCAAATACAAAGCAGCGAGCCCAGTTTGACACCCTGCTCTATCTCCATGTGCAGTGTAACACCCGATCAGTGCTGGATATACCTGGTTGGAAGCTGGCCTGCCCATCTCTCAGCTGTCCACCAATGGCATCTTGTAATCTTTCCAGAACGATCCTGTTTAACATCTTCCCAGGAACCGACAGCAACACCATTCCTCTATAATTTTCACACTCCCTACAAGTTCCCCATCTCCCTGGCGGCTCCACCAGATATAATCCTTCCCAGCCCATTCTAGAGAATTCTTCCAGAGCAATCTTTCAGAGGATTCTTCCAGAGAATTCTATTATTCTAGTATTCTTTCAGATTCTTCCAGAGGATTATGGAGTTTTCTTCCAGAGGATTACAAAGTATTCTTCTAGACGATACCAGAGAATTCTTATAGAAGAATTTTTCAGAGGATTCTTCAAGAGAATTTTTCCACAAGATTCCCAACAAACCAACCTGCATCTAAAAATACTTTGGAGCTGTAATTGGTATGTTCATTTTCTGCCCGCACACAGATACAAATACATGGTTACCATTTAAATACTATAGTAACCAGATGAAAGCAAAATTACTGTTATTTCAACACATTGTTTAGTCTTGTCAACACATCTTTCTTTGTCCATTAGCCTTCATTCACACCTAATAAACTTTTAATGAATCGAATGGCTGTATTTGGGGCTGATGTCACAAAGCTTTTATGGCAGGTGGCAGTGTTTGTGGCCAGGAAGTTTGAGCAGAAGATTGCTTTGTTTTCTCCTGGTATTATTGTTTCAGTAGTTTTATACATATAGTTTAAGCATAACTTGCAAACTGGCACATAAACTGTAACCCTATGTGAAAACACAAAGTGAGGGGTAAATACTGCACCAAACATGATGATGATGAAGAAGAAAAAAGGAGGAGGAGAAGAACATGAACAAGAAAAAGCCAGAGGAGGAGCATAAGAAGAAGAAAAAGATGATGGAGATGAAGGACAAGGAGAAGGAGGTGGAAGATGCAGAGAAGAAGATGAAAGAGATGGAAGACATTGAGGAGAAGAAGAAAAATAAGCAGAAGGACAAGCAGAAGCAGCGGAATCAGCAGAAGAAGGAAGAGAAAAAAGAGAAGCAAAAGAAGGAGGAGACAAATGAGAAGTAGAAGGAGGAGTAAGATGAGGGAAAAAAAAGAGGGGGAATAGAAGGAGGAGGATGAGAAAAAGAGGCGAAAAAAAGTAGTTGGAGAAGTAGACGGCAGAGAAGCAAGAGGAGGAGGAGGAGATGCTGCAGCAGCAGAAGAAAAAGAAAAATAAGCACAGGAAAAAGAAGATGGAGGAGATGAAGGAGGGGGAGCAAAAGTCAAAGGAGGAGAATCAGAAGGTGAAGCAGCAGCACTAACAGAAGGAGGCAGAAGAACAGCAGCAATAATAGGTGGAGGATGAACACAAGATAGCAACTGAAGACAGAGGAGGCGGAAGAGGAGCAGCAGCAGCAGAAACAGCCAGAAGGAAAAAAACAGGAGAAAGGGAAGAGTATGTGAAAAAGGAAGAGAGGAAAGGGAAGAATTAGGAAAAAATATAAAATTAAGAAGATAAAGACAAAGAAAAGAGAATGAAGATGAAGATGAGCGGTAGATGGAGAAGGGGGAGAGGAGGTCCATGAGGAGGTAGAAGGAGGAGGAGTTAAAGTACAAAGAGGAGAAGAAGGAGGAGCAGCAGAAGAAGAAGGAGAAGTAGAAGAAGGAGACAAAAGAGAAGAAAACAAGAAGGAGATGAAGACAAAGCAGAAACAGAAGATGACTAAATAAGCTAGACTTTTCAAGATACATATAATGGAACAGTCATAGAACTTTAATATAAATCGACTTGTTTTTCTTCCATCAGAGATTCTACTGCTCGTAGAAAAACCAAGAAGTAAACAGAAAAAGAGAAAAGAAAAATCACAACAACAGAAATGAGGTTTCTGAGAAGAATACTCAACGTATCAAGAAGAGATAAGATCAGAAATGAAGAAATCAGGACTAAAGTAGGGGTTAAAGCTGCTCTAGATTTTATTAGAAAGCAGCAAGTCAAATGGTTTGGCCATGCAAGTAGGCTACCAGTCAACAGCATGCCACAACAAGCAATGATGTACAGACCAGATGGAAACAGAGGAAGAGGCCGACCACGTTAACGTTGGACTGAGGGAATAACAGAATCCATGGGAATGTCGATATACGAAGCCCATAACCGGGCACTCTCACGAAGTTTATACTTCACCTCGACACCGCAAGGTACAAGAGGAACATGATGAGATGAGATGAGAGATAAAAAAGATGACAGAAAGCACTCACCTTTAGCTGAATCTGTTGGAGACTTCATGGACTCATCGTATATGGTCAGCATTCCTGAAATGTCCCCAGTGATACTATCTTGTTCTTCTGCTAAAGCATTCTCTTCCTGGGCAAACTGACCAGAGTGTCCTGCCTGGTCTCGTTCTTGGACTTCAGATTTAGAATTTCCCCTGAGCTTGCTCAATATTGTATTCATCGTGTAAAAACTGCCTCCAGTTATTCCAGTCTAGTTCTTGAAATAACACTTTTGTGATTAATTCTTCAAAGCTGGCAAATGTCTAAAGACATGAAACATGATTTGCAGGTGCTACCATCCAAAGAAAAGTCCTTTAGAGTACAAGATCAAACAAACTTAAGAGTCAATGAACTCACAATAATGATAACACACACGAATACACTAGCAATAACTAATAACATTACATTTTTTAAATAATATTTTCTAAATCAATAAAGATGTGCATCAGACAAGGATGTGTAATTTCTGTATGTACGAGGATGCTTTAAATGAACATTTTAAAAGTGTGATGAAAATTATAATAACCATGCCACTGTCTTATAACCTGTCAATATTGTTATGGATGTCAAGAGTGTTAAGCATGTGACATCACGGTGCAGACAAGCACAAAGTATACTTATTTATATTTTATTATTTTTTAAATATCATCATTGATTTTTTCCCACTCTGATTTACATTTGCCGTAGTGGAGTTTGTTGTAAGGTTTGTACACTATGTCTGTGTTTAGTATCTCACACTTTTTCACATGCCTAACTGTTTTTATTTCCTATCCTCTTTTTTTTCTCTATGTGTCTCCTTGAATGCCCCACCCATATTAGTCTTTTCTATCTGTAATTCTCTTCTCTGTGTATTTTTAGCTATTCCTTTTGCATCTACAGATATGAAATTCCAGCACCTGTCTTGCACATCCAAATTTTTTTTTAGCCTGGAGAGGGGAAGAAGAGCTCTACAACTCAGTTATAGTAATGATGATACTTTGGTACTGGAGAGAGGAAGGAGAGCTCTACAACTCAGTTATAGTAGTGATGATACTTTGGTACTGGAGAGAGGAAGGAGAGCTCTACAACTCAGTTATAGTAATGATGATACTTTGGTACTGGAGAGAGGAAGGAGAGCTCTACAACTCAGTTATAGTAGTGATGATACTTTGGTACTGGAGAGAGGAAGGAGAGCTCTACAACTCAGTTATAGTAATGATGATACTTTGGTACTGGAGAGGGGAAGGAGAGCTCTACAACTCAGTTATAGTAATGATGATACTTTAGTACTGGAGAGAGGAAGGAGAGCTCTACAACTCATTTATAGTAATGATGATACTTTAGTACTGGAGAGAGGAAGGAGAGCTCTACAACTCAGTTATAGTAATGATGATACTTTAGTACTGGAGAGAGGAAGGAGAGCTCTACAACTCAGTTATAGTAGTGATGATACTTTAGTACTGGAGAGGGGAAGGAGAGCTCTACAACTCAGTTATAGTAGTGATGATACTTTGGTACTGAAGAGGGGAAGGAGAGCTCTACAACTCAGTTATAGTAGTGATGATACTTTGGTACTGGAGAGGGGAAGGAGAGCTCTACAACTCAGTTATAGTAGTGATGATGCTTTGGTACTGGAGAGGGGAAGGAGAGCTCTACAACTCAGTTATAGTAGTGATGATACTTTGGTACTGGAGATGGGAAGGAGAGCTCTACACCTCAGTTATAGTAGTGATGATACTTTGGTACTGGAGAGGGGAAGGAGAGCTCTACAACTCAGTTATAGTAGTGATGGTACTTTGGTACTGGAGAGGGGAAGGAGAGCTCTACAACTCAGTTATAGTAGTGATGATACTTTGGTACTGGAGAGGGGAAGGAGAGCTCTACAACTCAGTTATAGTAGTGATGATACTTTGGTACTGGAGAGGGGAAGGAGAGCTCTACAACTCAGTTATAGTAGTGATGATACTTTGGTACTGGAGAGGGGAAGGAGAGCTCTACAACTCAGTTATAGTAGTGATGATACTTTGGTACTGGAGAGGGGAAGGAGAGCTCTACAACTCAGTTATAGTAGTGATGATACTTTGGTACTGGAGAGGGGAAGCAGAGCTCTACAACTCAGTTATAGTAGTGATGATACTTTGGTACTGGAGAGAGGAAGGAGAGCTCTACAACTCAGTTCTAGTAGTGATGATACTTTGGTACTGGAGAGAAGGAGAGCTCTACAACTCAGTTATAGTAGTGATGATACTTTGGTACTGGAGAGAGGAAGGAGAGCTCTACAACTCAGTTCTAGTAGTGATGATACTTTGGTACTGGAGAGAAGAGGGAGAGCTCTACAACTCAGTTATAGTAGTGATGATACTTTGGTACTGGAGAGGGGAAGGAGAGCTCTACAACTCAGTTATGTAGTGATGATACTTTGGTACTGGAGAGGGGAAGGAGAGCTCTACAACTCAGTTCTAGTAGTGATGATGCTTTGGTACTGGAGAGGGGAAGGAGAGCTCTACAACTCAGTTCTAGTAGTGATGATATTTTTGTACCAGAGAGAGGAAGGAGAGCTCTACAACTCAGTAAAAGTGATGATACTTTGGTACTAGAGAGGGGAAGGAGAGCACTGCAACTCAATTTTAGTAGTGATGATATTTAAATTTATTTTGGTACCAGAAAGAGGAAGGAGAGCTTTACAACTCAGTACAAGTGATGATACTTTGGTACCAGAGAGAGGAAGGAGAGCTCTACAACTCAGTACAAGTGATGATACTTTGGTATCGGAGAGGGGAAGGAGAGCTCTGAAAGAAACAGTCCGTTCAGTTGTTAGACATGATTAGATTAGACTTAGAAGATTAGATTACCAGGTCGGAAGTTAAAGACCAACTTGTCTAATTCTAATTGATGCAATCTCTTTTCGGGGCTTAGGCCCCGAACACCAATACATCAATCTTAAGAGTTAAAACTCATTCTTTCAGAAAATTCATAAATAACAACAACCTATACCTTTTTTTTACACTCCCCATTACACGCCTCACGTTCTGTTTGTGGCGGCAGTCTCCAAATTAAGAACCACTGATCCGGGTTTCCGAATCCCTTGGGTCGGTTTTCAATCCACATTTAACAAAGTACACGCGCATTACATGTATCTATGCGATAAATCAAAAGCTAAAGTCCGAACATGTAAGAATACAAGAATATTGAACATGTTTGTGTAGTGACAAGCATAAAAGTCTACATTATAAATTATTGCCGAGGCTTTGTTGTGGTCACAGGAATAAACAAGGCTATGACCCAACTGGCAACAGATAACGGAAATTGCCATATATGAGGACGCGCGAAGTGCCAAATTTGATAAGTGCAGTGAGTGAATCATCGTAAGCGAGAAGTAGAATCGGTAAGCTTGACTAGAACACAATCACAAGTGATTAATTGGACGTTGCGGCCAAAGTTTTCGTGGGAAGTTTTATGGGAATGTCCTGAGTGCCATGATGTCGGTCTATGACTCAACTCCATTTTAACCTCTCTCTCTCTCTCTCTCTCTCTCTCTCTCTCTCTCTCTCTCTCTGCATGTGTGTGTGTGAGTGTATATATATATATATATATATATATATATATATATATATATATATATATATATATATATATATATATATATATATATATATATATTGAATGGTCATATTCTAAGTGTTGTGGACAAATTCACCTATCTTGGCAGCACTGTGTCACAAGCTGCCACAATTGATGATGAAGTGAATGCAAGAATCTCCAAGGCCAGCGCGGCCTTTGGCAGACTGTACAAGAATGTATGGGACAGAAATGGAATAAGCCTGCAAACAAAGCTGAAAGTCTACAAAGCAGTTGTATTATCCACACTGCTATATTCTTGTGAAACCTGGACTGTTTATCACCAACACGCTAGGAAATTAAACCACTTCCACACAGTCTGCCTTAGGAACTTACTGAAGATTAAATGGCAAGACAAGATCCCAGGCACTGAAGTCCTAGAAAGAGCGTCCATGCCCAGTATCCACACTCTACTAATGAAGAATCAGATTCGCTGGGCTGGTCACTTGACTCGCATGCCAGATCACAGGTTCCCTAAACGAATTTTTTTAATTTTTTACGGCTAGTAGATGTATATTGGGGGTTTGGGGCCAAAAGGGTGGTGGTAGTGGAGGGGAGCCAAAACAGCAGCCCCTAGGGGACCCAACCCCGGGGCCCCACCCCCAGGGCCCCGGGGTGTGGATAAGACGGGTCGCTTACAGGCAACCACCCGCGAGAGATCGAGCTCATAATATAGTCGCCTACAGGCGACTTGAGGATGCCCATGAGAAACCGAGCCGTTGATTTAGAGTGTATCATCCGCAGACATACCAAGATGCGCACCGCGAAGAACAAGTGTAAGTGGCTACGGCTATACTCAACAGAGTTTTGTGAGCGGGACTGTATGCGGGAGTACTGCAAAGTACATGCAGTTCTGGTGCGGAATGGGACATGCACCAAGCCCTGTCAAAGCTGTGGGAGGGGGGTCACAAACTATCTATCATTATGTAAGGAGTGTGGTTATAACACAGTCAACCGCCGAACGTGGTACCATGAAAAGGTAAAGCCTTTTAACACCGAGTTTCGCCGATTGGCCATGATCGCAGAAATCTAAAGTTCAATTAGAGACATGGAACTATACGCTGCACGTACACACCCACTTGTTAGAGACTGACGGATCTGTGTATTTAACCATGCCAACGCTTAATCAGCTGAAGCAGCAAGCACGCGAGTATGGGTTGCCATACAGTGGGAGGGGGAAGGCCGTTCTTGAGGGGGAAATATCCAGAGCGCGCGAGATGGCTATGGTCGCCCTGCTCGAGAAGAACCCCAATCTACATGGGGCACGACTTGAAGCAGGGATTACCACCGCTCTGAGATTTGTACACGGTACCACCGCGGACCGAGCCGCGATCGTCGCCGAGCGACGACACCGCGCCCGGCAGCGTGCTCAACGCCACACCGACCTCGAAGCAGAGTTCCTTGCCCGAGTTGATAGTGTGCGAGATGAAGCGGATGAGAAGTTGGCCGCATTCATTCACAACGCACCTGAATTGAAACTCACCCGGGAGATTGAGGGGAGCCTGAGAAAATATGAAGCAATCGTCCCAGAAGGTAGCGGCTATGAAGAACCTGGAGCATTTATGTATTCGATGGAGCCCGCCATCAAAGCCCTGGTGGTAAAAGGGTTGGGGGATTATGGCGGCATTAAAATACAGCTGTATCTCCACCTAAGATATTATCGCACCACACCGGAAGGTGAACAGATCACGGCAATGGCAGCCCACGGAAGCAGGAACCTCGAAATGCTGAATGTGGGGGAATTTGAAGAGGTATTTAACCACGCCGTTGATAAGATATATGCAGACAGTGAGTGCTTCACTGAACAGGGTTCGGATTGGAGCTATGATGATTGTGTGCAGCTCGATCTCTACATCGCAAAATACCAACCATTCCGAGGCGCTAGCTACTTCACAACCCCCAGCTACATCCCACCACGTAGTGTTGTGAATGTGAAGAATGAGGACAACCGCTGCTTTGAATGGGCCATACTCTCAGCGCTCTACCCAGTAGCGCACGGAGAGCACCCTGATAGGCTCAACAATTATAACATCCACCGGGGAGAGCTAAACTTTGAAGGAATCCAATTCCCAGTGCAGCTGACCAGTATTGCAAAGTTCGAAAACCAGAATCCCACCATAGCCATTAGAGTCTTTGGTTGGGACAAAGGACCAACGATGCTCCGAACCAACACACTCAAACGCAAACAAATCAACCTCTTGCTCCTGTGTAAGGATGAGAATAGGCACTATGTCTGGGTCAAGTATGTGGGGCGGCTTCTATATGGAAACAACAAACATAGGGGTAAGAAGTATCCATGTCTCAACTGTCTCCATGTACACTCCTCTCAGGAAACCTTGGACCAGCATGAGCCACTCTGCCAAGGCATCAACAAAGCCTGCCAGGTGAATGTCATGCCTCAGGGGGAGATGATGAAATTCAAGTCCCTCCGGAAACAGATGAGGGCACCATACATCATATACGCAGACTTTGAGACATTGAATGTTCCAGTACATGGCGCGGCAAAGGATCCAAACCAAAGCAACACACGTCAACCTTCCGAGCAGCCCCCCCCCCCCCCCCTGCGGTTTCGGCTACACCATTGTGCGCTCTGACGGTCTCATCACAAACCCTGTCACATATCGGGGGAAGGACGCTGCCGATGAATTCCTCCGACGCTTGGGGCGAGAGCGGGCCATCATCCACAATAAGTTACAGCGACCGGCAATGATGGTGCTGGGGCAAAAAGACCGCGAAGACTTTGCCACCTCCACAACCTGTCACATCTGTAAAGAGCCGCTGGTGGGTGACAAGGTGAGAGATCACTGTCATATTACAGGCAAATACTGGGGCGCTGCCCATAATGTCTGTAATCTAGCATGGCGTATAAACAGAGACAAGCTGAGGATACCTGTAGTCTTCCACAATCTAAGGGGATATCTTCTTCTTCTTTTCGTTCATCCGGAGTGTTTTTTCAGATGTGATTGCGATGTGTCTGTTATGCGCCCTTGGGCCGAAACCCGTAGGCCAACACATCGACTTTAGCGTGCTTTTTTGACCAGGTAGCATTCCTGGGAGACTCTCACTTTTGTGGTGCCATCTACAACCATGCTGGCCAAGTTAGAACGGTCGAAGACAACGGTCATCCCTCAAAGGAAGGCAGGGACAGTCCATAGCATTTTCCGCCATCCAAGGTTGCTTCCATAGTTGCAGGGCCGACACATAACGCCCTGGATCTGGGTTCACCGAGGGAAATCGTCACGTCCTGCTCATGGCTGCTTTAAATCCTCACTTCAATATATTGGTCATTTCGTTTGCCCCGGGCCATTCCCGCACAAACCAGACAGGTTTGCAGACGGTATCCACTCAGCGAGTTTTCGGACATGTGCTTGTCGTTGTGCCCGTCAGAGCTGTTCCAGGCACGACAGACATTCGGAAAACTACCTAGTCAGAGCTGTTCCGAACAAGAGCGGCATTCGGAACCTAGGTAGTCAGAGCTGTTCCTAGCACGAGAGACATTCGGACGAGACATTTCACTCGGACGCAATTGCGTAGTGTCAATTTTTAGTTTGCCACCCGTAGGACAACACTTCCGGCTTCCGGCGGGCATTTTTTAATGAGGTTTGCCTTCCTCAGGTTTCGAGACTCTTGTTTCGGCTTCCACACAGCAAGCTTTCGCTTCGGGCTGCCACGTAATGGATTCGCAAGACAGGCGTTCCATTTCGTGTCAACAAGACAATTTTCCACCTTTGACTACACTCACTCCATGAGTGAGTGTGGTTACAGACTATCGGACGTCTGCGAGACATGCGACCGAGGTGTTTTTCCACCTTTTTGTACTCGCTCACGAGGTAGGCTACATGTGCTGCCGGCTCAGCACCTTACCTCCGTGCGTCTGTGGGCGAGTAACGGTCAGGCCCTTTCATCCGGGGATACCTCATATCCCCCAGCTAAGAGCCATTGAACGAATCTGCGCCGAGCATGTAGCGTTCTCAGCACATCATCACAATTGTGATGTAGGTTTGTGTCGGCCAGGCTCTCACTTCCTAGAGTTTATGGCTTAAAGTCGTTCAGCTATACACCTCGGATGGGAGCCTTAGAGGTTATGTCCGGACTGAGATTTAGGGATCATTTGCCTGATTTTGACTGCTATCCTCAGTCTTACCTGCAGAGCAGCAGGTTGTGTCTCTCTTAGTCTGGTCCCTATCCCACGAGCCGTCCGATATGTAGTTTTCACCCATCGGCAAGTTCATGGGGTCGATGGGACACGCAAGCTCCCCCACCACGGCAAGGTGGAGACACATCGGGGGAGATCTAAGGGGATATGACTCCCACATCATCATGCAAGCGGCCGGCCGTCCGGACTGGGGAAAAAGGACCGTCTACAAGAAGAAGAAAGACGGCACATGGCAAACCAAAGAAGTAGACAACACAACAATCACCTGCATACCAAACACCATAGAGAAGTACGCCTCCTTCACAATCGGACAGCTGCAATTCATTGACAGCCTACAGTTCATGAACAGCTCTCTAGACACCCTGGTGGGAACCTCAGCGAGCTGACACACTGTGGCAAATCAATGGCTCTGGCACGTAGGGGCAACGACATAATCTCAAGATGTGAGACGTGCAATACAGAGAAGCACACCCCCTGGGCTGTCTTAATGAACAAGTTCAGGGCCACGCTAAGCAAGTGCCAATCACATCTCCTTCTCCGCAAGGGTGTATACCCCTACGAATACATGGATAGCTTCGAGCGCTTTGCAGAGGACCGCCTGCCACCCAAAGAGGCATTCTACAGCAAGCTCACCCGAGAAGGAATCAGTGACTCTGACTACGCCCACGCCCAGAAAGTGTGGCAGGAGCTCGACTGCAAAACGCTCGGAGGCTACCACGACCTATACCTGAAAACAGACGTCGGTCTGTTAGCCGATGTCTTCGAGACATTCCGAGACACCTGCATGTCGGTGTATCAGCTCGACCCAGCCCACTACATCAGTGCACCCGGCCTGGCATGGGACGCGCTCCTAAAAAAGACGAAGGTGCAGCTCGAGCTCCTAACCGACCTGGACATGCACCTCCTCTTTGAGAAGGGTCTCCGAGGGGGCGTGGCCATGGTCTCAAAACGGTATGCCAAGGCCAACAACCCCAAGACTTCAGACTATAACCCCACAACTCCCAATTCATCGGATCATGTACCTAGATGCAAATAATCTATATGGGTGGGCCTATGATGGAATACCTCCCCACCGGGGGTTCCAATGGGCCAATCCAACACTCGAGGAGATACTGAACACCCCCGACAACGCCCCAGAGGGATGGCTTGTTGAGGTTGATATGAAGTACCCAGCGCATCTACATGAAGCCCACAGCGACTATCCGCTAGCCCCAGAAACCATGACCGTCCCCGAGGCCTGGTTGAGCAGCTATCAGCGCGAGCTCCAGAACAAACTGGGGGGTAAGTTCACGGAGCAAACAAAGCTGGTACCCCACCTCCACAACAAGGAGCGATACGTCGTCCACTACCGCAATCTCAAACTCTATCACAAGCCTCGGTCTAGAGGTCACCCAGATCCACCGAGCCATCAAGTTCAATCAGTCCCAATGGATGAAGCCCTACATAGAGATGAACACCTCTCTACGTACCCAAGCCAAGTCGGAATTTGAGAAGGACTTCTTCAAGCTGATGAACAATGCCGTCTTCGGGAAGAGTATGGAGAATGTTCGCAAGCGTATCAGAGTCAACCTTGTCAGAGGCACCGAGACTGACCGACTCCGAAAATTAATCGCCAGCCCCAACTACGAATCGTGTAGAATCTTCAACGGTGGACTGGTTGCGGTGCACAGCATCAAGACCAAGGTCCAGCTGAATAAACCAGTCTATTGTGGACAGGCCATCCTGGACCTATCCAAGTACCTCATGTACGACTTCTGGTACAACAAGCTTAAACCCCAATACGGTAATAGACTCGAGCTCTGCTACACTGATACTGACTCCCTTCTACTTCAGGTGGAGACTGAGGATGTGTACGCAGACATGAAGGCTCACCCCGACTGGTACGACTTCTCAGATTATCCGCGTGACCACCCCAACCATTCGACTGCGAATAAAAAGGTGGTTGGCAAATTCAAAGATGAATGCAACGGTCGCTCGATAGCTGAGTTCGTCGGTCTCAGACCAAAGATGTACTCAATCCTAGAGGCCACCAACATCAAGAAAGCTAAAGGAGTGGCTCGAACAGTTGTGAAGAAGGACCTCAGACACGAACACTACAAGGACAGTCTGTTCGGCCAGCGTGAATACAAGCACACACAAGTTGCCATACGAAGCAAGGGCCACCAGATAGGAGTTTATGAGATGAACAAAACATCTCTGAGCCCCATGGACACGAAAAAGTGGATTTGTGCTGATGGTATCAATACTAGGGCCTACGGCTACCTAGAATCCTGCTAGGGGGTAGCTGTGTGTCTGGAGGAGCAATGAGCAGCTCCTCACGCACAAATCCCCGAGCCGGTCCATCCACCAAATAGTAAAGAGTGGGCTGCCCCTCTTGCTGGGTGATATGATTAATCCTGTGCAAAGTCAGCGACCATGTAGGATCAGTGGCCCGACGCTGGCCCCCTTCGAAGCTCGCCCGCGGAATAGAGATACCTGACCTGCGAGTCGGCTGGAATCACAGGTTCCTTACGCCCGATAGCGCGGCGGGCAGGCGCGGCTGGAGCGTGGGAGACAGGACGAATCCTTAATCGCCTCAGCCGGCTTCCTACCAGTCAAACGAGTCACCTCATTATTGATCGCAGCGACTACCTGGGGTAGAGCTCTCACCCATTCGACCGACCGTTCATCTGAGCCTCGGGCAGCGAGCAGCAACTCCTGAGCGTATTGGGCTCCGAACAACCTCTCAGCCAGACTGCGATTGAACTGCTCAACAATTGCCTGCTGCCGATGGTTCCCAGCCTGCCCACGACGTACCTGTGTCTTATGCTTAGCGACCAGCTGACTGACGACACCCATAAACTTCCTCCCAGGGTCAATCTGCAAAAGATTAGGCCATCTGAGCGGCCCTCGCTTATAGATCAGTCCAAGTGCTAATGCAACCGCTTCGCTACTCTTTTCTGTTAGCGGCTCAGCCTCCTTATAGCGCGAGGCAACATCGACCACCGTCAAGGCATACCTATAGGTCCTGCAGCCAACGCGATCATGCGGCAGAAACAAAAGATCTGCTTGATGGACGGCATTCGGTGTGGACTCGGCGATGTGGGGTCGTGGAATATAGCGAGGCCGCGGCAGGTAGATTTGCCAGATAGCCTGCTTCTGAAGCCACTCCCTAGCCTCAGTCTCACTGACCTTAGCCGCAGCAGCCAGCTTCTTCACAGCTGAAAGCCCTTTCCAATAACCTTGCGGGCTGTAGTAAACACGCTCCATTATTGTAAGACCATATCACATATCTCTATAACAGCCATCCCAAGAGGGGGATATCCTTGAGTGGTGAGTTGGGTCCCAGGATGAGTCCTTTCCCACTAACAATCTGACTCTTCCTTCCACCACATACAACGCAGGTGCCACGCTTAACCGGCCGCCCATTCTTCATCTTGCTAATCGTCCCACCCTTAGTGGGGGTCTGTCTCTTACACCGAAAACAATACATATTGATATGCTGCAGATGTCTATATATTCAAATCGAGGGCGTGCCCATACCAAAGCGGCTCTTGGCAGACATCAGGGCCGAGACTATGCGAGCATCGCGGCTCTCCCAGTCGGGGGCAGACGCCGCAATATTTTCAGCCGCCGCGGCTAGGATGTCATCAGCAATGTTGCGGTTAGCCGTATCACTATGAGCCGCATAAGCAATAGCCCTGGGCCAATCGCTTATCTAGTTTAGTGAAAGGACCACAGTAGCTATATTTCCCCGTATTCTGGAACGAGCCCCCAGGAACATCCTCAGAGCTGACACCCTTAGGCAGCCTCATATGCATCTCAGGCAAAGGCAACATATTCAGCGCTTTGTTGAGGAGCCCCATACCAACAATCTGGCTCTTCTTAGCCCCACAAACTTCACATATTCCGCGCCTTGTTATCCGACGATTTTTCAGCACGACCTCCGACTCCTCCAGCGTAGGAGTCTGCTTCTTACAACGCAGGCAATACATATTGAAGACAATGCAAATGTGTATATATTTAATTGATGATGGAGATAACCAACTTCGATCTTGAGGACAAAGCCCACCACCACCACCACTGGCTGCTGCCAGACACCATTCGTTGTGTTGTGTGCGGGCCATCGGGGTGTGGAAAAACAAACATGATGCTCAACCTGCTGCTGAAGCCGGGCTACCTAAACTACGACCGACTGCATCTGTACTCGAAGTCTTTGGGGCAGGACAAGTACCAGTTCCTCCAGGATTGGGCCGAGTCTGTCGGGCAGGCTGCGGGGCAAAATATTGCCTCCTATCATAGCTCGGCCGATGACATCATCCCAGTCGAGGACCTGAACCCCGAAGAGAGGGCTGTCATGGTCTTTGATGATGTCATGCTGGAGAAGCAGGGGACCGATCGAGAAGTACTTCTGCCAGGGCCGGCACGGCTGGTGCCTGACACATTCTACCTAACCCAGAGCTTCTTCAGAATCCCCAAGCAGGCCATCCGCGACAACGCCAATCTATTGGTAATCTTCAACCAAGATACGAAGAACCTGCGCGCCATCCACGACTCCTATGTTGGTGGTGATATGCCCTTTGATGAATTCAGGGAGTTCTTCACAGAGTGCACTAGCAAACCTTATGGTTTCGCAGTGATCGACCTGACCAGCAAGGCTCACGATGGCAAATACCGATGTGGATTCGATCGGTTCTATATCCCGAAGTCTTCTATTTAGATATATATGTTATTGTGATAGCAACAACATGTGGGCTGATGTGACTAACCAAGCAAAGCGTAACGCTTTTGTGAAGGATTATCTAGCACGTCGGGACCGCCTGAAGCAGCGGTTTCTGGCAGAGAAGATGGGGGAAGCAGATTTACAACAGGAGGCGGCTAAACTCTTCACACCAATTACTAAAACTGTAGCAGAGAGGTCAGCGCAACAAACGGGGGCAATAAGCCAAATCATCAAAGCTCAGACCGGTGAGTTGGCTAAAATAGCAGACAAACAGACCGGTGAATTGGCTAGACCAGCAGACAAACAAGCTAACGAGCTAGCTCGGGCTATTGAGGCGTTGGGTAGGGTTCTACCCATTGAGGGTAGAGCACAGGCCAGAGCTCTTGAGGATGAGGCCGCCTCCCCAGTGTTTGCCCCCCCCCCCTTCAGGGCCTATTATAATTGATGTAGATCAGGGCTTGGATGAGGAAATCATTAGTGGGAAATATAAGTACCCAATGCCTAGCACGCTCCTCAATGAGCCGGATGATGTACTTCGCGGCATCCTTGATACCACCGCAAAACTCAATTCAAACACGCTCGGGGGGAAGAAGAGGAGGGCCGGCGTCACTAAGGAGGAGATTGAACAAATAGATCGAGATATTGCAGCTATACAAGCATACAGGGAGCGTGTTAAAACTATATTGGATAATCGGACAAGAGGTTATCGTCCGTGGGCAAGGGTTGAAACTCCGAGGGAGCAAATTCGGCACCCTAACTATTGATCCCGCAGCTCTGGCTGCGGGCCGGCTGCAAGCTTTTGATGGGGACACCCTAGTATTGTCGGCTCCAGCAGATGAGACGCTGTACGATCTCCTAACCAAGCGGTTCATCAAAGCAAAGCAATACACCCCACAAGCTAGTTGAGACATTTAGCCGGCTGGCTCAACTTAGCTAAAATACCAGTTTATAACAGAAAGGGAAGAAAATACGGACTAATCCGTGGTAGTGGTGTGTTATACTACAACGACCCCAACACTCTGGTGGAGCGCCTAGCCCTGTTAGTAGCTCGAAGGAGGCGGGGAATACTGGAGTTGACACAGAAATATCTGCGATATTGGATGAGCTTATGCGTAGTGGGGTGATCTCTAAGGAGCAGGCCCTCAAGTTGAACAGAAGAATCTTCGTTCATTAATCATGGAGCTCCAAGTGTTAAAGGAAATCCGCGACCGGCTCGCCTCGATGGAGGTGCGACTCGCACCGAAGGAGAATATGTCCCTGGTGGTAACGTCGGATAAAGGCGACTGGACGACCTACTACTCCCCAGCGCTGTACCTTGACCCCCAGAAGTCATACGAGCTGGCCTTGCTTAATCTAGAGACCTACAACTCCATCAGCAATGTTAACTCCACCAACAATACTTTCGTCTACCGTGTGGAGAAGAAGGAGTGGAAAACCATCACCATAGAAGAGGGGGCCTATGAGCTCGCCCAGATCAATCGAGAGATTCAAAGAAAGATGGAGGAGGCCAAGGATTGGAATGAGAAGGCTGAGGAGAAGTATTACATCACCATAGGACCCAACCCCTTCAACCCTTCGGACCTTTGTAAAGATAACCAGCCCTGACTATGAGGTTGATATGGGCGCTTCGTCTTTACGCAAAATACTTGGGTTTGACCCACAAATATTGACTAAGGGCTATAAAGAAGGGGAGAAGCCAATAGACATCTTCCATGTGAATAGCATTCTTTTCAATTGTAATGTGGTGAGTGGGTCTTATCTCGGAGGGGGGACCCACCCCACCATCTACTCATTCTTCCCCAACGTGTGCCCTGGCTATAAGATCTTAGAGTCTCCCAAAACTGCTGTCTACCTCCCTATCACCCAACCTGGTAGTATACACAGCATACGCGTCTGGTTGACATGACCAAGATGGTGCACAATTAAACTTTAGAGGTGAGCAAATAACTATAAGGCTACATATTCGCAGTGTGTAACCATGTATGTTTTCCCAAGACGTCGGATGCGGGTAGGTGGGGGGATGTTCGATTGGTTGGGCTCGGCAGCTCGGGCGGTTGGAAGTCTGGTCTCTTCAGGTGCTAAGGTGCCGTCAGTAAAGTTGCCAAATTTGTTGGCAGCCCCATAGTTAGGAATGTGGCCAAGACAACGGAGTCTGTGGCCTCCGCAGGTGCAGCTGCCAAAAAGCTGGTGGACGCTCTCAGGCCTTTGCCGCCCCAGCTGAAAAGGGAACTCACAGCTAAGAGCGCTGAAGTTTTGAAGCAGCTCGCTGTCCAGCCCGAAGTGCAGCTCAGCCTGTCCAACCCCCAGTCTGGAGTCGCTGGACATCGCCAGCCGAGGTGGAGGTTTCAAGACAATTAGAGATAAGTCTAAACGTTTATAATATCACCATGGAGGAGCTCCGCACTTCTATGCTTGAAATTACCGAGCCTGTGCATGTTGATGAAGGTATTGAATCCTTTGAGTATCGGGAGTATGAGTCACAGAACCCAGCTGCTCTCAACCAGAATACCACTATCCAGATTGATATACACGCTCAGGATGCCTTCACTTGCCCTTCCAAGAGCTATCTTCTTGTAGAAGGCCGGCTCAGATCGTTTCGAGAGGAACTACTATGATGCGAATAGTCTGGTGGCTTTGGTTAACAACGCGGTCGCGTTCATGTTCAACAAAATACGTTACCAACTTCAACAACAACACCATCGATGATGTGTCATATCCTGGGCAGGCCACCACTATGATGACCCTTCTAGTCGTGTGGGGAGGACTTTGCTTGGGGTGAAGGTCTCAATATGTGTTGGTATAAGGACTCATGATGGAGGGGACTGCTGCGGTAGGGAAATGCGGGTTGGGAAAGGCGACGGATTATCATTATGAAGTAAACCTGCAAACTCCGGGCACTGTTCAGTTTCTGTGTCCCACTCAAATACTTCTTTGGGTTTTGTAATGATTATCAGAAGGTGCTCTATGGTGTAAAGCAGTCCCTACTGCTAGATCGCCAGAACGACGCTCAGGCCATCCATCGCAGTACTTTAGCGCGGGCGGCTGTGGCCGCTGCGGAAGGTAGAGCTGCTGTAACCGCCGTGGTCCCCCCACCAGAGGGTAGGATTGAACTGTCTAAGATTGCCTGGATGATGCCTCACGTTATTCCCTCTCTGACCTATATGAGCTCGCTCATGACTCTGATAGAGAACAAAGTTAGAGTGCCTGTGGCTTTCCGCGCCTTACAGTGTGATAGCTTGGCGGTGCCGGAGTCCACTTCCTTCACCTGGCAGTTGGGAGTTAAATCCCAAACAGAGAAAGCCTCGGTGGATTCTGGTGGCTTTTCAAACAGCTCGTGAAAATGATCAGGCGAAGAACAATGCCCTATTTGATCATGTGCGGGTGAAGAATATTCACGCCCTGATCAACAGCGCACGCTACCCCCTAGTGGATCTGAATGTTGACTTCGCTGAGTATAGAACCTCTCGAGCCTACAAAGCTTTTGCAGACTTCAAGGAGGCGTTCTATGGTATTACCAGTCGAGAGTCGTCCAACCTGGTGAATCCTAGTGGATTATCGTGGCCCTCTACCCCATACATGTTATTGATTTGCGGGCCCAGTCTGAAGCCATTAAGAACTGCTGTTCAAGCTATCACCCTCAAGGTGGAGTTTGACGTTTCTGTGCCTGCAGAACACCAAGGCTTTCGCTGTGATCATCGCAGATAAGTCTCTGTTCTTGGAATCTGATGGTAGGAAGTTTACTACAGTCTTGAATTAAACACTAGAGATATATTGAGATAACTATGGCGCTGATATCGTATGGGTTGAGCCTCTCTCCGGGGCAGAAAGAGACGTTGGTCAAGGCGGTGAAAGATGGCACTGGTGCCGCCCTACGCTTGGGTGTGGGGCAGTTGCATGGTGCTGATAAGGTCGGCCTGACCCAACGTCAGATTAACCACATTAAGAAGAATGTTGCTGTGGGTTCTGGGTCTGAGCTCGTCTTCTCAAAGAGTCAGATCAAAAAGATGGTTAAGGTGGGTGGGATTTTCCCCGCCTTGGGGGCTGTGATCCCCCTCTTGGCTAAGGCACTCCCCTGGTTGGGTGGATTGGGGGGTTTGATGGGTGGGGCTGCTGGTGTGGCACAGGCAGTTGATCAGGCTCGTCATAACCGGGCGATGGAGGGTCGGGGTTTGCCGCCTGTGTTAAAGGACATCTTGGGGAACCATCCTATTTATGGTCCAGCGATCAAACTTCTTGATGGAAAGGGTGTGTACCTCGCTAGGGGCAATGGGATGGAAAAAAAGAAGCATTAAGCAACTTTGATATTGAGAAGGCTGCTAAGGATATACCCCACTTCCGCGGTGTGTTTATGCGCGATGGTCTTCCCGCAGCTCTACACAATCCGGAGTGTGGGATTGTCAATCTAGACTCATCAGAGGGTGAGGGGACCCACTGGGTGGCTTATTACAGGGCGGGGCCTATGGCGGTTTACTTCGATAGTTTCGGGCTTGACCCGCCCCAGGAGATCCTGGATTATCTAGGGTGCCCCGTGCGCACCCAGACTTTTCAGTTGCAGAGGGCAGACGATGTGATCTGTGGCCATTTATGTCTTCATGTGCTTCGTGGGCTGGTGGGTGGGCAGCAATTTGAAGACATAATACTGCGTATGCTATAACCATGTCTGTTGGAAAGTGTGGCGGAGAGGCTGGGACTTTTGTCCAGCTTCGCCGGGCTGGGCTCGTGCGCAAGTATGGGGACACTATGCAGGGTATACTATCCATGGGCGTGTTTCGCCTCACTAATGTGGGGGAGCCTTCTGGGCCTACTGATGCTGCAACGCGGGGTTTTACGGAGCGACTCTCTAAGATGTCTGGGGGACCGATGTCTGAGGAAATCAATATGGGTACCCATAGAATCACTAATGTTGCTGAACCGGTTGGAGAACAAGATGCGACCACAAAAAAATACGTTGATGGGCGACATACTGGCCGCGATGTCAAATACCCAGACTACGGCTATAACCACCTGGAAAGCCACTAAAGAATATGTGGAAGACCGATTCGGTAATCCTGGACTGGCCGTTGTGGATCGAGGTAAAAAAATCCTATATTGGGTGGTCGGGTACTAAACCAGGTTACCTTACAACATAGGAGTACTACCATGTATATTTAACATCGCTGATGGGGTATATATTGGCTATGATAGAGGGTCTGTTTCTACCTTAAAGGTGACGATACAGTTTACACCCTTAGTTTGGTGGTGAACAGCCTGCCCAGGCCTGAATATATCGATCGCCCTATCCCAGGGAGCACTCTATATATCAAGCTCCTTCTTACGAATGGGCCTTTTGCAAATGGGGTGATGTTATGCCTGGTATTCAAGTAAAATCTCTGGTGCGTTTGGGTTGTGGGTTGGGTTATTATTACTTTCTCCGAAGAAGTGCGTCTGGATGTTACTAATGACCGGTCTGTGGTAAAACATACTTAAGGATGCTAGGGGTGTTGATACCATCAATCTGAGAGAAGTTAAGGTTTCGCCATGGATTCATCTTGTAAAACTTGTGTATACCCACAACCCTGTCACTGAGGAGTATTCAAAACAGTATAACCTCAAATTGAATATATGGAGCGCTGTGGTTAATATACAATGGCGCCCGACCAGGCCTTTCGCCTTCAAGAGATCACCAGACTACAGAAGAGCTTGGAGGCTGAGCATGAAAAACGGTCTCTGTTGTATAAGAAAGTACCATCGGGTTGTGAATGTCTTGGATGGGATTGATACAGCACTGCTTACGGTGAGTGTGGGGCTTCTGTCAACTGCCATTGCGGTCCCAGTTGTCTTCGGCCTAGAGATAGGCGCTCTCGTTTGTGGGCTATTGGGGGCGGCCGGCAAGTTGGCGGCTCACAGATGTGCGCTTAAAGCCAAGAAGCATGACGAAATAAGGATTTTAGTTGAATCTAAACTTTCAACAATCTCCGATCTTTTCTCGGCGGCCTTGCAGGACCAAGAAATTTCTGATGCAGAATTTAAATTAATTCTGAATGAATCAGTGAAATTTCGACAACTGCAGGCTGAAATTTGGCGCAAAGTTTCTGCCGACTTGCACCTGAAAAAAGAGCTTTCTGACTTCACACCACCAGTCAGAAAGCCTGCCCGCTAGGCAGTAGTCGCTAGGTAGCGCGCTCTTTTTTCATAGCCTCTTTCACCTCGATGAATTTCTCCATGAAGAAGGGATCGTCTATGTCTTCTGGCAAATCTCTTGTCAGAGCCACATAGCGCTCAACTAGTTCACTATCACAAGTGTGGCACACATCGCACGGTTGCTGTACTTCTGCATTGCAGATAACACACCCAAACACAGTCCTACCCTTTTTAAGTAGTTGGAGGTGTTTGTAGCAGAACTCGCCGCGGCACCTGCGCTCGCACCGGATCGAGGCCCCTTCATGCACAAGCCACCTACAATTCTTCATTTTAAGTTTGAGACGCTATTCTCTAATTCTGGACACAATTACGCGAACTCACTGAACCGCTCGAATATCTGGGTCACTTTATTGCAAGCATTTTTTCTTAGCGAGAAAAAATCGTCTCGCTCGCGCGGCTCATAAAACCTGTCACACAAAACAAAACGATCACGCTTGGTATATTCAGTCACGGTACTTCCGGGGTGATCGTTTTTACCGGAAGTGGTGTTGACTGGCGCACAAGTTTGATTATTGGGAGTGTTACTCTGGTGGTGTCGTCGTGGCAGGCACAAACCTCATAGCGGCCGCCGACCCAGTCAGCTTCAAATTGACAGGCTAGACATTCACCTGTGCTGCACATCCTCCTCCTCAGCGATTGTTTCCAAACAGTCTGGCGGAACTCCTAAGGACCTCCAACCCCAAGGAGTATGAATGATTATAGTTCCCCCACTTATTCTTCTGCCTTGGCGTTGTATGATCCGGAGATGATAGTCACAAAAGCGCCGCCTCGAGGGCTTTCCACAGAATGTTGAGGGTCTCTTGAACCACTGGCAAGTAGGCATGCTATGTCAGGAGTGGCTTCCCTCTAAAACACAATCCAGTAGGGTGTTCATGCAGCTTCCGAATCTTGCAGATCAGGCAGAGGATCTAGCTTCATACCTTTATATGGGCGCAGCTTGATGTTGGTCTTCCTCTCAAACTTCCAAAGCATCCTATGGAAGGCGTCTAGCGTGCAACGCTCACACACCTCATAAGGGCGCTTAACCCCCCTCTCACAGAATATACACTCTTCTATGACTACACCCCGCTCGCCTGTGTATTGTGTCGAGAACAATAAAGACCCTGGCATGATCGACCGCAGCGCAGCTCTGTGCCGAGTGTGGGCCACTCACAGCCGTGGGTATTCATCTTGATATACCCAAGGGTTGTGACTCTAATTCACTTGCGGTGATGCGTTATAATACGACGACGTCTACTACGCGACCCATCCACTCTTCGGTAGTTGCACCAAACTTCTGGGGGGTGGTAGTGGGTCCACTCTCCTTGGGCATTCCTCCAACATTGCATACGCTGTCGTGTTGGTTTCACTGGTAGCCATTGATGTGTGTCCATGGTGTGTGCCCCATACATACTATAGCTCTAAGTAGTATATTCAGAATGATAATACTATCACAATAAATGGCTCGATCGCCTGGCCTGTGTGTGCGCTCCGGGATGCAGAGGATGGTTCACCGCCAGGTGTGCGCCCCGGGGCCTTGGGGGGTTGGGCCCCGGGGTGGGGTCCCCTAGGGGCTGCTGTTTTGGCTCCCCTCCACTACCACCACCCTTTTGGCCCCAAACCCCCAATATACATCTACTCGGCTAGTTGCGTTGTGGTAAACGCTCCCAAGGCGGCCAGAGGAAACGCTTTAAAGACACTCTGAAAATCTCACTGAATGCTTTTGGAATTCATCATGACAACTGGGAGACTGCAGCCAGAGACCGAAATTCGTGGCGTGCATCATTACGCAAGGGTGCAGTCACTTGTGAGGCAACCAGGACTGCAAGAGCTGTGAAGAAAAGACAGAACAGAAAACCACTGCAGAAAATCTTCTTCCAGAAACGTCAAGCATTCTTTGTCCACATTGTCAAAGAAGATTTCGAGCCAAAATAGGCCTTATCAGCCGTCTTGGAACTCTCGGCTCCATACTTTCAACCCCACTGGATGAAATGAATGGTCATCATCATTCTTGATGGACAAACAATATATATATACCTGGTCTCTGTTAGCGCCGAACGTTGGGCGACGCTTACTAAACCCGACACCCCACATTGTGCCAACGGCTTCGGGCGGAAGAGCGCAATTGGGAGGGTACAAGCCTTACCCTGGTGCGAGGAAATGCAAGCTAAAGACAAAATTGTCATGGCAGGGCAGACCAGGCCCTAAGCCTTGGTTGGCGACTGGTCTAGGATCGAAGCTCCGACAGGCGGACAGTTAGAGCATTGCTTTGCTGATCCGGCAGCTTCTGCAGCTTGTCTTGTTCCAGATGTAGGGGTGTTACCTTTCCTCTGGAGTGAACTAGGCGGGCCGAGAGAGGGATCATGCTGCATGGGCAACACATGGTCTCTATATTTTAGCCCAGGCTTTGTGCTATGGAGAGGCAATAACTCCATCCCTGGTCTTAACTGGTCTCGGAATCAAAGCGAGAGGCAACTGTTACGGGTTATAAGTCCTTGTCAGTTGGCGTAGACATGGGGCGCCACGCGTTGCCTCTGACGGTGGGAGACACCTATAGGTGTCACTGATCAGCTACCGCCCGCCTCAAGCTGGGCAGCCCCCAGCCAATTGGGTGCTGATCCGCCACAGCCTGCCTGTTTCAATGGGTGCTTGGGGCTAGGACAAAATCTGAATCGCAGGCTGTAAAACCAATGCACCAGGTACAAACAAAAATAAAAATAGAAACCTCAAGCTACGGCTTGCAACCTGGAACGTGAGAACCATGTGTCCAGGATTTTCCACTGACTTGACCAATATTGACGATGTGAGAAAAACGGCTATGATTGATGCCGAACTCAATCGTCTTAACATTGATATTGCTGGCCTGCAGGAGACTCGCCTCGCTGAGGAAGGGTCACTCAGGGAAAACAACTACACCTTTTTCTGGAAGGGTAGAGGGCAGGCAGAAAAAAGGCAACACGGTGTGGGCTTTGCAGTGAAGAATTCGCTACTGGGAATGATTGAAATTCCAGCAGGAGGAAATGAAAGACTATTATCCCTGCGCTTGGCAACCTCTTTTGGGTTTGCCACCATTATTACTGCATATGCACCGACACTCGATTCCTCTGATGATGTGAAGGATTTGTTCTATGAGGAGTTAGACTCCGTGATCAAGGCAGTTCCAAAATCTGACTACATTTATATGCTCGGTGATTTCAATGCTCGTGTGGGCAAGGACTCAAGTTCATGGCCAGTGTGCCTTGGAAAATACAACATCGGTCGCATGAATGAAAATGGGCAAAGGCTGCTGGAGCATTGCACCAGTAATGACCTATGTATTACAAACTCTTTTTTTAAAACAAAAGAGATGCATAAGGTCACATGGAAACATCCAAGATCCGGCCATTGGCACCAGCTGGACTTCATCATCACACGGAGACAACATCTGAACCATATATCATTGACTCGTAGTTACCACAGTGCTGACTGTGATACGGATCATTCTTTGGTTGTTGCAAGGGTTAGACTGAGACCAAAGAGAATCTACACAGCTAAACACAAATCTAGCCCCAGGATTAATATTATTAACACTCATGATCCTGAAAAGTGCTTTCAGTTTCAACAGCAACTTGAAGATGCTTTCACTGATACACCAGAAAATTGTACAGTAAATGAAAAGTGGGGTCAAATTAAGGAAACTCTTTATAAAACTGCCGTAGGGGTTTACGGCACTGTGGATCATAAGAGGCAGGACTGGTTTGCGGCCAACAGCGAGACTCTGCAGCCCCTGATTGATAAAAGAAGAAAGCTCTCTTAAGAAACAAGGAAAGACCAACGCGTAACACTCTGAGTGAGCTAAGGCAAGCTAGGAAGGATGTGCAAAAGGCTGCCAGGCAGTGTGCAAATGATTATTGGATCAAGTTATGTGAGTCCATTCAAATCGCAAGTGATAAGGGAGACATAAGAAGCATGTATGAAGGAATACAGAAAGCCTGTGGTCCAGTGATCAAAAGAAGTGCACCATTGAAAACCTTGACTGGAGAAGTCATCACTGATAAGAAACAGCAGATGGACAGATGGGTAGAGCACTATTTGGAGTTTTACTCAAGTGAGACCAAACTAGCGGATGATGCCCTCAACGCCATAGAGGCTCTACCAACTCTTGACCACCTGGACACACTTCCCACCATAACAGAAGATAAGTGTGCTATAAATGAACTTGCATCTGGCAAGGCTCCAAGTAAGGATGGGATTCCAATAGAGGTTATCAGGAGTGGGCAAGACACACTCACTATACAGATCCACCAGCTAATAGAGCTATGCTGGCGTGAAGGACAAGTCCCACAGGATTTCAAAGATTCAAGCATCATAACACTGTACAAGAACAAGGGCGATCGGAGCGACTGCAACAACTATAGGGGTATCTCACTTCTGTGTATTGTTGGAAAAGTATTTGCCAGAATTGTTCTGCGCAGACTTCAAGTCCTAGGAGATCAAGTCTACCCCGAATCACAGTGTGGCTTTCGACAGAACCGGTCTACCACTGATATGATATTCTCATTGCGACAAATGCAAGAAAAATGCCGTGAACAGAATCAACCACTGTTTATTGCCTTCATCGACCTCACAAAGGCATTTGATTTGGTCAGTCGTGAGGGTCTGTTCAAGGCACTAAAGAAGATTGGCTGCCCACCAACTCTTCTGTCCATTGTGGAATCGTTCCACACAGGCATGAAGGGTATAATCAAGTTTGATGGTGCAACTTCTGAAGAATTTGAAATCAAGAGTGGAGTTAAGCAAGGTTGTGTACTAGCTCCCACCCTCTTTGGAATATACTTTTCACTTCTACTGAAATATGCATTTCGTGATCAGGATGGTGGTATATACATTCACTCACGCTCAGATGGCGGCCTCTACAATGCACAGAGATTGAAGGCTAAGACCAAAATTAGGAGGGTACTGATCAGAGAGTTGCTTTTTGCAGATGATGCTGCAGTTACGACCCACTCTGAGGAAGAATTGCAATGTCTACTATCTGCATTCTCCAATGCTTGTTCTGAATTTGGTTTAACAATTAGCAAAAAGAAGACACAGATTATGTCACAAGGTGCACATGAGGTACCATCAATCTTTATTGACGACGCCGAACTAGAGATAGTAGACCATTTTACATATCTAGGATCAGTGGTAAATAGCAAATTATCCCTAGATCAGGAAATCAACATCCGGATTGGTAAGGCAGCAACAACAATGAACAGGTTAAGAAAAAGAGTCTGGGAGAACAGGAAGCTTACTGCCAAAACAAAAGTCCTTGTCTATCAAGCCTGTGTCCTTAGTACTCTTCTCTATGGCAGTGAAACCTGGACAACTTACTCACACCAAGAGAACAATTTAAACAGCTTTCACATGCGGTGTCTGCGAAGAATTCTTGGTATTAAGTGGCAAGACAAAATCACAAATACTGAAGTATTGGAAAGATCAGGTTGTGTGACAGTTTATTCCATGCTCAGTCTTCGTAGACTTAGATGGATAGGACATCTTAGGAGGATGGATTCTTCTTCTTCTTCAGCATTCCGAGCCATTGAGGTTCTTTGCTGCAAATACAATCTGTCTCCATTCGTCTCTCTGGTGGACCTTCTCTTGCCAGTCGTTGATTCCAAGTGCTTGTAGGTCTGTATGTATATTATCTCTCCACCGCCTTCTTGGTCTACCTCGGGGTCTACGGTCATTTATTTCCTGAGTGTAAGCGAGTTTTGTTTCCCTATTATCTTCCATTCTTTCTATATGCCCCAGCCATTGTAGTCTATTAGCCTTCATGATACCAGTGATTAGCGGGGACTTAAACAAATCATAAATGTCTTTGTTACTTCTTCTTTTCCACTCTCCACTTTGTGTATCCCTAATGGGTCCAAAGATGCGTCTTAAAATTTTGTTCTCAAAGGTTTGTAACAAGGCTTCGTCTCCTTTCGTTGTACTCCAGGTTTCAGAGCCATACAGCACAACTGGTCTGATCAGTGTTTTGTATATTGTGATTTTGGTGTTACGAGATAGCGCCTTTGATTTTAGTAGATGTTGTAGTGCATAGTATATCTTATTTCCAGAGTTGATTCTAGTTTGTATTTCTTCCCTTATGATGTTGGAGCAGTTGAAGATTGTACCCAGGTATTTGTATGTTTCCGTTCTTTTAATGGTCATATTATCTATTTGTATGTGGCCAGAGTTTTTAGCCATTCCGTCTCTTGAAATTACCATATATTCTGTCTTATCTTGGTTGATAACCAGCCCCATCTGTTGGGCTTTTTCCTTTAAGTGAGTCAATATTTCTAATGTCTTTTGTTCACTTTGCCCTATAATATCTATATCATCTGCATAACCAAGCAGCTTGGATGTTCCTCCAATATCACATTCCTCCTTTACCTTCCTTACAACTTTCTCTAGAGCCAGATTGAAGAGTAGCGGCGATAGTGCATCACCCTGTTTCAAGCCAGATGTTATTTGGAAGGGGTCTGATTTCCTGCCTTTATATGTTACTATATTATAAGTATCTTCCATGCATAGTTTGGTCATGTTAATTAACTTCCTTGGTATTCCAAATTCCTGCATAACATTCCATAGACTATTCCTATGGACACTATCATAAGCCTTTTTAAAATCCACAAAAATGTTATGGAGATCTCTTTTATATTCCCAATGTTTCTCGGCTATTTGTCGTAAGATAAATATCTGATCTATTGTTGATCTGTTTTGTCTAAAACCCGCCTGGTAGTCACCTAATATGTCTTCTGAATATGGTTTTAGTCTATTTAGTAATACTGCGGATAGTATCTTATAGCTTGTGGACAGTAGTGATATTCCTCTATAATTTCCACATTGGAACTTGTCTCCTTTCTTAAAGATAGGTATCAATAATGACTCTTTCCAGTCATGGGGTAATTCTTCTGTCCTCCAGATTTTTATTATTAGTTCGTATAGCTTTAGATGTAATGCATGGCCACCTGCCTTTATAAATTCAGCAGCAATTCCATCAGTCCCAGTTGCCTTATTGTTTTTAAGTCGTGTGATTACATATAGGATTTCTTCAAATGTAGGTTCTTCAATTTGTGGTTCGCATGTTAGAACCTCTTCCTGTGGGAAAATGTTACTTGGAGCTTCACAATTTAGTAATTCAATAAAATATTCTTTCCATGTGTTGCACATTTCTTCATTGGTATTTATCATATTCCCATTTTTGTCTTTTAAACCATATGTGTTTTGTTGGTGCCCTCGTTTCATTGACTTCAGTACTTTAAAAACTTTCTGGATTCATTTTTCTGGTGATTAGTTTCCATATCTTTGATTATATTACTCATATATTCTCGCTTCTGCTGTCTGACTATTTTTGTAGCCTCTTTACATTCATTTCTATAATGCTCTTCCTTTTGGATGTTATTGATGTCATTTAACCATACATGTCTGGCATTCTTCTTCTTAGTGACTGCTTCTTCACATTTTTGATTGAACCATCTGTTCTTTCTATGCGTGGTTGACACACCGAGACATTCTTCTGCGGTAGATTGAAGTGTATTCTTGATGTTCAACCAAGTTTGGTCAACGCTTTCCTCCAAAGGGTTTTGAAAAGTTTCAAGTTTACATTTTATTTCATCTGTAAATTTCTCTTTGACTGTAATGTCTTGTAGTTTTTCTCTGTTATATGTTGGGTGTAATCTTTGTAATTTAGTATAGAAAGCTCTCTTAAGTTTTATTTTAAATTTTGCTCCAACGAGGAAATGGTCACTGTGGCACTCAGCTCCTCTATAACTTCTGACTTGCTGTATGTTTGATGCATTTCTGTTGTTAATTAAAATGTGATCTATTTGATTATAGGTTCTCTTGTCACATGATTTCCAAGTTTGTTTGTGTATATCCTTTCTTTGTAGTCTGGTACTGCTAATCTGCAGTCCTTTGGCTTCTGCCAGGTTGATGACTCTCCATCCATTATCATTTGAAGTTGTATGTAGGCTTTCCATACCGGCCACTTTTTTATTAGTTTGCTCTCTACCTATTTTTGCATTGAAGTCTCCCAGCACAATCAGGATGTCCTGTTTGGGGGTTTCTTCTATGACATCTTCCAGATCATTATAAAAGTCTTCTTTAATATCATCTTCTTTCTCTTCAGTAGGTGCATGTACATTAATCATCGTTATATTTTTCCATTTACCTTTTATTCGTAATTTACTAATCCTGTCATTAAAAGCTTTAAAGTTTAAAATGTTCCCCCATAACTCTTTTTTGATGACAAATCCTGTTCCTAATTCATGTTTATTTTGGGTGTTTCCTCCATATATTATAATCATTCCATTTTGCTCTAAAGTACCCTCTCCTGGCCACCTTATTTCTTGAATTGCTGTGATATCCATTTGATATTCAACCAGCTCCCGGGTTAGTTCTTCGGCCGCTCCAGCTCGATATAGTGTCCGTACATTCCATGTTCCAAATCTCAAAAGTCCTTTAACGTTCCAAGGTCGTTGTCCAGATAAGTCAGTCCGATATCGAGGCTCATGTATTTGTTTCGTAACAAAGAAAGGTTTTTACAAAGGTGGGGATGTTAACCCCACGCTTCAACCCCCAACCTGGAGGACCAGGGTGTTTCTCTTTGTCTGTTCTCTACCCTTTGACCTGTCCGGCTTGGGAGGCCCTGCTGGTAGCTACGCTACCGCCGGCATAGCTCTCAGGGTCATTGAGAAACTCAAGCTCCCCCACCACGACAAGGTGGAAACACCATCGGGGGAGTTAGGAGGATGGATGATGGTAGAATACCAAAGGATATCTTTTTTGGTGAATTACAGATGGGTAAGAGATCTCAGGGTCGGCCTCTACTACGATACAAAGATGTGTGTAAGCGGGACATGATTGATACAGGCATTGATAATGCACATTGGGAGCAAGTCGCCGCTGAACGTGTTGCATGGAGGGCAAATATCAGAAATGGAATAAAGTCAAAGGAGAAAATTATTGCAGAAAAGTCACACACCAAGCGTTTGAGACGTAAGATGGTGCATGATGGTGGAAATGACCACGTGTTCACATGCACCCACTGTGAACGGACATTTACAGCGCAAATTGGCCTTATCAGTCACACTCGCTACCGCCATAGTTAAACGTTATTATGCCTTTTTAAAGCACAAACTATCGTCTGTCAAGACGGCAAGGTGCCAATGGAGTATATATATATATATATATATATATATATATATATATATATATATATATATATATATATATATATATATATATATATATATATACTAGCTGACCCGGCCCGGCTTCGCCCAGGCCCTGGAGGGGATCTATCTATCTATCAGTCTGTCTGTCTGCTTGTTTGTCTGCCTGTCTGGCTGACCCGGCCCGGCTTCACCCAGTCCCTGGTGGGGAGCATCTCATTTAATTCATATAAGTAGTCATATAAGCTCTCCCGTTCCCGACTATCTGTCTGTCTGTCTGTCTATCTGTCTGTCTGACCGGGCCCGGCTTCACCCAGTCCCTGGTGGGGAGCATCTCATTTAATTCATATACGTAGTCATATAAGCTCTCCCGTTCCCGACTATCTGTTTGTCTGTCTGTCTGTCTGTCCCGGCCCGGCTTCACCCAGTCCCTGGTGGGGAGCATCTAATTTAATTCATATACGTAGTCATATAAGCTCTCCCGTTCCCGACTGTCTGTCTATCTGTCTGTCTGACCCGGCCCGGCTTCACCCAGTCCCTGGTGGGGAGCATGTCATTTAATTCATATAAGTAGTCAAATAAGCTTCCGTTCCCGACTATCTGTCTATCTATCTGACCCGGCGTGGTTTCGCCCAGCTCCTGGCGCACAGTAACTTAAAAGAATGTCCTTCCACACACCATTCAATGAAAACTGTAGAAAAAGATGGGTTACAATGTTATGCATTATGCATTATTTTTATGCAAACTTTGAAAATGCCTTAAAGATTATATCATTATTTATTATAACTTATATGCCTGAAAATAACTATAGACAAAGAGTTTAACAATAGTGCAAGTAAGTCCAACAATATGACTATAAAGTAAATAGAAATGTTATTAAAAGTTATGCCCCTTGAAATAACTTTTCTAGAGTGAAGTCCCCCTGCTATATAGACATTATATAATGAAAATGGAAAAGTAAATGTTATTAAATAAGTCGAAGATTTTACATTAAGAAATTATTATAGTCGGTTGCACAGGAATGAAAGGAAGACGTGTAGAAAATTTCATCTCAATCGGATGTACCGTTATCGAACGCATCCAAGACCCACAAACCCACAAACATACACTCTGTTTTATATATATATATATATATATATATATATATATATATATATATATATATATATATATATATATATATATATATATATATATATATATATATATATATATATATATATATATATGATACAGTTTTGATTGCAGACAATGAACAGGACCTGCAAAATTTTAGTAGATGCGGTTGTTGCACACAGTGAACAACTAGGGTTAGAATTGAATATTAAGACAGATTATGGTCGTCACTAGAAAGAAGGAAATGCCACAATGTGATATACGAGTAGATGGACATATTCTTAAACAATTGAATCGATACTGTTATCTCGGCACAGTCATAACATCTGATGGGAGATGCCTTGAAGAGATTAGAACAAGAATTGCCATTGCGAAGGTAGCCTTTTGCAAAATGAAAAACATACTGACCAACAAAAAGATATCAATTGAAAAGAGAAAAAGAGTGTTGAGATGCTACATAGAACCTATACTTTTGTATGGATGTGAAGCGTGGACAATAAGCAGTCAAGCTGAAAAACAGCTAATGGCTGTGGAAATGTGGTTTCTGAGGAAAATGCAAAGAATACTACGAACAGATAGAAAAACCAACGAACAAGTCCTTCAAGAAACAAATGAAGATCGTAAACTGATTAGAGTCATTAGACGTAGACAGTCAAAAATTTTTGGGCATGTTATGAGAAGAAATGAATTGGAGAACTTTATGACACATGGCAAGATCGAAGTGAAGAGACCAAGGGGAGGACCTAAAAGCAAATACCTGGATGGCTTGGCCACGTGGCATGATCGAGACAGGAACACAGAGCTGATCCACGACTCTGGTGATCGAGTGAGATGCCCCGGGAAGGTTAACCCGGTCAACAAATTCCCGCAGAAGTCGGATGTGTCGGCCTAACGGCGCAAGAACGCAGCTCTGCTGTAAACAGGCACAACGCAATCACGTCCGGAAAAAAACTCCGGATGAACGAAGAAGAAGAAGAAGAAGAGTGAGATGCCAGAACATGACTGCCCACGCTTACCGGCATGGCACATGATGGATGGATATATATATATATATATATATATATATATATATATATAGAGAGAGAGAGAGAGAGAGAGGCGGAGAGAGAGAGAGAGAGAGAGAGAGAGAGAGAGACAGACAGACAGACAGACAGACAGAATGAGAGGAGAGAGAGAGAGAGAGAGAGAGAGAGAGAGAGAGAGAGGATAAAATGAGTTAAGTTGAGTCTTGGACCGACATCACGATACTCGGGACATTTCCATATGTGCTCCATCCTCATCTTTGACAGCCAGCGAAGAATCCCAATACTAGTGGTACCAGATGCAGTCAGATGTGTCCGTCTGGTCTGTCCTGTGAGTACTGATTCTCGCTCCATACTGTCCAGTCTCCCTCCCAGATGCAGTCAGATGTGTCCGTCTGGTCTGTCCTGTGAGTACTGATTCTCGCTCCATACTGTCCGGTCTCCCTCCCAGATGCAGTCAGATGTGTCCGTCTGGTCTGTCCTGTGAGTACTGATTCTCGCTCCATACTGTCCGGTCTCCCTCCCAGATGCAGTCAGATGTGTCCGTCTGGTCTGTCCTGTCAGTACTGATTCTCGCTCCATACTGTCCGGTCTCCCTCCCAGATGCAGTCAGATGTGTCCGTCTGGTCTGTCCTGTCAGTACTGATTCTCGCTCCATACTGTCCGGTCTCCCTCAGAAGATCTGAGAGAGTATGGACAATCATTAGCTTCAGCTGCAAGTTGGTTAAACAGGTTACCTACCTGTAATGAAACTGCTCTGTGGCGATGTGGTTACGGACGCAGTTCGTAATCCCGCACACCGCGTTCGAAACACAAATGTTGGCGATTTGGCAGCAGACCGCCTTACGTTTTTCTTAATGAAATGGTATGGGTGCCGGTCGTTCAGAAAGTAATGGCAAACTACTGAACGAAACTTGCCCAGGAATCACGAACAACCAAAAATGTTTGGATTGACTGCTATGTCCTGTAAAGGACATGCAACTAACTAACTTATAATGAAGCGCCGTTATGCTGTGGACTCAACGTGTTTGTACAATATGCATTGCGCATAATAGCCATGGCAAAGGTGGCCTTCTGCAAAATAGCAAACATACTTACCAACAAAAAGTTGTCAATTGCAGTGAGAAAAAGAGTGTTGCAATGATATATAGAACCCATAGTGTTGTGTGCTTGTGAAACATGGACAATTAACAGGCAAGTTGAGAAACATCCAATGGCGGAGGAAATGTAGTTTTTGAGAAATATGCAAAGAATAACATGGACGGACAGAAAATCAAATGAGACAGTTGCCAAGTAGCAGGTGCGACTTAATGACGTAAATGAAATAGATCAAAGAATCTCAGAACCACAACGCTAAGAAAAGCGAAGGAGATGATGTGACTACACTAAATCGTCACAGGGCAATGTGAATAACAACAAAAGGAGACTGACTTGGGAGATTCATCAAGGCGGCAGCTCATCTTGATTCTGAAACGATAGGTCGGCTAGATATTGGCTTGGTGGCGCATCAGTGGCTGAATTAATATTTGGAAATGGAAGAGACAATCTATAGAAGCAGCACTTATCGTAGCCACAAATAAACATGCATGACGAACGCAGAAAACTCGATGTCTGTGAAGCGGCAGGAAGGACACTTGGCGGATTGAGAGAAGGATTCCGTGAGGACGAACAAGGACATTGTTATTTGTTAATATTCGAGCGGAGCATGGCTTGCAAAATATCAGTAATCTTAATTATAATGTTCTTACTGCCCAACCTGGTCAGAACAGGTACAGTAAGTAATTAGTTATTCTTATTGTTGAGACAAGCCTGTACGCTGCGAAATTAAACGGCGTCGTAACTGTTAAAAGTTAACTGAGTGGACTCGGTTATTTTAGTTCATTTTGACTTCTGGAACCTGCTATTGCTGTTCGAGCCGTATTTGTTTATCCAGTTATTGTTGGAATAATTTTACACCCCGAGATGTAGCATAGCAGGATGTGGGGGCTCGTCCTTCAAGAAATAAATGAAAAAAAAAAAAGAGACTGATTGGAGAAATTAGCCGTTGCAGTGAAGATTTTTTAAAATATGTTATGAGGAGATATAGACTTGAAAATGTGGTGACAACTGCCAAGCTTGATGGGAAGAGAGCAAGAGGAAGCCAGAGGGATAAACATCTTGATGGTTTGGCAGCATGGCATGGTCGGGACAAGAACACAGGCCTGATTCGAGACTCTGGTGAACGTGTGGGATGGCCAGTTATGATCGCCCACATATTTCGGCATGCACTTCGACGACGCCGCCGACGCCGCCGCCGACGCCGACGACGACGATGATGACGATGATGATGATGATGATGATGATGATGATGATGATGATGATGATGATGATGATGATGATGATGACTGCGCATAGATAGATAAGATCATTCATTTCTCAGATTTGACCAGAAATGTTTTGTTTTAATTGTACATAGTTGACCAGTCTCCCTGGCGAAGGTGTTATTGACTTTCTCCGTAATCCTGAATATCCACGTAGGGTGGCGCAGATACGCGAGATTCGGTACTTGATCGCGTCGCGTTGGTTACTTACGTGGGTGTGTGAGCCGGTCGCTCAGAAAGCAATGGCAAACTAATGAGCGTAATCTTGCCAAGACGTCAACAGCAGCGGTAAAACGCTGGTGTTGACAATGATATCCTGTAAATAGGATATGTGGAGGGAGGGGAGGGGGGGGGGGATACATAGTTGGGAAACAATGGAGGTCATTGAAATTGCAAGAGAAATAAATATGCAAACATCCGTTGCCGTTATAGAGTATGATGAGAAAGGTGAAGACAGGCAAGCTTCGGGCAGAATGGCAGGCAATTCAACAATAAAAAAAGTAGAGGATATCTATTGGATTTGTTCTCTGGGATATGCTGTTGTTGTGGGAAATGAGAAGGCGGACAGACTGACTGTGTCTGAACCATTTGGTAGGATATTGGTACATGATAAAGCTGGTGTGGTCGGGGTACTTCGGAATCGTTTGTATATTGCAGAAGCACGGATAGATCATCGCGGCTTGGGGAGAATTATGCTGCAGACACTCAAGACTCCGGGAAAGGCCAGAAGACGGACATATAATTAGACTGCGGCTGGTACCATTGCCGTGCTCCGTGGTAAAGCGCCTACGGACGCGATTCGTAAACCCGCTTACACGCTTTCGAAATACAGATGTGACTGATTTGGCAGCAGACCGCGTTGCGCTGGGTTTTAAAGAGTTGGTATGGGAGCCGGTCGTTCAGAAAACAATGGCAAACTACTGAAAGTAAACTTGCCAAGACATAAACAACATCAATAAAATGCTGGTGTTGACAGCAATGTCATGTAAAACGGATGTGAAGAAAAAACAAACTGGTACAGTTAGTATTGGGACTCTAGGTTGGCTGCTGCAGACGAGGGCGGAGCACGCTTGGCAATGCCCCAAATGCCGTGATGTCGTTTCTGGACTCAACTCAACTTATTGAGTAAAGTTTAGTTTAGTTTAGTCGACGGATCAACACCACGGCACACGGGTGTAACCCATAAATGCTCCGTTCTACTAACTCAAGCCTGAGTCTGGAGAATCTCAGCTCAGTGCACGAACTCCGTAGCACCGGTGAGGATCCTGAAATACTTTGGTTAGATTTCTAACTCGAAATTTTGCCCGTTAGACTACTTTTATTCGATTTCCAACTGCCAAGGGATTTTTTTCGTGCGCAACAATACACACGGGCGTCCGATCTCACTACCCAGAGACCAGGGGAAAGTTTATTACTAGAAGTCCACGTGAAGAAAAAAAAATCCCGTCCCTTACCAGGGCTTGAACTCGGGACCTTCAACACTCGAGGTGGACACCATACCTCGAGACCACTCAGCCCCCCCCCCCCCCTTTTTCCCCTCAACTCAGTGAGTAAAGTAAAGAAGCAGAGATCAGAAGACACTAGATAATATAACATATTAATTCATTCAGTATCGTGTCTTTTGCAGAACCTCGCTCCCATAATAACCTTCGATAAAACTTCTCGATCATAAGCACCATGTCCCGCATCCGATACACCCATATGGAGATCATCTGCCACCTCCTGCACCCAATTTCTTGTTGGCCTTCCTCTTCCTCTCTTACAGGTCATATACCTCTCCATTATTGTTCTCCCCATACGTTCATGACGTTTCAAGTGACCAAATTATTTAAATTTTCTTTGTTTTATCGTCTTTAGTAGCCAACCTTCTTAATATTCACATCTAATATAACACAACTGAAAGCTATAATGTGGCCACACCGAAATTCGAAAGAGCTAGCCGCATTTTATTATAAACCACTCAGCACTCGGTGAGGGACGTGGTCAGTATCACGCGGATCGCCTACACTCTCTAAGACATTTCTTGGTTCTCAATTTAGGCTAGGTCGAACTGGGAGCACAAGACAGTTTTTAAAATCCGAATCGGATATGCAGGGGAGAGACTTGACGCTACGCTGCGGCGGCTCTCTCTCTCTCTCTAGATATTTCAGAAAGAAAACAAAAAGAAAAAATGTCTTCACTAGACAGGCCTATCATCCACCTCGGCTTACAAATATGTAAATATGTCATGTGCCATGCAAATAAGCGTCTGTCATGTTTTGCCTTCTCATACGATAACCAGAGTCGAGTCGTGGATATATGAGATTAAGAAGATAAAGGGCAGCAGGTTAAAAGAGGGAAGTCGTGGATTTGTCAAGCCGGATACATTCTTAAGCAGGTGTGTTCACTTGAGGACTTAGAACCTGACAAGGAGTGGGTAGAAGTGCCAACAGAGTTCTGTACATCCTTTTTAGTGTGCATCCAACTAGACAGGAAATGTAGACAAGAAAATCCGGCTGTTGTGGAGGCGGAAGTACAGGCTCTGATCTTCGAGAATTCTTTAGAGGATGATGCGGTCATTTACATGAATGGGTCTGTCGTCCGAGGAGTGAGAAGTTCATGGGCCTTTACGGCTCAGGCCGGAGGGGAAACTGTGAAGGAAGAGTCTAGCGCTTTTGCTTTGACCACAAGCAGCCTGACTATGGAAGCCACGGCAGTAAGTAAAGCTGGCTTGAGATACAGACATTCAATCGGGTATGTGTCCTTCTTACTAAGAAGTTCTTAGTGACTCAGTGAGAATGCTCAGAATGCTAGAGATGGGGTGGGTACGAAGAGAATGGCTGCTGTCTCTGGAGCGGTCTCGGCTGGCAAAGATTAGTTTTATCTTCGTGCCAGGGCATGCGGGTGTACAAGGGAATGAGCAGGCTGACAGGCTTGCAGGTAGGGCTACTGTGGAAGGTGGACGAGCCATGGACTAGGCAAACATTCTGAATGCTCTACGAGAAGTAAGTCATTTACGAGAACCAAGCGATGACTGGGAATCTACAACCATGGTCAGGTTGCGAGAACAGCAAGTTAAAATTTAAATATTGAGCACAACCCACTACTGGCAACGCCGATCACATTCTGGTATGAACCTAAGGCCTATCCACGTCAATATGGAAGCACTATACTCGAGTTTCGCCCTCATTTGAGCTCATCAGTAGTGCATATCCCTGACCGGATCCGGAAACAGTCCCGGATCACGCGTGTGAAGCGGGTGTGTAGCGGGGGTTTAGGAGGCCTGGTGTTCCTTGCCAGTGAGAAGTCCTGATCGTTCGGGTCCCATCGATTGACCGACGTCTGTCGCGGCGATTGGGCAATCTTGAGCATAGCCTACGATGGGTAGCGTTGTGATGTTCTGTTGTGATAATTTGGTGTGTCCAGTGTGTGCCGCGTGGTTACACACCCGCTTCACACGCGTGATCCGGGACTGTTTCCGGATCCGGTCAGGGATATGCACTACTGATGAGCTCAAATGAGGGCGAAACTCGAGTATAGTGCTTCCATATTGATGTGGATAGGCCTTAGGTTCATACCAGAATGTGATCGGCGTTGCCAGTAGTGGGTTGTGCTCAATATTTAAATTTCAAATCCCGAAACAACCACATAATCAGCAAGTTAAAAGCCAAACAAGAACACTACGCAGGAAGCCAAAGAAGGGTAATTAACAAACACAGAACTGGTGTCGTGAGCCGCAACACGCTGCGGAATTTACTGAGGGGATTCGAGCACTTACGGACTGAATGGTTCGATGTGCAATGAGGATGATCTGTCGACTAACTAACTATGTTGATTAAAGTATAAAAAAACTATATATCCCCCTCCCCATGTCTTGTACCCTTCACCACATAACAACATAGAATTGTATGGCAATCAGCACACTCACTCCACATCTTGTATCCTTCAACACAAAACAACGGAGTTGTGGGATTAGCAACCATTCTCCAGCCCCCCCCCCCCCCCCCCCCCCCCCCCCCCCCCCCCCCCCCGCCCCCCCCCCCCCCCCCAGGTCTTGTATCCTTCATCAAAGAACAACATAGAGCTGAAAGCCAATCATTCTCCCCCAAGTTTTGTATTCTTCGCAATAGACTGTAGGTCAACAAAGAGCTGTGTAGGACTGTAGGCAGGCGTGAATGCAGCCAACGAATCTTCGCATGACCTTTTGCGTCAGTGTCTGCAAATTTAAGCTGGCCAACATCTGACTCTACCTTCGAGTGAAGTGGTCCTGGCAACATGCAGCATGACTGCAAGTTAGTTGAGAGAGTAGGGATTGAACAGGGAAGGTGAACTCAGCCTTAAACAAAGCTGCGATAAAATTGAAGACATTGGCAGAAAGATGCAAATATCACGACTTCGCTATAAACGCGTGGAAGACAACAAATGTCCATTTCTGGATGACTAAGGAAGAAAGGAGGACAGTCAGTAGCATTCACACCCAGGCTTGATCCCTGCCAGTCCGTGACTGTTACATCTTAACATGCCTTTCCACGTATGTGAAGTTTCAGTACCTGTCTTGGACATCTGGTACTTTTATTTGTTTTATCCTTGCTGAAATTGACTGTCAAAACTGTCATCTACTGCCTACAGACCATAGTACTTTGCAATGTAGGTCGGGGGTGGGGGGGGGGAAGAATCTTGAGCCTGGCCAGTGCAGTCGCCGCGTGGGGGGAGGGGGGGGGGGTTTCTTTTTTCCCCCAACAGAAAAATAGATCCACACGTTACCGAGAATTTGAACCCAGGTCTCCTGAAGGAGAACCCCGTGTTCTAGCCACTCGGCCAGCCTGTCCTCGATGAAATTGGCATCCTGACAAAATCGAACCACAGGCCGCAGACATTTATTTCTCCTGAACTGATTCAGTGACATTGGATGATTAATCGTCTTCAGCGACTTCCCGTATCTGCCACGGGCTTGAATATCGCCAAACTGCTGTCAATCTTTATAATATGTCTGCTATAATATTAACACCTTTTAAGTCATAAATGTGACACAACCCAATTTCCATCATTCATTTTTGTTTGGTCCAAACCTGTTTTTTGTTTCATCTAAACCTATTTTTTGTTTGGCATAGAATCTGTAAAATGTATCCCCGTTTTAAAAAAACATAACAAGGCTCTGAATGGTCGACACTAACAGCCTTATACGAGGGGGGATTTATATGAAAACCTTAAAAGTGATAGAAATTACAATAACCTGTCTCACACTCCAAAGGTTGTGGGTTCGATTTCTGGCTACGACTTTCAGTTCATGAGTGAATTTTTCTCGGAGACTCATGGGGATCGTCGCTGGAGCTACTGAGTTTGTGCTTTGTGCGATGCTTATGGCAGGCCGCCCTGGGGAAAAAGACAGAGCCATATGGGATAAAACCACGGGTAATGAAGTCGATCCTCTCGGCTTTTTAAGACTTTTTTTTATAAAGACAATAACCATGCCATCCATATTGTTGTTTGGGATGTCAAGAGATGTCAAGCACATGACATCATGGTGCAGACAAACACAGTGACATCATAGGTACAGTTTAAAGATGGCCACCTCACTTTTGACTTGCACCAAAGAGGAGCAGCGTTCTGTTATGCACTTTGTCATCAATGAAGAGGTGAAACTCATAGAAATCCATTGGCGAATGAAGGTCCAGTATGGTAATGTATGCCTGTCAGTCCAGCAAGTGTATGAGTGGAGTAGGAAGTTTCAAAACAGCATGACATCTGTGACAGACTGTTCCCGACCAGGTCAGGCACACCGAGTAGTGACCCCAGAGTCGATTATTCTACAGGAATCCAAGCACTTTATCGGTGCTGGAGGACACAGTGGTGACTACACTGAAAAAAACAATACTTTATTTTAAATATTTTTTTAATATATTGTTTTTTAAAAATACTAATTTGTTCTTTACTTGTTCATAAATACATTCACACAAAAAAATAAAAAAATTAAGGTTTTCATTTCAAACACCCTCATATTACTGTGCTAACCGGGTAAGGCGATCTCGGATGTGGCAAATTTCTATTGTGAAGAACAATATTGTATTGTATGTTGTAAATGCATTACTATATGCTTGAACTCTTATAAAAGAAATTTCTGATAAGAACTATTTCTTGGGTCCCAGGTGAGTTCTACATTGTATTTGTATAAAACATCTTTTTCTTCTTCTGCCCTTCATCCCCCATTGGAGCATAGGCCCTCAAGGAAACCAGGAGAAGCTATTTTATCTTGGTCCATCTCCTGCAACTTCCTCCATGTCCTCCTAATAGTTTTAATCTCTGTCTGTAATTCTCTTCTCCAAGTGTTGAGTGTTTTCTCCAAGCTCTACGTTGGTCATTCTATCATACCATTTTATTGCCACTACTCTGGGCAGACACCAAAAAGTGCATGTTTGTTGTTTCTTTTTAGTTCTCTTAGTTGTTCTCCGTGTTTGTGACACATACAGTAGTACTGATTTAACACAAGTTAACAATTCTAAGTTTAGTGCTAAGTTTAACTTCCATACATTTCCTAGTACTCCTCTTTCTTTTTCTATTCTTATCTTAGTATCTCTATCTGTTCACTCTTTTTGTTCACATTGCTTCCCAAATAGGTGTATGATTCTGCCTCTTGAAGTTGGGTTTCACCAAGGTCAAGTTAAAATACAAGACATGATATAGGGTGTATTTTTAATGATTGCCGTTCCAAGTTTTGTATATGCAAAATAAAAGGTAAATACAAAACTTCGAACGGCAGTATTTTCAAAAACCCCAGTCATTAAAAATACACCCTGTACTTCCATTTCCTGCAAAAGTGGCTTACTGGACCAAAGCGTAAGTGATGTCGACAGAGTAGAAAGAAAATCAAATTAACAATGATATTTATTCAATAAATAAACAGTTGTTGGTAAGAGAAAGATCTATAAACAAAGCACATGATGTCCAGTAAAGACTTACAGATCTGTAACATGATGCTTTTTTTTTTTTTGCATATCCTTTTTACAGGACATCGCTGTCAACACCAGTATTTTAATGCTGGTATTGATGTCTTGGCAAGTTTACGTTCAGTAGTTTGCCATTGCTTTCTGAACGACCAGCGCCCATACCAACTTGTTAAAACCCAGCGCAACGCAGTCTGCTGCCAGATTGGTCACAACTGTTTCGAACGCGGGTAAGCAGGCTTATGAATCGCATGCTTTCTAGAAGGCTTAGAAAGAACAGTAAAGAAAGGCATGCTTTCTGGAAGACTTAGAAAGAACAGTAAAGAAAGGCATGCTTTCTGGAAGACTTAGAAAGAACAGTAAAGAAAGGCATGCTTTCTGGAAGACTTAGAAAGAACAGTAAAGAAAGGCATGCTTTCTGGAAAGCTTAGAAAGAACAGTAAAGAAAGGCATGCTTTCTAGAAGGCTTAGAAAGAACAGTAAAGAAAGGCATGCTTTCTGGAAGGCTTAGAAAGAACAGTAAAGAAAGGCATGCTTTCTGGAAGACTTAGAAAGAACAGTAAAGAAAGGCATGCTTTCTGGAAGACTTAGAAAGAACAGTAAAGAAAGGCATACTTTCTGGAAAGCTTAGAAAGAACAGTAAAGAAAGGCATGCTTTCTAGAAGGCTTAGAAAGAACAGTAAAGAAAGGCATGCTTTCTGGAAGGCTTAGAAAGAACAGTAAAGAAAGGCATGCTTTCTAGAAGGCTTAGAAAGAACAGTAAAGAAAGGCATGCTTTCTGGAAGGCTTAGAAAGAACAGTAAAGAAAGGCATGCTTTCTAGAAGGCTTAGAAAGAACAGTAAAGAAAGGCATGCTTTCTGGAAGGCTTAGAAAGAACAGTAAAGAAAGGCATGCTTTCTAGAAGGCTTAGAAAGAACAGTAAAGAAAGGCATGCTTTCTAGAAGGCTTAGAAAGAACAGTAAAGAAAGGCATGCTTTCTAGAAGGCTTAGAAAGAACAGTAAAGAAAGGCTTGCTTTCTGGAAGAGCAGGGGTAGACCAACATGAAGGTGGACACAGGCAATTAAAGACACCCTGGCTGTGAAAATACATGTGGCAAGGGAACTGATGAAGGATCTAGAGTTTGTCCAGTGGGTTGTGATGAGTGACATTCTACAAAAATAACTGCTACAAGATGATGATGGTAATAATTTAATTATGACATTTAAACATCAAATAAGTCAAACAACATTGTATTATACTCCACATCCTATGAGTATACATCTAAACATTATGTAAACTTGTGTTGTACAGTTTGACAGTTGAGTTATGCATGTAAACATTAACTACACATACATTTTGTAATTGGGGACTCCGTGAACACATCCAACATGAACTAAAGTAATTTTAACTTGATGGTTAGTTAATGAGCTACACATTGAAATTAGCTAAATTTGTATTTCGTAACATGACATTTCAAACATTAAAAATGCAATTTTGTATTAACGATACCTGCATTTTGTAACTTTATGCCTCGCAAGTTATTAATACCAAACTAAACTTGTAATAGATAAATGATTAATAAACAAAACTTATATACGATTTATTGCCTGGCATATTTCGCTGCATCTCGTCAGGTACATACTGCAGAAATCACACAACTTACGTGAATTAACTAGATAAATCCTTCAAGTTGAAATATACACATATTCGCACAGTAATGTCACTTATCTACCACGGTAATTTTTAAGCTGACTAACATGTCTTTCTGTTTGCACAATTCTGGCTTGCGTTGATAGATCATAATTGCTTCTGCAAATTTTAACAAGCGAGTATTTTGTGTGTTAAACAACACGCGAAAGGCAGTGTTTCTGTCCACAACATGGCCACTGTCGACGATGTGCCTACCTATTGAAGACGCCGGGAGCTTCCGGTGTGTCGGCCCCACAAGGCTAGCATCTCTTGTGTGTTGTATCTTGTTGACCCATTGAGGTATGTGTTCTAACACCCGTTTGTTAAGCTGTCTCTCAGTTCTACCAATGTAAACGGCCTGGCATCTACATGTGAATTGGTAAATACAATTGTTTGTGGCGTACAGAGGAACAGGCTCTTTGACTGCTGGTGTAGGAATCGGTACGGTTTTAAATCTAATGACTGGAGTTGCCGCACAGAATGTTCGGCCTACAGCTGTAGTAAGCCGGTCTTGTAGACGTTGCATTACGTCATCCCCTCGAAAGGTTAGCTGGATGAATACCTTGAGTTTAGGGACTGTAGTTACGTCTGCTTTGGGTTTGGGCTGTTGGCAGTGGCACTTTATAAATCCTGTGGAGTACCCATTCAGGTTTAAGACATTCTTCAGAGTTTCAAATTCCTCTGTCAGTGTGTCCTGGGTGCATATCTTTCTAGCACGGTCAAACAAGGTCCGTACTAAGCCCCGTTTGTACTGGACAGGTGTGAAGCTTTGAAAAGCAACAGCCCAAACCCAAAGCAGACGTAACTACAGTCCCTAAACTCAAGGTATTCATCCAGCTAACCTTTCGAGGGGATGACGTAATGCAACGTCTACAAGACCGGCTTACTACAGCTGTAGGCCGAACATTCTGTGCGGCAACTCCAGTCATTAGATTTAAAACCGTACCGATTCCTACACCAGCAGTCAAAGAGCCTGTTCCTCTGTACGCCACAAACAATTGTATTTACCAATTCACATGTAGATGCCAGGCCGTTTACATTGGTAGAACTGAGAGACAGCTTAACAAACGGGTGTTAGAACACATACCTCAATGGGTCAACAAGATACAACACACAAGAGATGCTAGCCTCGTGGAGCCGACACACCGGAAGCTCCCGGCGTCTTCAATAGGTAGGCACATCGTCGACAGTGGCCATGTTGTGGACAGAAACACTGCCTTTCGCGTGTTGTTTAACACACAAAATACTCGCTTGTTAAAATTTGCAGAAGCAATTATGATCTATCAACGCAAGCCAGAATTGTGCAAACAGAAAGACATGTTAGTCAGCTTAAAATTACCGTGGTAGATAAGTGACATTACTGTGCGAATATGTGTATATTTCAACTTGAAGGATTTATCTAGTTAATTCACGTAAGTTGTGTGATTTCTGCAGTATGTACCTGACGAGATGCAGCGAAATATGCCAGGCAATAAATCGTGCAATCTATTGTTTGTGTCTTCGTTATTCAAATTCACTACGGGAAAACATTGTTTTGAAACCTTATATAAATGATTAATATTAAACTAAACTTGTTTTATACAAGGGAAAGCCGTTAAGTAACAGAAATTGGATACACAACGTACTCTGAAATTTAAGGTCTTAAAACATGGGAGACATACAGTCCAGACTTGGCGACATCAGCCCTCCACTTGTTTGGATCCATGAAAGAATATTTGTCGGGTCAGATGTTTGCAGATGACAACACGGTAATGGGGGCAGAGCTAAAAACTTGTTCCTAGCAGGCACCAGCAAGCTATTGAACAGGTGAATCAGGTGTGTTGCCAAGCAGGGGGGACCATGTTGAGAACTAACACACACATAAATTCTAGTTTGAAATATTGTAAAACAGTTATGGGTAAAATTCTTGTTACTTAATAACTTCCCCTCGTATAAATGATTAACAGTAAACTAAACTTGTAATATATAATAAATGATTGACTGACTGGCACCTTACCGCCTTGGCAGATGATAGTTTGTAAAATGGAGTTATAAATGATTAATACTAAACTAAACTTGTAACATATACATGATACTAAACTAAACTTGTAACATATACATGATTAATACTAAACTAAACTTGCAACACATACATGAATAGTTCTAAACTAAACTTGTAACATGTAAATAAAAATGGTAACATGTAAATAAAAATGGTAGACATCTACTTCTTCTTATAGTCCATGCCATGTGGCATTGGTGATCATATCTGTCCACAGCCTCCTGTTTCATGTACTGTCAATTATTCAACTTCAACTATCTAGCATGAAATCAATGAGCAAGTCAAAATACTGATGTGAACGTAGTTTCTCATTTTGTCATGTTAATTGGCAATGACTTTGATATTAAATAATTATTTGTTCCTGGCAACACGTTTTAAAAACGTATATCACAGATATACTACCTACTTAACAAGTAAAAATTCCATGGATATGTCTGATCATTCACACTTTATTTCATGTCTACCTCTCCATCCTTCCATTGTCCATCAAAAACATTTCACCTATTCAAAATTGACCTACCTATCTACCTACACATCTGTCTGCCTTATGCGCATGTGCACCCACACACGTGCATGTGCGATTTATACAATTTTTAGTATTTCTGTTTATATGTTCAGCATTCATATTCTTATGTTTTTTTACATGAATGTTAAATGCGGATGCATATATAACTGGTGTAAGACAGGCCAGCGTGGCTAGCTTGTGATGTTTTGGAAATAAAGTTGTTTCTTTATTTTATCTATTTATCTATCTATAAACCAAGCAATCTATTTATCTATGTGCCTCTTCGTCAATCCCTATCTATCTGTCTGTCTATCATATCCATCCATTCTTTCATCATCATCCAAATTAACTCACCCATTGAAAACGGACCTACCTACCCACACATTCATATCTCTCTCTCTCTCTCCATCTTTATAACTATCCATCCATCCAAATCTCCCCCCCCCCCTCCCCTTCTACACTCATCCAGCTATCTATTTGCCTCAATCTGTCTGTCTTACTATCTAGTGTACCTATGCAATGAGCATGTAACATCTACCTGCATAACCGCCCACCAACCTACCTACCTCTATAATACCCACCAACCTGTCAGTATGTCTGACTAATCATCTATGTCTTTGCCTGTCTATGTCTTGGTCCCCTTGTACTTGTTTACTGGTTTAATCTATCACTAACATGAAGTACATGGAATTATCTGGATACTGCTCATACTGGAAGATCAGACTCAATCAGTCGTAGCCCATGTCAAGGTGAGTTAGAACGGATGACAGCTCTGAGGCCAGTTCTGGTGTGCTAGCACACAGTATCCTGCGGCGTAAATAATCTAGCTCGGCTCCTGCAAATAGACAATACAAAGATATTCTATTATCTATTCCAATATGGACAATGGCTTGTGGTTCATACTTGTGTTTATTTTTTGTTATATGTGACAAAATGAACCATGTTTGCTCATTTATTACCGCCACAATCAGAACATCACCTCTTTCCCTCCATTAGCCTCAGGGACACCATTCAGCAAAGTGGAGTATCTGTTTAACCCCTAAACAGGGTGATGTGAAACCGTGGTAACAGATTGAGCTTCAGAGTAGCTGGCAGATGGTTATGTTCTCAAGTTTGGGAACTACATTTTTAATTCACCCCATACAAACCGCATACTTATTTTTAGCGCTGACCTAGATGTGGTGGGATTGTCAGTTTTCAGAATAGGGATATCAAGATTCACTTCGTGGTCAGTCGACAAGTGTGTTTGCAGCAAGATGTACCCAAAACTATATGTCACCGTCTTCACAAACTGTCCCCCAGATACATCAAAGATGAGCACAGACAGATCAGACGTGCACAAGATAAAAAGAGTAGCACAAGATATGGATATACACTCCGATGACAGTGAGGGCCCTCCATCCCCCAGAAACATTTATTGCATCCATCGATTCTTCTAGCAGTCCACCATACACTCAACCCGGAAGTGACTGACAACACATTCAATTTATATGATTCTTTATTTCAATAAATACATTTCACAATAGCACTTGCTTGCCTTCCACTTGCGAAAGCAATTATATGCAACACCCCTACACCCACTATGGAATCACCCTGATGTCATGTGATTTCCAGGGAACTCCCAGAATTCCCTAGTTTGCGGTAAATTAAAAATGAAGTACCCAAGTCTATGGTGATAGACCGAGGATCTGTTTATAGAGACAATGGTTGTGGTCACCGACCTGTATGGTCACTGTCAAGAAGGCAAGCAATGGCAGACTACCTTTTTCACTGTTGCCTCATACATTATAATTCGACAATTCACACAAAAGTGTTAACATTCTATATACAACCTGTACTGTTGTATGCAAGTGAAACATGGACAATAAGCAGACAAGCTGAGAAATGTCTAAAGGTTTAAAAAAGGGGGTAGAAAGCAAGAGGGTCAACTTCGTTACACCAGGTTCTATCCCATATGGCTTGATGATCTTTCCGCCTGCTGAAAGCGTTGCACACAGTACAAACTCCATAGTTCCAGCGATGACCCTCAGGGGTCTCCTAAAGAACTGCACTCTAAGAACCGAAAGACAGAACCCCAAAAGAAACTCATTACTTTAGTAGCGAGTGAGAAACATTTAATGGCAGTGGAAATGTGGTATCTGAGGAAAATGCAGAGACTACTATGGAAAGACATAAAAACACATGAGACAGGCTTTCCAGAAAAAATAAAAAATGTAAATTGATTAAAGAAATAAAATGTAGACAGCCACATTTTTTAGGCACGTTATGAAAAGAAATAAACTAGAAAACTTTGTGACAACTGGCAAATGTGATGGCAAAAAAGCAGGCAGAGGGAAACAAAGCGATAAATATCTGGATGGTTTGGCCACATGGCATAATCTGGACAACGTTTAGGCTAACAAACATACAACATATTACCTGTAGGATCCTGGACAACAGCCCCAGCCTCTGTGGCGATCAGAGCCCCAGCTATGAAATCCCATATATGTATACCGTATTCAACGTAAGCATCACCACGTCCTGCAGCCACGTATGACAGATTCAAGGCTGCTGACCCGTATGACCGAATTCTGTGAAAAAATGTTTACTGTTTGAACTAGCATGCAGTATAAGGTTTTGGCTTAAGAGTTTCAAGTATTAGGGCTTCGCATATACTAGGCATTGTCTTAAGGGTCTGAAGTATTAAGGTTTCATATATACACGGTCATGGCATTAAGGTGGAAGAGCCAGTTTTCTTCCCGGTAGATGCAAAAGAATTTAATTATATGTGCAACTGTATGTATAAGTGTGTTTATATGTGCTTGTATCTATGTTTGTATGTGTTTGTGTGTCTTTGTATGTATGTGTGTGCAAGTCTGTTTGTATGTGTAATTTGTGTATATAAATATGGGTGTGTGGATGTGGACATACGCACGTATGTATGTACATGTATTAATGCTTTTTTGTATCCTGGTGAATGGATGCATGTATGTGTGCACTGATGTATACAACTGTCTACCTCGGGCTCCGAAGGTTGTGTGTTCGATTCCGGCTGCATCCTTCGGTTCACTAGTGCATTTTTTCGTAGACTCCTGAAGGTCCTCACTGGAGCTACGGAGTTCATGCTTAGTGCAACACTTTCCACACTGCGGAAAGAGACTGAGCCATATGGGATAAAACCTGGAGAAATGAAGTCGACCCTGTCGACTTTTAAGCGACTTTGTTTTTTTATGTATACAATTACTTGCACCCACGCAAGTACATATACATGTATTTATTCGTGTGTGTGTATTTTTGTGTGTGTGAGATAGTTAGTCAACAAATCATCCTCAATGTACGTTGAACCATTCAGTACAAAAGTACACGGATTACCTCCTCAATATCCCCCTCAATGAGTTGTGGCTGACAACACCAGTTCTGTGTTGGTTTACTACTCTTCTTTGTTTTTTGGGTTTGGAGAGCGAAAGGAGAGTTTCTGCAAAAATGGTATTTTGTTTGGTCAGTAGAAATGTCTCTAAATCACTGGTCAGGAGAAATGTCTAGATACTACTGGCAGGGAGAAATGTCTCTACACCACTGGTCAGGAGAAATATCTCTACACCACTGGTCAGGAGAAACGTCTCTACACTACTGGTTGGAAGAAATGTCTCTACACCACTGGCCAGGAGAAATATCTTTACACCACTGGTTAGGAGAAATGTCTCTACACCACTGGCCGGGAGAAATGTCTTTACACCACTGGTTAGGAGAAATGTCTCTGCAAAACTTGTTGGGAGAAATGTCACTACACCACTGGTCAGGAGAAATATCACTACATCACTAGTCGGGAGAAATGTCTACATCACTGGTTGAGAGGAATGTCTCTAGAAAACTGATCAGGAGAAATGTCTCTAAACCACTGGTTGAGAGAAATGTCTCTACAAAACCGGTTGGGAGAAATGTCACTACATCACTAGTCAGGAGAAATTTCTCTACACCACTAGTTGGGAGAAATGTCTCTACACCACTGGTTGGGAGAAATGTCTCTACACCACTGGTCGGGAATGTCTCTACATGAACCTCACAACGACAAATGCTAATCTTTTTAAGAGCTCAGATGACCAGGTCACCAATGCATCACACTTAAGAGTTAAAGGCCTCTTCATGATTGGTTGGATTTTGCAGCTAAACTTTTCTATGGGATGAGGTACCAGTCTCCTTAGTCACCTCTTACAACATGTTTGGCAGGTCAAAAGTGAAGAACCCTTTTACACACCTTAAGATGCATTGGTCATATGGTGCTAGACCCACATTTGTATAGACCAGTTGGCTCTCTGTGAGTGATGTGATTAGTGACATACTGTCCATGCTTTCTACTAATGAAGAATCAGATTCACTGTGCTGGTCACTTGACTCACATGCCAGATCACAGCCCCCCTAAACACATTTTTTATGGCGAGCTGCACTGTGGTAAACGCTCCCATGCCTGTCAGAGGAAACACTTTAAAGACTGAAGATCTCACTAAAAGCTTTTGGAATTCATCACAACACTTGGGAGACTGCTGCCAAAGACTGAAATTTGTGGCGTACATCATTAAGCAAGGGTGCAGTCACTTGTAAAGCACACAGGACTGCAAGAGCTGTGAAAAACAAGGCTGGACAGAAAAACCACTGTAGGAGATTCTTCTCCTGGAACGTCAAGTATTCTTTGTCCAAAGAACATTGTCAAAGAACATTTCGAGCCAAAATAGTCCTTACCAGCCATCTTAGAACTCGCGGCTCCATACTTTCAACCAGTGGATGAAATGAATGGTCATCATCATCAGTCTTGATGGACAAACAACAACATGCTGTCCATCTTTACTTCCCATTCCTGGTACCCATTTTAGGATGTGTTGACCTGGGAGCCCAGGCCAATTTTAAGAAATCTGCCCCCATGTGATTCAACCTATGACCATCGGGCTGGCAAGCAAGGATCGAGACACTCTGCAACCTTGGCTCCAGCATGGTAGTGTCACTATTCTCTTCTTCTTTTATGGGCTCCGCTAACACACAGACTTGTTCTTGCTAGAACATCCTTATCTGTCTTTTTCTTTTTTTCATTCAAGACACTTGCTCCACGTAGACAGTGAATTTAATCACTACGGGGGTTTGTTGTTCATAGAATAACCTTCATCTTCATTCCGGGACATGTGGGCTTCGAGAGAAATGAATGAGCTGATTGCATCCCCTGCAAAAGGCCATCACATACATCATATCAATGTTATTAACGCTCTTGGAGAGATGTTGAGAGCGGAGGACTTTGACGCTTGGGAGGCTTAAAAGTTAGAGTTGGCATGGCAATACACAAAGGCACATCGGGAGAATGAGGGGCCTTGTCAACCAACACAGAATTGTAACTATTAGCAGCTGGACACTGATGCATATATTGGAGGGAGGATCTGAGCACTTATGGACTTTTCCAGAACACAAGGATGATACCCCAACAGATAACTATCTAACTAAACTAACTAACTAACTGCACTAACTAAACTAAACTAACCTAATTAAACTAACTAACTAATACTCGCCCCAGTTTACTGATCACCGACATTTCCATGAGGAAAACAAGTGTGATAAGCTTACCCATGAGACTGGGTCACTACTGTGTGAATGTTCTTGATCTTATCACTGACGACAGCGCTATCCCTGGAACTGCCACCTTCCATAATGACAACTGACTTCTTTAGCTCTGGAAGAGGACAATAAAGAAATAAAATTGGTGGAATTGCTGTCATCATCATCATCAAGTGCCATGCCGGCTGGTGTGGGCGCTCATGACTTTCTACAGATCTCTGTCTTCGGTTTTCTGGATCAACTCCACTGATGATATTCCTCCATGCCACCGTCTCAATCCATCCAGCATCATTTCTCTTGGCCTATCTCTCCCTCTCTTCCCCTCAATCTTTCCAGTAATCACGATGTTCTCCAATGCCTCTCTTCTCATCACATGACCAAAAAAAGCTGTTTGTCTCTTTTTTATTGTTGCATATAATGTTCTGGTTTCATTAGCCTCTTTCAGGCAGTCGTTATTAGTTACTTTGGCAGTCCAAGGAATTCGCAACATTCGTCTTAGTAAGCACATCTCTGTTGCTTCCAAGTTCTTCCTAATTTGTTTGTTTACATTCCAAGATTCACTGCCGCACAGCAATACAGGTTCTATATAGCATTTTAGCACTCTCTTTCTCACATTCAATGATAGTGACCTAGTGCATAGAATACTTTTAATTTTCCAAAATGCAGCCTTGGCTTGCCCTATTCAGCTCTTAATCTCTGTTGTGCATCTTCCATCTGATGTTATAAATGCCCCCAGGTATTTAAAACTATCTACCTGGTTAAGAATTTTCCCTTCTATTTCTATTTTTCACCAGATCTTTTCTCCCTGTATAGCGAAGTAATAATGAGAGAGATCAAAGAGATGCCAGGAATACTAGTTGGAGGTTATAATATAAATAATATACGCTATGCAGATGACACAGTATTGGTGGCGGATAATTCAACAGACCTACAACAATTATTAGACGTTGTAGTAACAGAGAGTGCAAGGAAAGGACTCTCCTTGAATATCAAGAAAACAGTAACAATGGTAATATCAAAGAAAATGGTGACACCAAAATGTGACATAGAAATAGAAGGGAAAATCCTTAACCAAGTTAATAATTTTAGATACCTAGGGGCACTTATAACATCAGATGGAAGATGTACAACAGAGATTAGGAGCAGAATAGGGCAGGCAAAAGCCGCATTTCAGAAAATGAAGAGTATCTTATGCAATAAGTCACTATCACTGAATGTAAGAAAGAGAGTGCTGAAATGCTATGTAGAACCAGTTTTGCTGTATGGCAGTGAATCTTGGAATGTAAATGAACACATTAAGAAGAAATTAGAAGCAACAGAGATGTGGTTCCTGAGACGAATGTTGCGAATTCCTTGGACTGCCAGAGTAACTAACGACGACTGCCTGAAACAGGCTAATGAAACTAGAACATTATATACAACAATAAGACAGAGACAAACATCTTTCTTCGGTCATGTGATGAGAAGAGAGGCATTGGAGAACATCGTAACAACTGGAAAGATCGAGGGGAAGAGAGGCAGAGGTAGACCAAGAAAAGTGATGCTGGATGGATTGAGACGGTGGCACGGAGGAATATCAGCAGCAGAGTTGATCCAGAAAACCAAAGACCGAGATCTGTGGAGAGCCATGAACGCCTACGCCAGCCGGCACGGCACTTGATGATGATGATGATTTCTATTTCACATTATGGTGTCACCTTTTTCTTTGATATCACCATTGTTACTGTTTTCTTGATATTCTTCTTCTTCGTTCATCCGGAGTTTTTTTCCGGATGTGATTGCGTTGTGCCTGTTTACAGCAGAGCTGCGTTCTTGCGCCGTTAGGCCGACACATCCGACTTCTGCGGGCATTTGTTGACCGGGTTAACCTTCCCGGGGTTCTTGATATTCAAGGAGAGTCCTTTGTTTGCACTCTCTGTTACTACAATATCCAACAGATCTGTAGTAGTTAACTGGCACCCTGCTGAATTTACAGACGATAGTTTGTTACATTGTACTTAAAAAAGGCATAATAACTACAGCCCATGGCAGTAGCGAATGTGACTGATAAGGCCGAATCATGCTGTAAATGTTCATCCACAGTGGATGCATGTGAACACACATGGTCATTTCCACCATCACCATCATACGTCTCGCACGCTCGGTGTGTGACTTATCTGTAATCACTTTCTCTTTTGTTTTTATTCCATTTCTGATTTTTGCCCTCCATGCAACACGTTCAGTGGCAACTTGTTCTCAACGTGCATTATCAATGTCTGTATCAATCATGTCCTGCTTATACACATCTTTGTATCGTAATAGAGGTCGACCCTGAGATCTCTTACCCATCTGTAATTCACCAAAAAAGATGTCCTTTGGTATTCTACCATCATCCATCTTCCTAGCGTGTCCTATCCATCTAAGTCTACGAAGACTGAGCATGGAACAAACCTATGTGTCAGGTCTTAGTCAGATATGACTGAGCTACCGTATGACAGCAGACGGTAATACCTGCTTTCTGTTAGCGCCGAATGTCGGGCGGCGCTTACCAAACCTGACACCCCACATTGTGCCAACGGCTTCAGGTGGAAGAGCGCAATTGGAAGAGTACAAGCCTTATCCTGGTGCGAGGAAATGCAACCTAAAGACAAATTTACTCCTATATCTTCGGCGTTCATCCGGACTTTTTTTTCCGGATGTGACTGCGTTGTGCCTGTTTACAGCAGAGCTGCGTTCTTGCGTGGTTAGGCCGACACATCCGACTTCTGCGGGCATTTGTTGACCGGGTTAACCTTCCCGGGGGTTTCTTAGGACGTTTGAATCTCACTGTTGTGGTGTTATCCCCCATCCTAGCTGGCCCATATAGAACAGCCAAAGACATCCTGGTCAACCCTCAAGGGAAGGCAGGGGCAGACCCTGGGCATTCCCCGCCGTCCAAGGAGGCTTCCATACTTGCAGAGCCATCACTCAGCGCTCTGGTACTGGGCTCACCCAAGGAATCGTCACGTCCTGCACATGGCTGCTTAGCCTCACTTCCGTATATTGGGCCTTCCGTTCACCATAGACTGTTCCTCCGGAAACCAGAAGAATGCAGTCTGCAGATGACATCCACACAGTGAGCTTTCGATTAAGACTTTCCACATAATGGATTTGCTATCCAAGCAATATTTACTCCTATATATTTAGACAAATTTACTACTAAAAGTAAATTTCATGTGGAGTGCATTTACATCTGTCCAAGGCTTAACTAATGGATTGCCTTATGCAGTAATGTGTGGCTGTTGGTTTCCTAGTGACTGACGCTTCCATTGACGATGAACTGTATTTTTTGTGATGGACTTTTGTGTTGGCATTCTGGCAGTGGCATTATGCATAGCATATCTGTGCAGACTGTTGATTTGTCAAGACTCCTTTCTGTTCCACTTTTCACACGGGGCAGTGATGAGCATTTTGTGTGATTCACTGGCACAGGAACAGAACATAATAAGGCAACCCATTGTCGTGAAGTGGAACTGGGACTAACTAACTAACTAAATAACTAACTAACTAACTAACTAGCTAGCTAACTAACTAACTAACTTCAGTAGTATTCATCATCAGCGCACCGGGTGTTTAAGACGCTTTTCCACATCTTGAGGTATATTTGTTATACAGTTCTAGGCCTGTATTTCCATAGACCAATCATCACTCAATGGGTGGTGTAGTAAATAAATAACACGCCTGTCGTCTATACTTTCCAGGGCATTTCGTGGTACCCATTTTAGACTGGTTCAAGCTAGGAATCCAGGTCAAATTTTAAAATCTGCCTGGACGGAGATTTGAACACACGGCCACCAGGCAAGCATGCCAGCCAGTGTGCTAGTGTGGCTCCCCTAAACACAGCTGTGCTGAAGTCTTATCTCCAGACCAAGAGATGCAAATAATGCTGCTTCACTTAAAATGAATGACCAAAATACGGGAAGTACTTGTTACTTTTGATTGTGTTCTAGTGAAGTTTACCATCTACTTCTCGTTGTTTTGGTGATTCACTGAAAATAGCACAATGTAACTAAGGAAATATAAGGGGGGGGGGGGGGGGGGGGGTGTCTCTGTGACAAAGTAGTTAAGTTGCATGTCTGCACTCCAAAGGATGTGGGTTTGCTTCTGGACTCTCTTTCATTTCACGAGTGCAATTTTCTCAGAAACTCCTGGGGGTCATTGCTGGAACTATAGAGTTCATGCTCTCTGTGATGATTTTGGCAGGCCACTCTGTGAAAACAGACTGAGCCATATGAGACAAAACATGGCGTAGTAAAGTCAATCATCTCGCCGTTAAACACTTTGAGGAAACAAAAACAGACTGATGTAACCAAACCTTGGACTTTGCTGGGCTGTAACTTCTTGCCGTTCAGGTAAGCTCCATGACCTAGCCATGCCGTGAACAGTTCCTCCTTCATTGGGATATAGACCACTCCAATGACAGCCTGGACAACAACATCAGCAGTTTAGTTTGCACTGATTTGTCTTTGATTAATAATCAATTTCATTACACCTGGATTTCTACATAAGTGCTCCTGTCTCCTCCCTTAGATAACACAAGGAGAATCTCAGGAACTGTGCACCACTGTCAATAATTCACATGTGTTTATTCTAGAAAATGTCATGCACAGAAAGTTTAATAAGACCACTACTGAGAAAATACAACCAGAGAAATAAAATCAACAAGCTTTAGTTTGGGGAAAACAGTAGACGAAAGAAACTGTTAACTATAATCAGTGAGCTTGGCGTTTCATGGGAAATACATTGATCACAAGCCACTACTTGACAGGGAACTGATTGGACTCGGGCATTCAGGCACGGAACAGCTTAGTGACCACACAGGTTTACTCTATTATACACAATGCAGTTCATACAAATCACATCACGGCGTTTTCTACACCAAGATTGGAAGTAATTTCACTCAACAATTAGTTTCCACCACAATGTTACATCTAGGTACAGTGAGTTTCCACTTTGTTTGAAAGGGACAGTAGTGAACTACGAGCGGCATCGCATAGGAATTGTGACAGATAGAGAGTGATCTGGTAATATCGATGACATCACACGGGTTACAGTGACTGTACAGTAGAGAGATATCCACCAAGCGTACTGTCTACAGTGGTCAGTGAATGAGTGCAAGATAGAAAGCAAGTGTCTCTCGGCTGGCTGTAAGGGTGTGTTGTGAATTCCTCATCATCATCATCATCATCAAGTTCCCTGCCGGCTGGCATAGGCATTCATGGCTCTCCACAGATCTCGGTCTTTGATGTTCTGCTGATGATATTCCTCCATGCTACAGTCTCAATCCATCCAGCATCATTTCTCTTGATCTGCCTCCACCTCTCTTCCCCTCGATCTTTCCAGGTGTCACAATGTTCTCCAATGTCTCTCTTCTCATCATATGACCAAAGAAAGCTGTTTGTCTCTTTCTTATTGTTATATATAGTGTTCTAGTTTCATTAGCCTCTTTCAGGCGTTCGTTGTTAGTTTTACTCTGGCAGTCCAAGAAATTTGCAACATCCGTCTCTAAAACCACATCTCTGTTGCTTCCTAGTTCTTCCTAATTAGTTCATTTACATTCCAAGATTCACTGCAATATATCAAAACTTGTTCTATATAGCATTTCAGCACTCTCTTTCTTACATTCATTGATAGTGACTTCTTGCATAAGATACTTTTCATTTTCTGAAATGCGGCTTTTGCCTGTTCTATTCTACTCTTAAATCTCTGTTGTACATCTTCCATCTGATGTTATAAATGCCCCTAGATATTTAAAATTATCCACCTGGTTAAGAATTTTCCCTTATATTTCTATGTCACATTTTGGTTTCGTCATTTTCTTTGATATCACCATTGTTACTGTTTTCTTGACATTCAAGGAGAGTCCATACCATGGATACCTCATAGTGAAATAAATTTTATGTTTAGCTGCTGCGGTGTGTTGTGTCTACTCCATTGAAAGTATCTGTAAGAAGACATTGTGAGTGAGCCACGTAAAGAGACAGTAGTCACATTTTCTACACATGCCAAATTTACACCTCTAGACACCACCATTATCAACATCAACATCCACGAAGTAACAAAATGGCAGACACATACCATAAATATTCTTTTGTGGGTAGGTTTTCTAATTTTGAAATTTAGCATGGACAGCAGCCTGTTCCATCTGATCTTTTTTTAATTTTCTAACTCACCATCATATGCCCTGCCAACTGTTGATATGTCTCCACACATCTCTGTTCTTGGTGTTCTGGAATAACTCTGCTAAGGATATTCCTCCATCTCACAGTCTCTGTCCATCCAGCATCATTTCTCTCATTCTGCCTCATCTCTCATTGATCTTTCCAGTTGTCATGATGTCCTCATCACATGACCTAAGAATGCTGTTTGTCTTTTTCTTCTCAAGTATATAATTTTATTGTTTCATTAGCTTCTTCCATTTACAAACTGCAGAAGGATTTTTAGCATATGTAATGTGCACATGGCTCCTCCAAGTTTTATGCCCTTGTCCAAAAAGGTTAACCCACGATTGGGGAGAAGTATTACCATCCTGGTCCTATGTTTTGGGAAAAGTCACAAGGTCCACATCTAGAACCAAACCAGATCTGCGCCAGAGGCCAACGCTGCAATATCTTGACAAGCACCATCTAGTTAACCTTAACATGGTAGGAATCTTCCAATGCAAGCATCATCATCTAGTTAACATCATCTAGGAATATTCCAAATCTGATATTAAATCTTAATAAGCATCAATTTTCATACAGTGTTTAAGTTCATGGATCTGTTATTTCAAAGTGTTTACAAAAACATATAGTTTAAACTAAACCATGCTGTTTTAAGTGAACTATATTGTTTTAACTGAGAGCAGCAGTGGCACAGGGGCTAACACACTTTATTGCCAGCCCGGTGTTCGTGTGTTTGAAACCACAGTGAGATGGATTTTAAAAATTGACTTAGCCTAAAAGAGGCACCAGGAAATGCTGTTGGCCACCATGCTAGCTCAGCATGATAACTTCCCAAGAAAGCACTGGACCATATCAAAGCTCTACATGCTGCAATAGAGCTTGACAGGCATGACTGTTGGGTTAGTTAGTTAGTTAGTCTTTCCTCTTGAGCCTAAGGCGGCGCATAGGGCAGAAGTCCTGTCTCTCCATGCCTGGCGGTTCGCTGCTACCTGTTGTAGATCTTGGATGTTCACTTGGCCATTGAATGAGCCTTCTCTAATGATGGTTCTACGCAGGGTCTCTCTTGGTCTTCCCCGTTTTCTTTTCCCTACCGGTGACCATATGAGGGCTTGGTAGGGGAGTCTTGTCTTGTCCATTCTGAGTACATGGCCGATGTAGTTCCAACGGCGTCTTCTTATGAAATTGGATACTGTATCTTGCTTAGTCTCTTGTCTTATTTGCGAATTGGTTCTGAAGTCTGTCCAGTGGATGTTTAGAAGTCTTCTAAGACATTTGTTCTCAAAAATGTCTAATTTTTTATCTAAAGCTACCGTTGATTTCCAACTTTCACATCCATACGTTAACACTGGAATCACACAAGAGTTGAAGATTTTAAGTTTTTTGTGTTTGCTGAGTGTCTTTGACTTCCAGATGTTTGACAGTTTATTGAAGGCACTAGATGCCAGTGCGATTCTAGATGATATTTCTGGTGTTGAGTCCCCTGTAGATGTCATTTTGCTTCCTAGGTATGTGAAGCTGTTGACTTTTTCAAGAACGTAGCTGTTCAATTTGGTGTCATCTGAACTGTTGGTAAGATCAATAGTCTTTGTTTTTGTGGTGTTAATTTGGAGACCAATTTGCCCTGAAACATTTTGGAGGTGGTTTATTTTCTCTTGGGCATCCGGGTGTGTTGAACTCAAAAGCACTATGTCGTCGGCAAAGTCCAGGTCTTCCAGAATTTTGTCAACCCAATGGATACCCATATTTGTGTTGTTTGTGCATTTGCGCATGACAAAATCGATAGCTATTCACTACTGTTGGGTAGGGGCTAAATTTAATTGATGTGAGAAAAATAGTTGTTAAAAGCTATAATGAGCTAATCCTGATGTATGGAAGTGAATCACTGACAATTAGCAGACAAGAGAGGAATTATGGGGAAGCTGCGGAGATGTGGTTTTATAGCAGATGATGAGAACACTGGGGACAGATAGAAGGAGTAACGAAGATATCTTGAAAGATAATAACTCACAAATGAACTGGTTATCTGCTTCAGAAGAGGAAGTCCAGACACTCTGGGCACAAAATAAGAAGGAGAAAGCTGGGATGCATCATAACAACAGGAAAGTTGGAAGGGAGGAGAGGTGGGAAGTTGATGAAAGATATAAAATGAGGCAAGTGAAATATTATGGCCACATTAAAAGACATAACACTCTTAGAAAAACCATACTAGAGGCTAAAGTTGAAGACAAGTGAGCAAGAGATAGACAATGATACAAGTGGGAAGATAACAGCAAGATGGATGAATGACATTCTAATAGAATGTACAATCAAGGCAAGAGACATACAATGTTGGAGATCCATTGCAGCCAACATTCATTGTGGAGATGGCATCTGATTGATTGAGAGGCAGGAAGAGACAAAGAGAGAAGATGTTAAACAGACTGACATTGTGTGGCATAGAGGAATAGCAGTGTCAGAAATAATTGGTTGTTTAGTTTAGTTTAGTTTAGTTGATGGATCAACATCACGGCACACGGGTGTAACCCATAAGTGCTCCGTTCTCCTCCTAACGCAAACCTGAGTCTGGAGAAACTCAGCTCAGTGCACAAACTCTGTAGCACCGGCGAGGATCCTGAAATACTTTGGGTAGATTTTTTACTCGAAACTTTGCCCTGGCAGCACCGTTAGGCTCTTTTTCGATTTCCAACTGCCAAGGGATTTTTTACATGCGCAACAATGCACACGGGCGTCCGATCTCACTACCCAGAGACCAGGGGAAATCCGTATATCTAATGTTATTGATGTTACTTCCCCAATGATATTTCTTTCATATCTTGTAAATGATAACCACTTAAGTTGGGTTCGGTGAAACTTTGACGTAGGCAAGGGAAATAAGATGCCATTCGAAGTTCTTATTTCCAAATTGTGTCCCTTACAATGGTCATTTTTTGCTACTTCTACCATTACTACTACTATTTTTTGTTTTGTTACGTTCGCTCGCTTTGAGTTGAGTTGAGTTGAGTTGAGTTAAGTTAAGAACTGACATCACTGCACTCAGGACATTCCCATACGTGCTCCGTCCCCTCGTTCAACAGCCAGCGAAGAGTCATACTACTAATCGTTCCCACCGCTATCTGATTAAAAGTTCTCCTGGTCTTCATTCTCAGTTTTGAGATTCTTCCAGAACCCCTGCCGATCCCCCGCAATCTCATTCTTTCCACATATGGGTTCTCAATCTGTTCCCCCGCCTTCTCCACCTGGTCCCACAAGTGCACGACCACCTCTCCCTTGTCCATAGGCACACTACCACCAAGAAGTGCATTCCCTGTTAGCCTATCAGCATGTTCATTCCCCCGTACACCCGCATGGCCAGGGCAAAATATCCATACAATTCTCACAATCTGTGACCTCTGAAGCTACGAGAGCTATTCCATATGAAACATTCCTTTCTCCACCTTACTAAGCATACTCTTTGAATCCATAATGAATACAACGTGTGTTGCAGTTCTGTGTTCAGAGACGATGGAAAGAACACAGGCAATGAATTACCTGGGGATACGGTTTGATCGAAGGCTTGCTTATAATGAGCACATAGACCAGGTGATAACAAAGGCCAAGCGGGGGTTGGCTGCGATGAGGGTGATGGCGGCAGCAAACTGTGAGCAGCGGCAGCAAACTGTGAGCAGCGCCATCTATGTCTTCTATACGAAGGGCTGGTCATGTCTGTTTTTGAGTATGCGATGGCAATCCTGACTCTCAGCCGTAAGCAGATAGAAAGGATGGAAAGGATACAGAATGAAGCTAAGTGCATTATTTTTGGATGTACAAGAGATACAGCATGCAGGGCGATGCACTACCTTCTTGATTTTCCAACTATTGAAGACAGAATACAAGTCTGCAGAGCTCGCGCCTACCTCAGAGTTAACGCAAACACACAACATCAACTGCATAGTGAAATTATGAAGGTGAAGGACAGCAGGTTAAATAGAGGACGGTCGTGGATGGGTCAAGTCGAAGACATTCTTCAACAGGTGTGTTCACTTGAGGACTTAGAACCTGGCGAGGAGTGGGTACAAGTGCCAACAGATTTCTGCACATCCTTTTCAGTTTGCATCCAACTAGACAGAAAATGCAGACAAGAAAACCCGGCAGCTGTGGAGACGGAAGTACAAGCGTTGATTTTCGAGAATTACGGCTCAGGCCAGAGGGAGAATTGTGAAGGAGGACTCTGGTGCTTTTGCTGAGACCACAAGTAGCCTGACTATGGAAGTCATGGCAGTAAGTAAAGCAATAACATGGCTCGAGACACAGACATTCACTGGGCCTTTTTCGTTAGCGGCTCAATGAACATGCTCAAGATAGAGATTGGGGGGGGGGGGGGGGGGGGGGGGGGGGGATCTGAAGAGACTGGTTGCTGTCTCTGAAGCGGTCTCGGCTGGCAAAGGTTAGTTTCATCTTCGTGCCAGGGCATGCGGGAGTACAAGGGAATGAGTGGGCTGACAAGCTCGCAGGTAACGCTACTGTGGAGGGCGGGCGCGCCATGGACCAGACTGACATTCTGAATGCTCTACGAGAAGTAAGACTTTTGCGAGAACCAAGTGATAGCTGTGAATCTACAACCATGGCCAGACTGCGAAAACAGCAAATTAAAAGAGGGGTGGCCAAACAAGAACACTACGCAGAGGAAGCCAAAGAAGACTGATAAACCAACACAGAACTGGTGTTGTTAGCCGCTACACGCTGCAGGATTTGCTGAAGAGGGGATCCGAGCACTTATGGACTGAATGGTTTGATGTGCAATGAGGATTATCTGTCGACTAACTAACTCTAATTAACACAGTGACAATGAAAGAAATCAAGACTGTGCTTCGACGATTGGTTGTACACAAGACAAAGGCAGTGGACACCACTGCCACACGGCATGGACTATAAGAAGATAATGTGTTGTTTGTCCATCAAGAATGATGATGACCATTCATTTCATCCAGTGGGGTTGAAAGTATGGAGCCATGAGTTCTAAGATGGCTGATAAGGCCTATTTTGGCTCGAAATGTTCTTTGACAATGTGGACAAAGAATGCTTGACGTTTCTGGAGGAGGATTTTCTGCAGTGGTTTTTCTGTTCTGTCTTTTCTTCACAGCTCTTGCAGTCCTGGTTGCCTCACAAGTGACTGCACCCTTGCGTAATGACGTACGCCACGAATTTCGGTCTCTGGCTGCAGTCTCCCAGGTGTCATTATTAATTCCAAAAGCATTCAGTGAGATTTTCAGAGTGTCTTTAAAGCGTTTCCTCTGGCCGCCTTGGGAGCATTTACCACAACGCAACTCGCCGTAAAAATTCATTTAGGGAGCCTGTGATCTGGCATGTGAGTCAAGTGACCAGCCCAGCGAATGATGATATGACGTTGGATGAAGAATGACTTGCGCGATCAATTGGATTAAAGTGAGGAAAAGTCGCGCAATTCGTCGACCTCACTCTCTCGCCTGAGTCCATCTGAATCCAGTCAAGTCAAGACGACTGGAGACGAATACAGGTGCAGTGGATGACCAGGGCACTCTACGTGCCTTGCCGTGCTCATTACATTCCACAATGCTTTGCAGGTAAACGCAGTCTTGCCCGTTGAATCAGGAATGATTTCTTCCACGCAGTCTGCCGGATCCTGTCTTCACATGCTGGGTAGGCATACCCTACATCACCGCTTGGTTTGACACCAAATCAGCTACCCGCGCCTGGTTTAGCCAGCCTCTCACAGCTGTTGCTCGGGGTGGCCGCTGTCGCATGCTGACAACTACTAGGAGCCACAGGCGTGAGCTGGGTGTCAGACTTGGACCAGTGGGGGATGGGTCCTAAGAAGATAATACAAAATATATGAACACCAAACATAAACAGTAAAGAAGAAAGTGACACAAAATGGGTGCACAACTTCCACTTGTAATGAACATGCAGACAGACATTGCTGGTTCACTTACCTTCTTGCCCACGGCAACACCTAGTGAGAATGCTACTTCAGGAATGCTGGAAGATAAAACAAACAGATTCTGTCAAATAATTTCTGTTTATTTGGAATAAATATCAGGAATTCTGGAGGATAAAACAAAAAGATTCTGTCAAACAATTTCTGTTTATTTGGAAAAAATATCAGGAAAGCTGGAAGATAAAACAAACAGATTCTGTCAAATAATTTCTGTTTATTTGGAATAAATATCAGGAATTCTGGAGGATAATACAAAAAGATTCTGTCAAACAATTTCTGTTTATTTTGAATAGGATCAGGAATTCTGGAAGATAAAACAAACAGATTCTGTCAAATAATTTATGTTTATTTGGAATAGTTATTTAGTTAGTCGCGGTTCCAACTTCATGGCTCCAACTTCAACGGGTCGTCACCATTATGCTCCGTTCCTGTGCCAGTGAAAATCACACAAAATGCTCATCACTGTCCAATGTGAAAAGTGGAACAGACAGGAGTCTTGGCAAGCCAACAGCCCGCACAGATACACTGTGCATAATGCCACCGTCAGAATGCCAACACAATAGTCCTCCATGAAAAAGACAGTTCATCGTCGATGGAATCGGCAGTCACCAGAAAGACTTAATTGACCCAGGTTTCATCCCACATGGCTCAGTCTCTTTCCGCAGGGTGACCCGCCGAAAATGCCGCACAAAGCATGAACTCTGCAGCTCCAGCGACGACTCCCAGGAGTCTCCTGAAAAATGCACTCGTGACCCGAAAAGGCAAACCAGTCATCATGCTTCTTCTTTAAATGTTGCATGTGAGACAAAGGTAAAATTTGATTTTTTTAGCTTAAATGTTATGGTAAAGTCCTTAAAATATTGTGGAGCAGAAAGAAGAAAAATTCGGACATTCCAGAAAATCCGAATATCAAAAGACAACTAACTGGCCTATAAACAATGCCGTCTCAGAAGCTGAAATACTTTGGTCACATTAAACGTCAGAGTGGTTTGGACAAAACAGTGATGGAAGGCATGGTTCACTGAAGAAGTTACGCGGTCACCCTGCACGAAGATGGACACATGACGGTACAGGCACCTTCGGTATGAGAACACATGAGGCAGAAGAAATCACAAGTGATGGAGACATGTTTCAGTGGGCCATGATGAGAACAATGTTATGCTGAATACCTGCTAAACGGGTTTTTTTTTCGTGTGCTTGCTTTGAACTCGAGCATTGTCCCCGCAATGCTACTAACTAGCAGTTGCTACTAATAGTGAGCACACTCGACTGTTTTTTGTGAGGGTTAGCTTTCCCTATTACCAATGTCCCTTGCCATCAGGCCAAACTCTCTCCAAGTTCTAAGTACTAAGTGGAGGGCAACCAATAGCTCGCAGTCACCAGAGAAAGTTTAAGCATATGTGCATAAAACCTCTCTGCCAAGCTGACCTCCAGGTACATGATGATACATCAGCATCTCCTACCTTTAGCTGGTTGAACAAGGGCTATCTCCATCTGTTATATCCTGTGTGGATTATGAAAAGTTAGAACAACAGCAGACATGATGATGTGGCCAAAGATGAGTGAAACAGCCCACCCTACCTGTGAACAAAATTTGTGGTCCCGTCAACAGGATCAATAATCCACGTGGGATCATCTGTCAGTTTGCACTTGTCACCAGTTTCTGCTGTTGTTTCCTCACCTATAAATCTGAAATAATAAACACATTCATACATCTTTCCTCTTCTACCTTAGAATCATCTGTCAGTTTACACTTGTCACCAATTTCAGCTGTCATTTCCTTACCTATAAATCGGAAATAATAAATACATTCATACATCGCTCCTCTTCTACCCTCGGATTATCTGTTAGTTTGCACTTGTCACCAATTTCAGATGTTGTTTACTCGCCTATAAATCTGAAATAATAAACACATTCATACATCTTTCCTCTTCTACCCTTGGATACACAGTCTTGTTTAAACTTGTGTTCATATTTGCATTTAGTGTGGATGTTTCGTCAAGCCCAGACCAGTTAAATGCTCCATGGGGAACTGTACTCAAGACTTCAACAGACAGGTATAGTTCTGCTCTTCAACAGGATGTTATGAAGTGGCTTAGAGGTTTATTGGCGGTTTGTGATTTACTAGGCCATTTTTACATTCAGTAGTCTGCTGTGCTTTCCAAATGGTTGACTCTCATTCCATCGAAATTAACGCAAAACTATCTGCACCCAAATCGCCTGTGACAAATTTTGATTCCTCGACCTGTATGTCGAAGAATTGTGAAACTGCGTTCACTAACCTTGAAGAAACAGACACAGACACAATGGGTATTTATACAAATATAGAAGAAGAAGAAGAAGAAGAAGAAGAAGAAGAAGAAGAAGAAGAAGAAGAAGAAGAAGAAGAAGAAGAAGAAGAAGAAGAAGAAGAAGAAGAAGAAGAAGAAGAAGAAGAAGGGAGAAACAAGTCATACTTATGATTGGGAAACTTGGCTGTAATGAGGTCATGTACTAATGTTTCCACGGCCTTGTCAGTCTCCGTAACCAGGTCTGCCTGGCTCTGCTTGGTGTCCACCAGTTTCTCTTTCTTGAAAGCTTCCTTGATGACCTGATAAATGAAGCACCATCTATTATATTATCATGGAATCTTCCCAATCAAGCATCATCTAGTTAACCTCAGCATCATGGAATCTTCCCAATCAAGTATAATCTAGATAGCTTCATCATCATGGGATATTTCCAATTAACCATCATCTAGTTAACCTCATCATCATGGGACCTTCCCAATCAACCATCATCTAGTTAACCTCATCATCATGGGACCTTCCCAATCAACCATCATCTAGTTAACCTCATCATCATGGGACCTTCCCAATCAACCATCATCTAGTTAACCTCATCATCATGGGACCTTCCCAATCAACCATCATCTAGTTAACCTCATCATCATGGGACCTTCCCAATCAACCATCATCTAGTTAACCTCATCATCATGGGATCTTCCCAATTAACCATCATCTAGTTAACCTCATCATCATGGAATCTTCCATAACAATACTGATCACATTGTCCACTGAGTGCAGACGGGGCTATAAAGATACATTCTCAACATCAAGTGCCATCTCCACAGTGCAAGTTCACTGTAATAGACCCCCAGAAGTTTCTGTTGTAAGTCTTCTTTGTACATACAGATAGGCTTGATCCTAATCACATCTCAATATGGTTTGTCCATTTATATTTTGGATGTCCTCAACTTTTCCCAAAATCGTATACTGAGACAATCACCATATATTGATCACATAATCCTTGCTTGACCACAACACCTTTATCTTCCCACATAAGGTTAATTTATCTACTTCACCTACTGTTTATATTCCCTATACATTACATTTGTAGTTGTCTTATGGCTGAGATGAATGATCTAGATAACTATAACAATAATTCTCATCATCATCATGACTATGATCATGACTATTATTATGATCAATGCTCCATTGGGAAAAGAAAGGCAAAAGAAGTATAGTAATTTTTTATTTTTCGTTCACTCACTTTGAAATCAAGCATAGTCCATACACATGCAACTATTCTAGTGCGCTGGACTGATTTTTTATGTTGATTACCTTTCCCTATTACCAGTGTCCCTCACCATCAGGTAAACCTACTCCTACTTCTGAGGTACGTCAACATTTGTTGGTCAGTTGGACTAGTAGCATGTGTGTGAACTGCGCTTGAGTTCAAAGTGAGCTAACAAAAACAAAATAACTATGCTTCTTCTTTTGCCTTTCTTCTCCCAAGACAACAAGCCCTCAACCAATTCATGCCAAGCTCTTTGTTCATGGTTGGTTGGATGTTGTAACTACAGTTTTCGACAAGAATAAGTAGCCAGTCTCCCACCAACCCTCCTCAGTCGTCCCCTTCGACATGCATGTTAGGTTACAGAGTTACCATTTACTGCAACACATAGCCATTATCATCAGGAAACGAACTAATACGTGTGAATGATCATGGTTGACCATTTCACATTCACCAGCCTCGGATCAGGTCTGTGTTTATGTCCTGATTGTGCCATATTACCATAATAATAGTTAGATGAATGATTGATTGATTGATTGATTGATTTAGGAACCAACATTACAGCATTCGGGGCATTCCCATAAGCGCTCCGTCCCCATCCTCAGCAGCCAGCGAAGAGTTCCAACACCAATAGTTCCAGTAGCAATCTGATTATATGTAGTTAGTTGAATGTCCTTTCTAAACGCAAATCTAGCCCCAGGATTAATATTATTAACACTCACGATCCTGAAAAGTGCTTTCAGTTTCAACAGCAACTTGAAGACGCTTTCACTGATAAACCAGAAAATTGTACAGTAAGTGAAAAGCGGGGTTAACTTAAGGAAACTCTTCATAAAACTGCTGTAGGGGTTTACGCCATTGTGGAACATAAGAGGCAGGACTAGTTTGCGGCAAACAGCCAGACTCTGCAGCCCTTGATTGATAAGAAGAAGATAGCTCTCTTAAGAAACTAGGAAAGACCAACGCGTAACACTCTGAGTAAGCTAAAGCAAGCTAGGAAGGATGTGCAAAAAGACTGCCAGGCAGTGTGCAAATGACTATTGGATCAAGTTATGTGAGTCCATTCAAATCGCAAGTGATAAGGGAAACAGAAGCATGTATGAAGTGGCCACTTTAGTAACCGATTACCGAATTTTAACGAAAATATACTTGCGGTTTTGTTTGGCAACTATTTCTTGTGTCTCCGTTTTAAGGAGGTTTAGTTAGAACTTCAGTTAGAGTACTCGTGTTGTTAAATTCCCCGATTATTTCAAGATCGAGTTAAAACAGACACCGATTACTTGATAAAGATTTTACCACCCCGTTTTGCATTCTGCATTTCTGGCAAATCGGAAACCCTTGTTATACAGGAGAATCAGGCTGTCTATTCTAAGCGGTAAGTAAACCTGTAAATACCGTTTTATGAGACTTATTACATTGTTATACTATGCATTATTAAATTTAGCATCCATTTTTATGTCTAATTTGTAATTTTGGACCATTTAAGTTGACAATGAATGTCACACTGAAATTATGAAGATTGCATGCTGTAATGTAGTATTTACTAGTATTTCAATGGCGGGAGATGGCAGTTTTTCTTGTCATACTCCAGCTATGAACATTTAATATTCTTATGGAATATTAAGAGCGACTACAATGATAATTAATGCATGTTTACATTCAACACCCATTATTGTATATATGTGCAATTTTTCATCACTCTAAATAAACCAGGGGTGGCCAACACGAGGCCTGCGAGCCGGCCCGCCGAGGGTTATGTTGCGGCCCGTGCAGCTTGGTCAAATGAACATAAATGTTAACTTTATTGTACATATCACAAAAAGAACATTACATTATGAGTCGTTGTGACATATTTCAAATATTGTCTGCCTGTCAACGACACTTGGATTCCCTATTAAACTGTGTATTCAGAGGTCACAATATTAATTCGAGGCCAAGCCCACTTTTCTAACCACAACCTTAAGCCGCCGGTACGTTTCGTTTGGAGTTGACAGTAGTTGGAAACTGCGTCCACACGACCATCTGGTTGGTGACTAGAAGACGGGAGATAGCAACACTACTGCTCCCCCCCCCCCCCACACCTATTTCTCCAGCCCGGCCCTTTCCGATACACCATCCCCATCAAGCTGTCATGTTTCGTGCTAAAAGTGCGCCTAGGATAGGTACGTGAAAGGAATTGAAAATGTGAAAGGAAAATGTGGATTGAATTGAGAAGTTTTTAAGGTTTTAACATTGAGAACTGTAAGGAGTCTGAGAATTGCTTTTCTAGCGACCAGCTGTATTTTCCGTATTGCATACAGTGGGGTTCTTTGGACTCCAGGATGGTGGACTGTGCCTTGGCCGAACCTGAAGCATAGTACAAATGATCTAGTTCTCATTTGGAGTGGCTGATTCATCGGCATATGATGAAAAGGATTCGCCTTTATATTGCTGTAAGAGCGGAATTTCCTTAATATTATTTGCTCTCCAAGTTTACGACAACCTCAACATTACAGAAGTCTATTGAGTGAATGATCAATGTATATAAGAGGATGGCCTGGCCAACACCAATGTACCTACTACTTAAGTAAATGCACCGGGTGAGTCCTCCCTTCATGGCTAGTTGTTAAATTCAGAAGGGTTATGAACATTGTCGAAACCTGGCAGTTGTCCAGATGGACATTTACAAAACATGGATTGTTTCCACCTGGACATTTTTAAAACCTGAACTTTATCTATGAGGACATTTTGAAAACCTGAAAGGCATTATCGTGGATATTTTTCACCCCCCTGAAACTTATTACTGCCCGTCGTTTATCATGTATGGATAATTTCCATCCTTGACTGGTATCATTATGCATATTTATGACTCTTGAAGTTTATCTGCCCTATGGATGTGTATAACTCCTGAAGTTTATCTGCCCTTTGGATATTTGTAACTCTTGAAGTTTACCAGCCCTGTGGATATTTATAACGTCTGAACTTTATCTGAACTATGGCCATTTATAACTCCTGAAGTTAATCTGCCCTGTACAAAGGGTAATTTATAAGTACAAAGGGTAATTTCGACAAGACCAAATAAATGACTTTACAAAAAACATTTCTGCACAACAAAGGATAATTACTAGAGCCGGTTCAGAGTCAACATGCTATGTAAAAGCTAGTTATGTGTTATTTAAAAAAAAAAACGAAGCAATATTCAGATGGTGAAATGGTTAAGGGATGTTTGGAGAGCGTCGTTGAAACTCTGTGTCCAGAAAAGAAAAAGGATTTCTCAAAAAATAAGTCTGTCTCGTCAGGCTATTACTAGGTGTGTGGACGACATTGGAAAATATATTGAAGATAACTTGAAAAGTCGAGCATCCGAGTTTATATTTTATGCTCTAGCAGTGGATGAAAGCACAGATATGGCAGATACTGCACAACTGGCAATTTTTATCGTGGGAGTTGATCATCATCATCTTCTTCCACTTCTGCCATCAAACGTCGTGGGGAGGAATAATTTGCGTTCCAGAGCCCGGTGGGTGGCACTGGATAATGTCATTCCGTGTGGCTGTACAATGTCTTTGATGTCGTCAATCCATTTTCTTCTTGGATGTTCTCTTGGTCTCGTCGCAGATGATCTTTGATGTAAGGCCAGTGATGGTAGTTGTTGGTGTTGCATTCTAACAACATGGCCAAACCACTTGATCTTCTGTCTTTCAATAAATGTGGCACAAGGTGTTGATCCCACAGTCTGTATGATAATAGCATAATAGTTGACATCCATTTTAAAAAGACAGAAGAATTAGCGGCGCTGTATCCACCTAGGGACACTACTAAGTTACAAGATTTGTTAGAAGTAGTTATATCGACATTAAATTGCTTTTTGTTACAACTTAACAACTTATCAGGCTTAACAACGGATGGTGCCCCAGCAATGGTTGGGAAACCCGAAGGTTTAGTAAAATTGATTGAAAATTAGGCCTCCAAAGTAGGTAACACTTCAATGCTAAATTTTCATTACATTAATCATCAAGAGAATTTATTTTCGAAGCCCTTCAAAATGGACCATGTCGTGAAAGTAGTCGTCAAAATAGTGATCTTCATGAAGTCGAACGGGTTGAGTCACCATCAGTTCCAAGAATTTCTATTCTTTGGACTCAAATTATCATGACATTACATTTTATGCAGAAGTAAGATGGCTGACCCGTGCCAAATTGTTGAAAAGATTGATTTGCAACTCGAAATACAATCATTCTTTGCAAGCAAGTCGAAAAGTATCCCAGAGTTTGAAGACAAATAGTGGGTTTGCGACTTTGCATTTCTGGTCGATATAACTAGCCACCTAAATGACGTTAATAATAATAATAATCTACAAGGGAAAAGTAAATTAATTATCAAGATATATTTTTTGGGTTTACATTAAACCAGGCAAGCGTTTGAGCATGATCTCACCTACCTGGAAGTGACTATGTGGTTGAAGTTGTAGCACGCTCGCTTATTTACTTTAATCAATAACAACAATTTTTAAAAAATTAGGTGCGTGGCCCGGCAGGAAATATTATTTCCGAAATTTGGCCCACCTGCTGAAAAGGTTGGCCACCCCTGCTCTAAACAGACCATATCACTGAACCTTAGCGAATGTGTTCTGGTCACAACTTCTCAAAATAGGAAAAGAGTATTTTCTCTTTGTGGATATTATGTGATAAATTGACACATAAATATTAATATCTCAGCTTATAATTGACCTACAGACTTGAATAAGGTACTGTTGGACTTCTTGTTTCAAGGGGTATCCAACTATGCAGATTGCATAATTAAAAAGCAATTTAGAAAATGTTACTAAAGTGGCTAATGAAGGAATAAAGAAAGCCTGTGGTCCAATGATCAAAAGAAGTGCACCACTGAAAACCTTGACTGGCGAAATCATCACTGATAAGAAAAGCTGATAGACAGATGGGTAGAGCACTATTTGGAGCTTTACTCAAGTGAGACCAAACTCGCGGATGATGCCCTCAACGGCATAGAGGCCCTACCAACTCTTGACCACCTGGACACACTTCCAACCATAAACGAAGTTAAGTGTGCTATAAATGAACTTGCATCTGGCAAGGCTCCAGGTAAGGATGGGATTCCAATAGAGGTTATCAGGAGTGGGCAAGACACACTCACACTACAGATCCGCCAGCTAATAGAGCTATGCTGGCGAGAAGGACAAGTCCCAAAGGATTTCAAAGATTCAAGCATCATAACACTGTACAAGAACAAGGGCGATCGGAGCGACTGCAACAACTATAGGGATATCTCACTTCTTGGAAAAGTATTTGCCATAATTGTTCTGCAGACTTCAAGTCCTAGGAGATCAAGTCTACCCCGAATTACAGTGTGGCTTTCGACAGAACCGGTCTACCATTGGTATGATTATCTCATTGTGACAAATGCAAGAAAAATGCTGTGAACAGAATCAACCACTGTTTATTGTCTTCATCGACCTCACAAAGGCATTTGATTTGGTCAGTCGTGAGGGTATGTTCAAGGCACTAAAGAAGATTGGCTGCCCACCAACTCTTCTGTCCATTGTGGAATCATTCCACACAGGCATGAAGGGTATAATCAAGTTTGATGGTGCAACTTCTGAAGAGTTTGAAATCAAGAGTGGAGTTAAGCAAGGTTGTGTACTAGCTCCTACCCTCTTTGGAATATACTTTTCACTTTTACTGAAACATGCCTTTCGTGATCAGGATCGTGGTATATACATTCACTCATGCTCAGATGGCAGCCTCTACAATGCTCAGAGATTGAAGGCCAAGACCAAGATGCTGCAGTTAAGACCCACTCTGAGGAAGAATTACAACATCTACTATCTTCATTCTCCAATGCTTGTTCTGAATTTGGTTTAACAATTAGCAAAAAGAAGGCACAGATTATGTCACAAGGTGCACATGGGGTACCATCAATCTTTATTGCCAACACCGAACTAGAGATGGTAGACCATTTTACATATCTAGGATCAGTGGTAAATAGCAAATTATCCCTAGATCAGGAAATCAACATCCGGATTGGTAAGGCAGCAACAACAATGAACAGGTTAAGAAATAGAGTCTGGGAGAATATGAAGCTGACTGCCAAAACAAAAGCCCTTGTCTATCAAGCCTGTGTCCTCAGTACTCTTCTTTATGGCAGTGAAGCCTGGACAACTTACTCACACCAAGAGAAACATTTAAACAACTTTCATATGCGGTGTCTGCGAAGAATTCTTGGTATTAAGTGGCAAGACAAAATCACAAATACTGAAGTATTGGAAAGATCAGGTTGTGTGACGGTTTATTCCATGCTCAGTCTTTGTAGACTTAGATGGATAGGACATCTTAGGAGGATGGATGATGGTAGAATACCAAAGGACATCTTTTTTGGTGAATTACAGATGGGTAAGAGATCTCAGGGTCGGCCTCTACTACGATACAAAGATGTGTGTAAGCGGGACATGACTGATACAGGTATTGATAATTGCACATTGGGAGCAAGTTGCCGCTCAACGTGTTGCAAGAGGGCAAACATCAGAAATGGAATAAAGACAAAGGAGAAATTATTGCAGATAAGTCACACACCGAGCGTGTGAGACGTAAGATGGTGCATGATGGTGGAAATGACCACATTTTCACATGCACCCACTGCGGACAAACATTTACAGAGTGAACAGGCCTTATCAGTCACATTCGCTACCGCCATGGGTAATAGTTATTATGCCTTTCTGAAGCACAAACTATCGTCCGTCAAGACGGCAAGGTGCCAATGAATGAATGTCCTTTACAGGACAGTGCAATCAACCCCAGCATTTACTAGCTGTTTGTGATTTACTAGGCAATTTAGTTCTGTAGTAGTACATTGCTTTCTGAATGGCTCACACCTGTAACCATTGTAATCAATGCAAAGTGGTCTACTTCCAAATGGCGTGTAGCTGATGTTGAACCCTCAACTCGCAATGTTGGGGAACTGTGGAACTCTGTGTTACAATCCCCTAGATGTAGATTGTGTACAACACTTCAACACTCTTTTTTTCACTTTCATTGATAGCCTTTCATCACTCTAATATGTGTCGCTTTTTAAGCGACACATGGATAATAGAGTAATGAAAGGCTATCAATGAAAATGAGAAAAAGAGTGTTGAAGTGCTGTACACATGATTGTAACTACAATGCTGTTACAATCAGTGCATGTATACTATAACACTAATCATCATCATCATCTAGTGCTCTTCCAACATGGCGTAGGCGTTCATGGCTCCCAACAGATCTTGGTCTTTGGTATTCTGGATTGACTCTGCTGATGACATACCTCCATTCCACCAGAGACAAACGCTGCAAATTCCTGAAAGAGGCTAATGAAACTTGAAAACTATGAAAACAATAAGAAAGAGACAAAAAGCTTTCTTTGGTCATGTAATGAGAAGAGAGGCATTGGAGAACATAGTGACAACTGAAAAGATCTAGGGGAATAGAGGCAGAGACAGACCAAGAGAAATTAAGCTGGATGCTTCCAAGTTCTTCCTAATTTGTTCATTTACATTCCAATATTCACTGTCATACAGCAAAACAAGTTCTATATAGCATTTCATCACTCTCTTACATTCAATGATAGTGACTTCCTGCATAAGATACTCTTTCTGAAATGCAGCTTTTACTTGCCCTATTTTGCTCATAATCTATGTTGTGCATTTTCCATCTGATGTTATAATGTAACAAGCAATAACCTGCACAGTAAACAGAATCACGAGTACACCTACCTGGCCTGCTCTGTTAGCCACTTCAAGGGCTGTGTTATAAATCTCCTCCAAATCAACCTCCGACATATCTTAGAATTTATGGCCAAGCGTTACTGAAAGCCTCGTTGGTTGAAACTTGTTATGACACTTGTTTTCTTCTCTATAGAGATAAAAGTTGTTAGGAGTGACAAACAGAAATCTCTAAAGTTTAATATGTATTTCTTGTATGCTGTCTGGCATGTATGTAAATATGTATTTCTGTGTGTGTTCTATGAGTCTTAAGCGATACCTGATAGATAACTGTTATACCTATTGTTGAATAATTTAGTTTTTGTTGCTGTTTTATATATGCCAGTGTCTGTAGCTTAGGGGCAGTGAATGCAACTTCACAACTGCCTGACATGCTGACCTGAGGATTCAATATCAGACGCAGACCATTTGAAACAGACCATTTGAAGCAGACCATTTGAAGCAGACCATTTGAAGCAGACCATTTGAAGCAGACCATTTGAAGCAGACCATTTGAAGCAGACCATTTGAAGCAGACCATTTGAAGCAGATCGCCTTGTGTTGATTTTAATGGTATGAGCTCCAGTCATTCAGAAAGCAAAGGCAAACTACTTAGAGTAAAAACTGCTAGTAAAATCAAAACAGCCACAAAATGCAGGGGTTGAATAAGACGTCCTATATTGTATTTATATATATATATATTTCTCTTCTTCATTCCTCATTCAAGGGGAGTGCACTACCTATAGTTAAGCACCTCAAAGATCAGTGTGTCTGACTTCAGCATGCATTTGTGTCCGGTTTGCTTCTTCTATACTATTCTTCTATTGCCCATCCAATTTTTGTATTTACCTATTATGTTGCATGAACTTTACAGAGGGTGAATACAAAACTTTGACCGGCGATATTTTCAAACACAGCAGTCATTAAAAGTACACCCTATATCAGGCTCTTCTGCACATGGGTAGGTTTTCATCCTAACAATTTTCCTAGGGCAGTGACCTTATGTCTTAATCTTTGCCAGGACAGTGACCTTATGTCTTAATCTTTGCCAGGACTGTGACCTTATGTCTTAATCTTTGCCCGGACAGTGACCTTATTTCTTAATCTTTCAAACTGCCATGGGATTTTTAACATGCACACTGGACCTCCTGATTTTCACCCTTATTAGAGAAGACTGGGTATCTGATCTCACTACCCAAGACATCATGCGGCTGTAGTGTGTCAAAGCGTACCACGAGTTGGACTGTATATATACCGGGTGTTTGTAAAGTGTAACTACACTTTGATTGTAGAACAAATATGAAAAACGAAAGTACATGATATTAAAAAAATGTGCTCCAGTCCATCGTGAAGCAATATGTAGCAAATGGCTGAAATCTGCTGGAGTAATTCTTTGCACTTCAAACAGAATGGTGCCACAGCACACACAGCTAAAGCATCACTGCATTTTTTTTTGGGGGGGGGGGGGGGGGAGAGAAGAAATTTTCGCACATCGCATAATATTATGTAGAATTTGCCTGTTCATTCTCCAGATCTAACGCCATTAGATTATTATCTACAGGGCTTCTTAAAAGGAAATGTTTAAAAAAATAATGTACACATAAGGACCTGAAAGAAGCAATCAGAATTACCATTCAACAAATAACAACAGAAACGTTGGAGAAGGTATTTGACAATATGAAGAGGTATGTACAGTCATGTCTTGAAGTCCATAGTGGACATTTCCAACTCCTGTTATAATGAATACTTCATTGGTACTTTCCAGCTTTCCCAAAGCAGCATTAGACATAGCAATTACTATTGTAACTAAGTTAATTAATTTTTAGCACATTTATCTATGACATCGTGTACTTAATTTTTCAAGTATGTTCTACATACAAAGTGTAGTGAGACTTTACAAACACCCAGTATATTGTGTATAGGACACAAAGCACAGTGTATGAGAACTCCATGAACGTAAGCAAGAGTGAGTGACTCAGCTGGCTGTGGAGGTTTGTATGGATGTGTATCCTCAGAACTATATGTCAGCTGCCACCATGAGTTGTGTTAAAAGCAATAGATAACAATAGTTCTTGGAAAAATTCCCAGCCCTAGGTTGAGACCAAACCCTGTACCTCCTGATCAGAACAGGTTAAGTATCTGCTCTCACTATCCAAGAGATAGGGGATGTGTGATATAATTAGATACCAGTAGTTTTTGGAAAAATTCCCAGCCCTATGATGAGATCGATCCCAGTACCTTATGATATATATATATACTATTATGGCCAGCTTTAATGAGTCTTCAATACGTTCTGTCCTGTGTCTTCATGGTATACTCATATACAGGGTGTTTGTAAAGTCTCACTACACGCTGTACGAGAGTGAGTCAATAAGAAAGTCACACAGTTCTGTGAGATGGCAGGTAAATGTAGTTGGTGTTTTCTACAGGTGTCATTAGGTGACAGCAACATCAAACTTTATATTCACTTTCGTCAGGTGCGCTAGGTGTTTCATGCGCAAGCGCAGCGCATAAGCAAAATGGCGACTGTACTTACAGCGTGTACAACCACAGAGCAGATGTTCTGTTGTGCATTTTCTGTGAGCAAAAGGACTGTCTGCAAAAGACATTCATAAGGAAATGTTTATGCTGACAAATGTTTGGGGAAGGTTATGCTGGCAGTGTTCTGGGATTGTCAAAGAGTGCTTTTAACTAATTTCAAGAAGAAAGGTGACAATGTGAATTCTGAATTGTATTGTGAAGTTCTATCGATGCTTCATGGTGCAATTCGAAGAAAACGTCCAGGACTGCTGACTAGAGGAGTGTTGCTGCTTCATGACAATGCCAGACCACATATGGCTCGATTAACTCGGGAGAAAATTAACCAACTAAGGTGGGAAGTTCTGGAACATCCACCTTACAGCCCCGACTTAGCCCCTAGCAATTTCCACCGGGAGACATTTCGCGAATGACGAAGTTGAATGTGAAGTGAAAACGTGGTTTAGAAAACAGTGTGCAGTTCTATGCAGCCGGTTTCGGAGGACTGATAAAATGATGGGATAAGTGCATCAATGTTGGTTGAAATTATGTTGAGAAATAAAGGGACAATGTATGTATAAAAATAAACTGGTATCAAGTTGTTATCATATTTAGTTATTTTTCCACAGCTATTTGTGACTTACTTATTGACTTCCCCTCGTATGTCGAACAAATTTGAAAAATGAAGTACATGATGTCATAAAAAGATGTGCTCCACGGTCCATCATGAAGCAATATATGGTGACTGTCGTCTGTTGGAGTAATTCTTTGCACTTCAAACAAAATGGTGTTATCAACAGAAGAAAGACGTTTTCAAATTTGTTCTACATACAAAGTGTAGTGAGGTTTTTACAAACACCTGGTAGTTATAAGCTTCTTCAAGTCCATCTGTTAATGTTTCTCAACCACCTCTAATTTTGTCTTCCCTCTACACCCCCCCCCCCCCCCACACACACACACACACACCCAAATTAATGTATTAAATATACAGGAAATTATTCAATTAAATTAAAACAAATTAATACACACGTTAAATTATTAAGTATGTAAAAGTAAAAAGATCCACAAGATCAATTTCCATTCTTTGATGCTCACAGTGTGTATGGTGCCATATTTCCAGTTATAGACCAATCATCGATATGGTCAAAACCATTAATAATGGCATTATCACAAGGCAACGTTTCCTTGACAGAACATTTCATGGTACCCATTTTAAGCTGGGTCCACGCGGTTTCCCAGGTTCATTTTTGTTTTTAAATCTCCGTTTCCAGTGGTTGCAAACACATGACCACCAAGCCAGCTTGCAAGTGTGCTAACCACTATGCTACCGCGCTTCAAATTAATCATTCTTGATCCGATATTATTATAATAAGTATGCATAATTATAATAATTAATATTAATAATAAGACAAGTCTACTAAAACTAAAAAATAAAAAAATAAAAACGACTAAATATTAAAGTCTAAATTCTTCTAATCTCATCTCATCATATGCCATGACCTGAATTAGGTCATAGGCTAGTGAGTACAGGTAATTTAAGAGTCCTGCACAGTTCAGTGACAAGACGTGAAGATTGAGTGGATTGTGAACCACGCTTGACCAAAAGTAAGCAGAGTGACGGTTCAAGTACGGACTACAGGTCGTGGAGAGCTCATTCACGTCTGGATGGTGCTCGAGGTCGGACAGAAGATGGCAAATGGCAGACGTCTATCTAGCCGCCACTTTTGTGTAGATACAGTAGCTGTGAAGTTGTGATCAAATGTCGACGTCAATTGAGAGTTCGAGCGACAGATGTTGGCTGCAGAGATCGAGTGCAAGTACTGTTGTTTTAGTGACATTGATTTGACATTGTTTTAAAGAAAGACATAACACACCATGTGAAACTTATGCAGCTGTGTTATGAAAAATTTTTATCGTTAAAGTGGTGATGACTGTTACATAATGTGTCTGGGAAGATTCCTAGAAGGCATAAAGGCTGATACTACAATAAGACCATTAAGAATCACTCCTGTAGGACAGGGTGCTCTTTGCTAGATGAAAGTTAACCAGAATGTGAGAATAACTTCCTGATAGATACCAGCGTCAAGCACTGGCACATACTACCAATCAACTCCATGACAATATAGCAACACAATTCGTGCATGAGCAATACATTTCGCTTATGGCATCATATTCCTCTTGTGCCTCGCGGTGTCGAGGTGAAGTATAAACAGCAGGAGAGTGCCCGCTTGTGGACTTCATGTATCGATATTCCCATGGACTCTGTTATTCCCTACATCCATCATTTATGTGGTCGGCCTCTTCCTCTGCTTCCATCTGGTCTGTACATGATTGCTTGTTTGTGGCATACTGTTACTTGGTAATCTACTTGCATGGCCAACCCTTTTGACTTGCTGCCTTCTAATAAAATCTAGTTCAGCTATAACCCCCACTTTAGTCCCGATTTCTTCATTTCTGATCTTATCTCTTCTTGATGCATTGAGTATTCTTCTCAGGAATCTCATTTCTGTTGTGATTTTTCTTTTCTTTTTTTCTATTATTGTCCAGGTTTGGCATTGGTAACATAGAGTTGGTAGGAAGATTGTGTTGTAAAGTGCTTTCTTAGTAGTTATTGATACATATTTGTTTTTTTAGTATTGGTGCCATTTGTCCAATGAGTTGGTTTGCCTTATTACATCTATTTTCGATCTTGTCTTTTGATTTGCCATTTGATGATATTATACTTCCTAGGTTGTTTCAAGGGATGTTCATTTAGATGAATCGTTGTCTCTTTTTCTTCTTTAGTTACAGTTAATTTAATTGCTAATTTTCATGTTATGTTCCCCACCCATTTCATTTAGACTTCTTCTTCTTCTTCTGTGTTCATCCAGAATTTATTTTCTTCGGATGTGACTGCATTGTGCCTGTTTACAGCAGAGCTGCGTTCTTGCGCCGTTAGGCCGACACATCCGACTTCTGCGGGCATTTGTTGATCGGGTTAACCTTCCCGGGTCATTTAGACTATTAATGTGGTCTTGTAATTCAGCTTCTGATTTTGCTATTAGTGCTTGGTCATCCGCAAACAGGAGTTCTCTAATGGTTAGATTTGCAGATGGTTCTTCTGTGTTCTCGTCATGTGGTGTTCTTGTGGTCTCTGTTTGGCTGGTTTCTTTACATATGTTGTCTATATATGTTATGAATAAGAGAGAGGACAGGACACAACCTTGTTTTACTCCAGATCTTATGGTGAAGGGTTCTGAGTGTCCTCCAGTTGCTCTCACTATGCATTCACTGTTGTTGTATAAGCTTCTACGTAAGTTTGTTAGATGTGTACTCACTCCATATTGTTTAAGGATTTCCCACAGCTTGTTTCTATCTACTCTATCGAATGCCTTTTCTTAGTCGACAAAGGGTAAGTAAAGTGTTTCATTGAATTCGATTGATTGATTGATTGATTGATCTAGGAACTGACATCACAGCATTCGGGACATTCCCATAAGCGCTCCGTCCCCATCCTCAGCAACCAGCGAAGAGTTCCAACACTAATAGTTCCAGTAGAAATCTGATTATATGTCCGTCTCGCCTTTCCTCTGAGCGTCGAGCGTCGGCCAGATCCCCTCGTCACTCCTCGCTGCCTCATTCTAACCAGACTATGGTGATCCATTTGCTCCTCCGAGGTGTACATGCGCTCCCACAAGGCCGCAACCACATCTGCCTTGTCATGCATCAATACTCCACCAAGTTCTGCCGAGCCAGCCAATCTGTCCGCCTGTTCATTCCCCAGCACACCGGCATGCCAAGGAGAAAAGATCCAGGTGATGCTTGCTACCCGTGACCTCCGAAGCGAAGCAAGCCACTCTGCACGAAGCTTGCCTGTTCTCACCCTTCTCAGCATGCTTTCTGAGTCAGTTACAATCACAATATGTGTATGTATCGTGTTTTCTATCCAGCGGAAAGCTGCACTGACCGCCTCCACCTCCATTCTTAAGCTAGATGTAGTGTCATCATACGCCAGGCTCTCCTGCACCAAACGCCGACCATTAGGTTTTGCCAAGAACCCCCAAGCACTTCTCCTACCTCTCAACACCGACCCATCCGTGTAGATAATCACATCACCCGGGCGAGAATTTTCCTGAATTAGTTGCTGAATTTCCACTTCCGTGGCCCCTGCTGGCCACTCCCTGCTCAATGTGATTATAACTCTGCACAATTCTGACTGCACGGCTAGCACATTGAATTCGATTGATTTTTCTATAAGTTGTCTAAGAGCAAAAATGGCATCTGTGCATCCTTTGTTTTTTCCTAAATCCAAGTCTGGAGGCTGCACCGGCAGATGAAGAGACAGATGATGCCTGGTACACATGGTACCATATATGATGATAACAACTGACCTATGACAACTGACAAAGACAAAGGGGATGCTTTTCTAGCATGATTTTTAAAACAGACGGATCAGCAAGATAGAGCTATTAAAGGTAGCGTCAGAGAGGCCTTGTCACGGGTCACTAGGAAGGAGGACTGTGAGATTAAGGTGGAGAATATTAGACGGGTACTGAAGCGGGCTGAAGACATAGCCCCAGGTCCGGATGGGGTGAGGTACTCCCATATGAGGAGCATAAATGATGGGGACTTGGAGGAGATGGCTCCTTGTTTCAACCTAAGCATCAATACGGTGGAAATACCCCACGATTGGCTGCATAGCTACCTGGTCCCGCTACCAAAAACAGGTAAGGATCACTCCAGACTTAATGGATACCGAATCATAACCCTGCAAAATATGTATGGCAAAGCCCTCGAAAAGATAGTAGCACGCAGGCTCCAGCAACATTTGGAAAGTCGTAATCTGCTTCCCCAAGGACTCGGGAGATACCGGCCCGAAAAGGACACCTGGGCCAATGCTGCAACTTTTACATTTCATGTCTACAAGGGTTTCTAGGATAAACAAGAGACAGTGGCAGTAGCTCTTGACCTGGAGATGTGTATAACAAGGTCAGGTATGATCGGTTGATATACACACTGCTGGACATGGAGGTCTGCCCTTGCCTTGTTAGATGGGTTACGGCGGTCCTTTATGAGCAAAGGTTGCACTGTGCATGAGTTCCTGCACTTCTGACCCATGTACCATTACACCTGGGTTGCCACAGGGATCTGCCATGTCCCCAGTGCTCTTTAATGTCTACATCAGCAAAATTGCAGCTATTGAGACACTAGGTGTGGGTAGAATCTTGACATTTGCAGATGATGTGCTGGTGTACAGACAGGGCAGTGACAGGGCCAGTTTGGCGAAAGACTTACAGGCGGCAGTAAATGGGGTGGAAGAGTGGTGCAGGGACGCAGGGGCCATTATACACCCAGACAAGGCATCGGTTGTGTGGTACTCCCTGGATAACCAGATCATCAAGGCAGATGTCCCAGGTATTATGTTGAATGAATGTCCTCTTAGGTGAGAGAGTAAACTGAAGTACTTGGGTATCACCTTTGACAGGTGCTTGTCTTTTAAGGATCATGTGGAGGCTTTGGTGGTGAAGGCTGGTAGGGGACTTAATGCATTGAGGGCTATAGCAGCAACCTGGGTAGATCAGAGGATGCTGTACAGGCTCTTTCAGCAGTTAATAATTTCTGTCATTGAGTATGGTTTGGGGCTGCTGACAGTATCAAAGAGCCAGCTTGAAAGGTTGGAGCGCATACATAATGCTGCCATGCGGTTAATCCTGGGGTGCACAAAGGACCCACCAATTATATGCATGAGGCTTATCCTGACGCTACCAACAATGACGGATAGGCATAGGGTCCTTCAGGCCAAATGGTACCTGAGAGTTACTACAGATAGGGATCACCCGCTGCATGCAGCCATGGATATAGTCAAGGGTCATAGACTAAGACGAGGCAGGTCCTGGATGGCACAGGCAGAACTTTCTATAAGTCAGGTGTGTGATCTAGAGACCATCAATAGTGAAAGAGAGTGGGTTGAAGTTCAAGAAGACATGACGGACTGACACAATGTAATAATAACACTGGGTCGTGAGTGCAGATAATGGGCAGTGGGCCGCACTGAGTTTGAAGTGCAACAGCTGATCCAGAGTAACACACATCAAGGTGACATAGTCATCTACACTGATGGGTCAGTGGTGAGAAACAGACTTAGTGGCTGGGGCTATATTGCAAAGACTAAAGGACGAGTCTTGAAAAAGTAGAGTCTGGCATATGAGACTACGACCTCCAGCATAAGAATGGAGGTGGAGGCATTAACAGCGGCATTCCGTTGGCTAGAGGAGACTACTGCAACACACATTATATTCATTACGGATTCAAAGAATATGCTTAGTAAGGTGGAGAAAGGAATGTTTCATGTGGAATGGCTCTTGTCGCTTCAGAGGTCACGGATTGTGAGAACTGTATGAATATTTTGCCCTGGCCATGCGGGGGAATGAACAGGTTGATTCCTAAATCTAAGTTGTGTTTCGCTTAGCTGGGTTTCTATAGTAGTTCGTAATCTTTTCTCAAGAATTTTGCAAAATATTTTCCCAGTATGACTCAACAGTGAAATGCATCTGTATTGTGTGCAGTCTCTTTTGCTGCCTTTGTTTTTCCAAATAGGGATAATTATGGCGTTTCCCCAGTCTCGTGGTGTCTGTTGTTCTACCCAACAATATAAAATCAATTTGGCTTTTAGTATCTAGATCGTTCCATTTATACCAGGTGTATATTTGTGAGTCTCTGTGTTTATAGAATGTGTTTATTATATAGAGGATGTGTTGGCTGCAAAGCTCTATCAGTCTACTTCCGTTATCATTTCTTTCATTATGTTTTTCTATGCCCGCTCTGTTGTGTCCTAGTCTTGCATTGAAGTCTTCCATAACTATGATGTTGTCCTGCTTATCTATTTTATTTAGCACATCATGGATGTCTTTGTAGAATTCCTCGCATTCTTGCTCATTATTGTTTGAATTACATTGTGCGTATATTTGTACGTATGTTGTAATTGTTTGTTCTTTCATTCTCACTGTTATGATTCTTTCTGATATATATTTTATTTCTAGTATTCCTCTTGCTAGCCGTGGTTCTTCTTCTTCTTCTTCTTCGTTCATCCTCAGTTTTTTTTTTCGGATGTGATTGCGTTGTGCCTGTTTACAGCAGAGCTGCGTTCTTGCGCCGTTAGGCCGACACATCCGACTTCTGCGGGCATTTGTTGACCGGGTTAACCTTCCCGGGCAGCCGTGGTTCAATGACTTCCCACACCGTGTCTTGCCCTTTCTTGCTGTTACTGTTCCACTCAAGAGTAGACAAACGTGTAACTATGGTGGATCTCCTTGCATCCTTCCCCTTTTATTCTGTAGTCCGCTATTTCCATCAGTCCAATTTTCCTCTCTTCCATTGTATTTGTTTCTTCTTCTTCGTTCATCCGGAGTTTTTTTCCGGACGTGATTGCGTTGTGCCTGTTTACAGCAGAGCTGCGTTCTTGCGCCGTTAGGCCGACACATCTGACTTCTGCGGGCATTTGTTGACCGGGTTAACCTTCCCGGGGTATTTGTTTCTATAACTTACTATAAGTTCTTCTTCTTTACTATTAAAACCGCAGACATCCTATTTTTTTTGAATAGCTGATCTATCTCGTAGCTTAGTCCATTAACATTGATTAATCTGTTTGGGTCAGTCCGTTTATACTTCTTAGTTTTTCTACGAGCAGTATGAAGATCCCCTCCCGGCTTGCTAGGCCAGTCGCAGGTTTAGGGCAAAAATCTGACCATAGGGAGTCCATCCTCTATGGCGAGCCATAACCCTGTTCGTTAGCCCATGACCTCACCACTACACGCTTCTAATTCTATTCTAATGAAGCTTTGAAAACTTAATCACAGCATTATATAAATTGACATATTAATAGTTTCCTGTAGTGGGGTGACAATGATTATGAAACAACCGGCTTTAATCACATGAAACTACTTTAGAAGCTTCAACTACTACTACTAACTAATGACACTAATCATCATAAACATCTCCGACCTGCTCAAGATTATTAACCAATGTTGCCCTGTGTCGTCTGCCGACAAGAAAAGGCGATCAGAGTAAGCTACCCCTGTCCGTATGAAAGAGTAACTTCGTTATTTGCATCTTTCTAATTTTGTAATTCTATATTTATTGCAATCCCGAAGAAATCAGGAGCCTTGGAATGTGATCAACATTGAACAATTAGCATAATGAGCCACATCACGGGGATTTTGCTGAGAATTATCATGCAAAGAATTAGGAAGAAAATAGAACTCGAAATAGGAGAAGAATAATGTGGATTTGTAGAAGGCATGCAGTGTATACAGTATCTATATATATAAAACAAAGTGTATGTATGTAAATATATATGTATGTCCTTTATTGTTTCGCTAACGACCCATCCGATTGAGATGAAATTTTTTACACGTCTTCCTTTCATTCCAGAGCTGCCAACTGTCGTATTTTTTATTTCTTCTTCCTCCTCCTTCCTCCTCCCCCTCCCAAAATACGTACGTAAATATATGATGATGATGATGAAAGAATCCCCGAACCAAAACGCTAGGGAAAGCGAAGAAAATGACGTGACTACACAGAATCGTCACACGGCAATCATCATCATCATCAAGTGCCGTGCCGGCTGGCGTAGGCATTCATGGCTCTCCATAGATCTCCGTCATTGGTTTTCTGGATCAACTCTGCTGCTGATATTCCTCCATGCCACGGCAATATCAATAACAATTCATCTTTTTATGTGTAAGGAAGTTATCTACAGTCATGTAGAAGGGAAGAACAATCAATGGAAGGACCGAAATCACAGAACCTAGACGAGTATGAATTCGGAATGGCGAACTCCCTCCTCCTCTCTTCTCTTACTCCCTCTACCTCCTCCCCCTCCTACTCCTCCTTCTCCCTCTTCCTCTCCCTTCCTCCTCCATCCTCCTCCCTCCTACTCCTTCCTCCTTCTCCCTCCGCCTCCTCCCTCTCCCTCCTCCTCCTCCTGCCTCCTTCTCCCTCCTCCTCCTCCTGTCTCCTTCTCCCTCATCCTCCTCCCTCCTCCTTCTCCCTCATCCTCCTCCCTCCTCCTCCTCCTTCTCCCTCTTCCTCCTCCATACTACTCCCTCCTCCTCCCTTCTCATCCTCCCTCCTCCTTCTCCTTCTTCCTCCTCCTCCTCCCTCCTCCTCCTTCTACCTCCTCTCTCCACCCTCCTGCTCCTCCTCCCTTTCCTTCCTCCTCCTCCTCCCTCTACCTCCTTCCTCCACCCTCCTCCTCCCTCCTCTTCCTCCCTCCTAATCCTCTTCCACCTCGCTTTCCTTCCTCCCCTCCTCATTCTCCCTCCTCCTCCCTCCTCCTTCTCCCTCCGCCTCCTCCCTCCTCTCCCCTCCTCCTCTCCCCTCCTCCTCCTCTCCCCTCCTCCTCCTCTCCCCTCCTCCAATTCCTACCCTCTTCCGCTTCCCCTCCTCCCTCTCCCTCCTCTTCCCTCTTCCTCCTCCTCCCCCTTCCTCCTCCTCCTACCTCCTCTGTCCTCCTCCTCTCTCCTCATCCCTTTTCCTCCCTCTTCCTCCCTCTACCTAATCCCTCCTCCTTCCTCCACATCCCTCCTCCTCCTCTCCCCTCCTCCTCCTACCCTCTTCCTCTTCCGCTCCCCCTCCTCCATCTCCCTCCTCCATCCTCCTTCTCCCTCCCCTCCTCCCTCTCCCTCCTCCATCCTCCTTCTCCCTCCTCCTTCTCCCTCCTCCTCTCTCTTCCTCCTCCTCTCTCCTCTCTCCTCCTCCTCCTAATCCCTCCTCCTCCTCCCGCCTATTCTTCCCTACTTCTCCTCCTCCCTCCTCCTGTCTCCGCCTATCTCTTCCTCCTCCCTCTTCCTCCTACCTCCTCCCTCCTCCTCCTCCCTCCTCCTCCCTCTACCTCCTCCCTCCTCCTCCTTCCTCTTCCTTCCTCCTCATCATTCTTCCTCCTCCTCCTTCTCCCCCTCCTCCCTCCTCCTCCCTCTCCCTCCTCCTCCTGCGTTCTCCTTCTCCCTCTTCCTCCTCCCTCTTCCTCCTCCTCCCCTCCTCCCTCTTCCTCCTCCTTCCTCCTCCTCCTCCTTCTCCCTCCTCCTCCTCTCTACTCCTCCTCCATCTTCCTCCTCTTCCCTCCTCCTCCTTCTCCTCTTTCCCCCTCCTCCTAATCCTTCCTCCTCCTCCCTCCTATTCCTCCGTACTCCTCTCTCCTCCTCCTCTCTCCGCCTATCTCTTCCTCCCTCCTCCTCCTCCCTCCTCCACCCTCTTCCTCCTCCTTCCTCCTACTCCTCCTTTTTCTTCTTCTTCTGCTGCTGCTGCTGCCGCTGTTCCATATACCCAAGTTAATTGTTGGGGGAATATGTAAAGATCTTTCAAGTGCTCTTTCTAATGCTTTTTGCAAGTTAGTCTTCGTTTATCTAAGGTTGTTCTAACCGCAACCAATAAATGATTAGACAGACAGACAGACAGACAGACAGACAGACAGACAGACAGACAGACAGACAGACAGACAGACAGACAGACAGACAGACAGACAGACAGACAGATAGTCGAGAACGGGAACTTATATGAATTAAATGAGATGCTCCACACTAGGAGCCAGGCGATGCCGGGCAGGGTCAAACAGACAGACAGACAGACAGACAGACAGACAGGAACGGGAACGGGAGCTTATATGACTACTTATATGAATTAAATGAGATGCTCCCCACCAGGGACTGGGCGAAGCCGGGCCGGGTCTGCTAGTATATATATATAAAATTTATATATTGAGAACAGTAATTAATTGAATGTTCTACAGCCCCTCTGCTGTGTGTCCACCGTGACGAGGTAGAGGAGCTTGCGCGTCCCAATGACCCCAAGAGCTATGCCGACGGTAGCACAGCTACTGGTAGGGCCACCCATGTCGGACAGGTCAAGGGAGAGGGACTAGACGAAGAGACACACAAACCTGCTGTCTTGTAGGTAGACTGGGGACAGTCAAAGGCTAGGGAAAGCACCCCGAATACATGCTTGTCGAAATCGGATGTACTGAGCCACAGGTTTGGCAAAGTAGTGCAACGTAAAACCTGCTGCCTTGTAGGTAGACTGGGGACAGTGAAAGGCTAGGGAAAGCATCCCGAATAAATGCTTGTCGAAATCGGATGTACTGAGCCACAGGCTTGACAAAGCAGTGCAACGTAACTTAATTCATGATGTCACAAATCAAAATTAATCGTTATGGTGCTAATCCCGTGAAGTCCCATCAGGCGGCGATAGTGCCGGGCCCCCTGCCTCGAGGGGGTCCACCCATGACTACTGGTGGTCACCTTCCCCTGTGCTGTGGAGTCAAGGCACAGAGGAGTAGGTTAAGAGCTATTGACCAAATACCCCGGACACTCAACATACTACAGTGGAATGCCGAAGGAGTTTACAAGAAGAAAGACTCCCTAACACAGCGTCTTCATAAAGATAGAATAGATGTGGCATGCATTCAAGAGACACACCTCAACGCCAATCACAAATTCTCAGTCAGAGGATATCAGGCCACACGTTTCGACCGCGAAGGACACAAAGGAGGAGTTCTAATACTTACACGAAATACAATACCTTGCAGCGAAGTATCTGTGATCTCTGACAACCAAACGGAAATTATAGGTGTTGATATAATGATAAAGGACGTGAAAATAAGAATCTACAATCTGTATAGCCCAGCAGATAAGGACCTTACACTCTCAAACATGAAAATAACTGACACAAACTGCATTATTGTCGGAGACTTTAATAGCCGTTCAGAAAGATGGGGATACCCAGATACTGACAAAAGAGGAGATGAATTGGAGGACTGGGAAATAGACTCAAATCTCCATCTACTCAACAAAGCGGATGACACACCGAGCTTCTACTCCAGAAGATGGCTTACCACTTCTACTCCAGACTTAGCTTTCTGCACAGGAGACATCCTCCACAAAATCGATCGCCATGTGCTGGACCAATTAGCAGGTAGTGACCACAGACCAATCAAGCTTGTAATGAATATGGAGTATGTTCCACAGGAGCAAAAGCCCTTGCCCCGCTGGAATTACAAACGAGCAGATTGGGACAGATTTGCCATACTAACAGACAAATATTGTGAAAACATAAATACACGATATGGCAACATAAAGCAAATGGTGGAAAGTCTAAACAGAGCGATAATACAGGCAGCCACTGAGTCCATTCCAAGAGGAGCGAGGAAAAATTACAAACCATACTGGACTGAAGAACTACAAAGTTTGGAGGACAAAGTTGAAGATGCCAGGAAGACAGCAGAGAGAGAACAAACAATTGAAGCGAACATCTCTCTCAAAGCCATCTCAGCAAAATATAAAAGAACAGTAAATCAAACAACAAGAGATTGTTGGAGGGAAAAAACAGAAAACCTGGATTTTGACACGGATGGAAACAAACTATGGAAACTAGTGAAAGCCATGAACAATGAAGGACCTAGAAACAAACAAATAACAATTAAACAAGGAAATGCCTTGCTTACAGGAAAAAAGGCTGCAAATGCACTAATGGAACACTATGCAAATGCAAACCACATTGATATTACAACCGAACAGAAGAAAGCAATCAAAGACAAACAGATACATCATAGAAATACAGAGACAGCAGCAGAATATATGATGGCAAATCTAACAATGGAAGAAATGGAACAGGCAATGAATACCCTAAAAAAAGAAGAAATCACCAGGAAAGGATGGAATCACAAATGAAATGCTAATAGGACTAGGCACCAAGGCAAAGAAGAAACTACTAGCAGTCCTAAATAACAGCTGGAAGAGAGGAATAGTCCCACAGGCATGGAAGGAAGCTATACTAATACCAGTCCCAAAGAAAGGAAAAGACCTGGAAGAACCAAATGGCTATCGACCTATCAGTCTACTTAGCTGTGTAGGAAAATTAATGGAACGCATTATCAATGGCAGGCTAACATGGCATCTGGAAGAAAACAAACTCTTAACACCACACCAAGCAGGATTCAGAAAATACAGATCCACTGAAGATCAAATAACCTATATAGCTCAGGAAATAGAGGATGCCTTCCAAGAGAAAAAGCACACACTAGCAGTCTGGATAGATTTAGAAAAAGCATTTGATAAAGTATGGAAGGAAGGACTGAAAGTAAAACTGCAAAAAATGCATGTTTGTCGAAAAATGTATAAAATGGATCAGCCACTACCTTGAGAACAGAACTGCCAGGACAAAAGTACAAGGACAAACCAGCAAAATGATGCTGTTGGAGCAAGGTGTCCCCCAAGGAGGAGTTCTTTCACCAACATTATTCCTAGCATATATAAATGACATCACAGAAAATTTTCCAGCCAGAGTACACACATCCTCCTTTGCAGATGACCTAGCCATATGGACATCTGAAGAATATATTAGTACAGCTAACAGCAGAATACAGCAAGCCTTATTAGCGCTAGAGGACTGGTCAAAATCATGGCTAGTGAAGATAAGTGAGGAGAAAACAACATGCACAGTGTTCTCCCTCTCAAATAAAACTCAGCAACCTAAGCTGGTATTGAATGGAAAAATATTGCGCCATGAAGAAAATCCAAACTATCTAGGAGTCACCTTTGATCGTCGCCTGACATGGAAGACACAGGTTGAGAAAAATCGAACAAGAGCAAGGCAGAGAATGGCAATCATGAAAAAGCTTGCTGGTACAACGTGGGGAGCAGATGAGAAAGTTCTCAAGAAGTTATATACTGGACGGGTGAGGCCAGTACTGGAATATGGCATTGCAGCTTGGGCAACAGCAGCTAAGTCAAACTTTAACAAAATAAGTAGAGTCCAAAACCAAGGAATGCGAATCATAACGGGAAGCATGAAGACAACGCCTATTAGTGAACTAGAAAAGATCACTTGTTTACAACCAATGCAGCAGAAGAGATAGCAGAGCCCAGCAACAAGCAGAAAAATTTAGAAGATTGACAGACCACCCTTTGTATAACAGGTTTAATGGTTTTGGAAAAGGAAGACTGAAGCGTAACAACTTTGTAGAAACTGCAAAACGAAATATTAGGGCAGATCCCATACTTAACATATCAACAGTCAAGCCCATTTACAATGCACACAACTTCCCAGCTTGGAGACAGCAGCAACTGCCTGAGATGATAGAAAACATTCCTGGTATTGAGAAAAAGAACACTCAGAATGAAACCGAAAGAAGAAAAATAACCCTCAACTACATAAAAGAACATTACCCAAGCAGCAATTGGACCCATGCATATACAGATGGATCAGCCAAAGATTCAATTAAAAATGGAGGAGGAGGAATTCTCCTTAATTTAAAAAATGGAGTGATAAAAACACAGTCAGTGGCAACTGGAAATTTTTCAAGTAACTTCAAAGCGGAGGTAGAGGCTCTGAAAACTGCAGCATAAATGCTCTTGCTGGAGGAAAATAAAGAGAAGCAAATAGCTATCTTCACAGATGCAAAGTCAGCTGTCTCAATACTGAAGAGCAAAAACAGCACAGAACTAGCTGACCTAAGAGCAGCACTCCATGGTCTATGCCAGAAATCCAAAAAAGTTGTAATACAGTGGATCCCATCACATTGCAGTATACCTGGAAATGAAGAGGCTGACAGACTAGCAAAAGAGGGTGGACGATTACCACAGCCTGACATAGACATAACCTATAATGAGGCAAAAAGGTTTATAAAAAGCACTTATAGAACCAAATGGGAATCAGAGCATCCAGGCCACCAGAAGGATGATGCATATTACAAACTCGACCGAAGAGAACAAGTAGCAATCTTCAGACTCCGCACAGGACATAACAGGCTGAAACACCACTTGTTCAATAAACTAAAGATAGGAGATACCGATGAATGTAATTGTGGAACTGGTAAAATGACAGCTAAACATTTGCTGCATGAGTGCCCAATATATGCAGAACAGAGAAAGATATTTTGGCCCACGCCTGCTTCATTTGAGGACAAGCTCTATGGAGATATCAACAAGCTCAAGTTGACTACAGCTTACTTTAACTACATTCAGGTTGACATCTAAAGGTGCATGAAGATGTATTTAGACTGCCACACTTCATACCACAGGTATGTCGGTTACAAAAGCGTCCCAGAGGCATGAAATGGAATATTGCTTGGATAGCAAATCCATTACGTGGAAAGTCCGAATCAAAAGCTCACTGTGTGGGCTTCGTAAATGGTGGGAAAAAGTGTCCTAGTGACACGAAATGGAATATTGCTTGGATAGCAAATCCATTACGTGAAAAGTCCGAATCGAAAGCTCACTGTGTGGGCTTCATAAAAGGTGGAAAAAGTGTCCTAGTGGCACGAAATGGAATATTGCTTGGATAGCAAATCCATTATGTGGAAAGTCTTAATCGAAAGCTCAACGTGTGGATGTCATCTGCAGACTGCATTCTTCTGGTTTCCGGAGGAACAGCCGATGGTGAACGGACGGCCCAATATACGGAAGTGAGGATAAGCAGCCATGTGCAGGACGTGACGATTCCTTGGATGAGCCCAGTACCAGAGTGCTGTGTGATGGCTCTCCAAGTATGGAAGCCTCCTTGGATGGCGGGGAATGCCCATGGTCTGCCCCTGCCTTCCCTTGAGGGTTGACCAGGATGTCTTTGGCTGTTCTATATGGGCCAGCTAGGATGGGGGATAACGCCACAACAGTGAGATTCAAACGTCCTAAAAAAAACCCGGGAAGGTTACAACAAATGCCCGCAGAAGTCGGATGTGTCGGCCTAACGGCGCAAGAACGCAGCTCTGCTGTAAACAGGCACAACGCAGTCACATCCGGGGAAAAAATCGGTCGAAGAAGAAGAAGAAGAAGAAGAAGAAGAAGAAGAAGAAGAAGAAGAAGAAGAAGAAGAAGAAGAAGAACGTTCTACAGAAGTAAACAAAGATATATATCTTTGCTTTATTGACTACGCCGGCTTCCTGGCCTAGAGGTTAGCGACTTTTCTCCGTAATCTCGTGAGTAACGTGACGACGGTGAAAATCAGCAGTGGTTCGAATCGCGTCGGTAACTTACGGGGTATGTGTGCCGGCCGGAAAGCGTGGGCGGTCATGACTCGCCATTTCACTCGATCACCAGTGTCGTGGATCAGCTCATTGTTCCTGTCTCGTCCATGCCATGTGGCCAAGCCATCCAGGTATTTTCCTCTCGGTCTTCCTCTTGGTCTGTTCCCCTCGATCTTACCAGTTGTCACTAAGTTCTCCAATCCATTTCTTCTCATAACATGTCCAAAAAACTTTGACTGTCTACGTCTAATTTCTCTAATCAGTTTACGATGTTCATTTGTCTCCTGTAGTACTTGGTCATTGGCCATCTACTGTCATCTACTGCCTATAATATCCTTGCAGTGTGTGTGTTTGTGTGGGTGCGTGTGTGGGTGTGGGTGGGGGGTCTTGAGCCTGAGGAATTAAGGGCGCCTGGCTAGTGCAGTCGCCGCGAACTGTGCAGGTTAGGATTTTTAGGATGGAACTACAGTGAAACTAAAAACAAAATGGCCCAGTTCATCTGGAGAACTTGCCAGACTAGACAAAGCATGCATTATTCTAGAAAGAACCGATGACAATTAAGAGAACTAGTCACGCCACCTTATTAACCAAACGGATTTAAATGGCAAGAGAATCGACTTCATTGCATCGGGTTTCATCCCACATGGCTCAGTCACTTTCCGCAGGGTAGCCTGCCAGAAGCGTGGCATAGAGCACGAACTTCCAGGAGTCTCAGAGAAAATTGTACGCTTGAACCGAACGGCGTAAGCCGGAATCGAACCCACAACCTTCGGAGGCTGCGTGACCACTTCACCACGGAGACGTCCTCCACCTAATTATGCCATGAACTGGTACACGTTAGTTCCATATCCTTTGCAGGACGTTGCAGTCAACATCAGCATTTTATGCTGTTGTGATATCTTGGCAAGTTTACGTTCAAGTAGTTTGCCATTGATTTCTGAATGACCGGCACCCATACCATTTCGTAAAAAACCAAAGCAAAGCGGTGTGCTGGGTTTCGAACGCGGGAATGCGGGATTACGAATTGCGCCCGTAACTCCCGCCACTGAGCCAGCGAACTGGTATATACGAAGGCATAATACTTCACAGCTCTACGGAACTACCGCCTTATGGTGCTCATGGTTCCACTTCGAATCCATGCAGCTGAGAGTTGGTCCTCGTGCATGTACACAGTGTCCTGATTATAGTGCATTCACATTTGTTTGCCTCAATATAAAAATCCATACCTCAGTAACCAACTGAGGGAAAATTATGAGATTTAGTATATAACCTTATCATTATGTCCACCCAACAAAAATCTTTTTGTTCTGGAGATTGTACAGCAGATTTCAAAGTTTGTTTATATGCGGTATATAATTTAGGGTCAGAGATGAAGGGGACATTATTAGAAGTATTACTTCTTCACACGGAAACATTAGCGTTGAATGATTTATTTTCTGGTGGTTCACGAGATTGGCCTTATGACAAGAACCCCGAGCAGTTTAAAATGGGAGTTTTCAGAGGTGTCGTCAATATGTGGGTACTTTCATGAATCCTGATTTTGTTTTTACATCTTACCACTTATCGCTAACATCTGAATGTGTGAATATTATTCAGTGGGATTGAATGTGAAAATTTTGTACACTTCAAAGCATCGCTTTAAGTTGTACACAAATTTTTTGACAAGAAGCTGATCGCAGGAAACTGTTTCAAACTGCTACAAATCCCGAAAAAAGAACGGTGCATGCATTGGGTTTGAGTAAACGGTCATTTCGTCGATGGATGCAAGAATCTGGAATGAAACCAACACGCGATAAGCAAACGGTAGGTAGAAAGGCAATTGTAGACAGCTTTCACAAGGATGTCATAAAGCGAGCTATTATAAAAATGCTGGATGCCAAAGAAACAGTGACTGTAAGAAAACTTACGGTTTAGTTGAGAAAGAACAATAGAGCTACCCAAAACAACTTTGAGAAAATTATAAGGACATTAGGCTTCACTTTTAGAAAGTACAAGGGAGGTAGAAATATCCTTTGCAAGCAACCGCATTTAGGAGCCATGAGAAACATACACCTACGTGAAATAAGGGAAATGCGCAAAGAAAATTATGACATAGTGTATATGGATGAGACGTGGATCAATGCGCACCACACAAGTGAAAAGGAATGTCAATCATTGGATGGAATGATAAAGCGTTATGTGCCCAGTATTAAAGGACAGCGTTTGGTCATAGCCTATGCTGGTAGTACTCATAATGGCTTACTACAGAATGCTGGGCTCGTGTTCGTATCAAAGCATACATTGGCACCTTTCCGTCTTGACAGACGATAGTTTGGTACATTGTGCTTCAAAAAGGCTTAATAACTACGATCCATGGCGGTGGCAAGTGTGGCTGGTAAGGCCAATTCTTGCTGCAAATGTCTGCCCACAGTAGGTGCATGTGAAAACATGGTCATTTCCACCATTTTGCACCATCTTACGTCTCTCACGCTCTGTGTGTGCTTTATCTGCAATCATTTTCTCCTTTGTCTTTATTCCATTTCTGATAGTTGCATTCCATGCAACACGTTCAGTGGCGACATGCTCCCAATGTGCATTATCAATGCCTGTATCAATCATGTCCCGCTTACACACATCTTTGTATCGTAGTAGAGGCCGACCCTGAGATCTCCTACCTGTCTGTAATTCACCAAAAAAGATGTCCTTTGGTATTCTACCATCATCCATCCTCCTAACGTGTCCTATCCATCTAAGTCTACGAAGACTGAGCATGGAATACACCGTCACACAACCTGATCTTTCCAATACTTCAGTATTTGTGATTTTGTCTTGCCACTTAATACCAAGTATTCTTCGCAGACACCGCATATGAAAGCTGTTTAAACGTTTCTCTTGGCGTGAGTAAGTTGTCCAGGTTTCACTGCCATAAAAAAGAGTACTAAGGACACAGGCTTGGTAGACGAGGACTTTTGTTTTGGCAGTAAGCTTCCTGTTCTCCCAGACTCTTTTTGCTAACATGTTCATTGCTGTTGCTGCCTTGCCAATCCTGATGTTGATTTCCTGATCTAGGGATAATTTGCTATTTACCTCTGATCCTAGATATGTAAAATGGTCTACTATCTCCAGTTCAGCGTCGTCAATAAAGATTGATGGTACACCATGTGCACCTTGTGACATAATCTGTGTCTTCTTTTTGTTAATTGTTAAACCAAATTCAGAACAAGCATTGGAGAATGCAGATAGTAGATGTTGTACTTCTTCCTCAGAGTGGGTCGTAATCGCAGCATCATCCGCAAAAAGCAACTCTCTGATTAGTACCCTGCTAATTTTGGTCTTGGCCTTCAATCTCTGAGCATTATAGAGGCCACCATCTGAGCGTGAGTGAATGTATATACCGTCATCCTGATCACGAAAGGCATATTTCAGTAGAAGTGAAAAGTATATCCCAAAGAGGGTGGGGGCTAGTACACAACCTTGCTTAACTCCACTCTTGATTTCAAACTCTTCTGAAGTTGAGCCATCAAACTTGATTATACCCTTCATGCCTGTGTGGAACGATTCCACAATGGACAGAAGAGTTGGTGGGCAGCCAATCTTCTTTAGTGCTTTGAACAGACCCTCACGACTGACCAAATCGAATGCCTTTGTGAGGTCGATGAAGGCAATAAACAGTGGCTGATTTTGTTCCCGGCATTTTTCTTGCATCTGTCGCAATGAGAATATCATATCAATGGTAGACCGGTTCTGACGGAAGCCGCACTGTGATTCGGGGTAGACTTGATCTCCTAGGACTTGAAGTCTGTGCAGGACAATTCTGGCAAATACTTTCCCAACAATACACAGAAGTGAGATACCCCTATAGTTGTTACAGTCGCTCCGATCTCCCTTGTTCTTGTACAGCGTTATGATGTTTGAATCTTTGAAATCCTGTGGGACTTGTCCTTCTCGCCAGCATAGCTCTATTAGCTGGTGGATCTGTAGAGCGAGTGTGTCTTGCCCACTCCTGATTACCTCTATTGGAATCCCATCCTTACCTGGAGCCTTGCCAGATGCAAGCTCATTTATAGCACACTTAACTTCTGTTATAGTGGGAAGTGTGTCCAGGTGGTCAAGAGTTGGCAGGGCCTCTATGGCGTTGAGGGCATCATCCGCTAGCTTGGTCTCACTTGAGTAAAGCTCTAAATAGTGCTCGACCCATCTATCCATCTGCTGTTTCTTATCAGTGATGATTTCTCCAGTCAAGGTTTTCAGCGGTGCACTTCTTTTGATCATTGGACCACAGGCTTTCTTTATCCCTTCATACATGCTTCTGATGTTTCCCTTATCACTTGCGATCTGAATGGACTCACATAACTTGATCCAATAGTCATTCGCACACTGCCTGGCAGCCTTTTGTACATCCTTCCTCGCTTGCTTCAGCTCACTCAGAGTGTTACGCGTTGGTCTTTCCTTGTTTCTTAAGAGAGCTATCTTCTTTTTATCAATCAAGGGCTGCAGTATCTGGCTGTTTGCCGCAAACCAGTCCTGCCTCTTATGATCCACAGTGCCGTAAACCCCTACCGCTGTTTTAGAAATAGTTTCCTTAAGTTTACTCCATTTATCATTTACTATACAATTTTCTGATGTATCATTGAAAGCGTCTTCAAGTTGCTGTTGAAATTCAAAGCACTTTCCAGGATCGTGAGTGTTAGTAATATTAATCCTGGGGCTAGACTTGTGTTTAGCTGTGTAGATTCTCTTTGGTCTCAGTCTAACCCTTGCAACAACCAAAGAATGATCTGTATCACAGTCAGCACTGTGGTAACTTCGAGTTAATGATGTATGGTTCAGATGTTGTCTCCGTGTGATAATGAAGTCCAGCTGATGCCAATGGCTGGATCTTGGATGTTTCCATGTGACCTTATGCATCTCTTGTTTTAAAAAAGGAGTTTGTAATACATAGGTCATTTCTAGTGCAATGCTCCAGCAGCCTTTGCCCATTATCATTCATGCGACCGATGTTGTATTTTCCAAGGCACACTGGCCATGAACTCGAGTCCTTGCCCACACGAGCATTGAAATCACCGAGCATATAAATGTAGTCGGATTTTGGAACTGCCTTGATCGCAGAGTCTAGCTGCTCATAGAACGTATCCTTCACATCATCAGAGGAAGCGAGTGTCGGTGCATATGCAGTGAGAATGGTGGCAAATCCACAAGAGGTTGCCAAGCGCAGTGATAATAATCTTTCATTACCTCCAGCTGGGATATCAATCATTCCCAGTAGCGAATTCTTCACTGCAAAGCCCACACCATGTTGCCTTTTTTCTGCCTGCCCTCTTCCCTTCCAAAAAAAGGTGTAATTGTTTTCCCTGAGTGACCCTTCCTCAGCGAGGCGAGTCTCCTGCAGGCCAGCAATATCAATGTTAAGACGATTGAGTTCAGCATCAATCACAGCCGTTTTTCTCACATCGTCAATATTTGTCAAGTCAGTGGAAAATCCTGGACACATGGTTCTCACGTTCCAGGTTGCAAGCCGTAGCTTGAGGTTTCTATTCCTTTTATTAGTACCTGGTGCATTGGTTTTACAGCCTGCGATTCAGATTTTGTCCTAGCCCCAAGCACCCATTGAAGCAGGCAGGCTGTGGCGGATCAGCACCCAATTGGCTGGGGGCTGCCCAGCTTGAGGCGGGCGGTAGCTGATCAGTGACACCTGTAGGTGTCTCCCACCGTCAGAGGCAACGCGTGGCGCCCCATGTCTACGCCAACTGACAAGGACTTATAACCCGTAACAGTTGCCTCTCGCTTTGATTCCGAGACCGGTTAAGACCAGGGATGGAGTTATTGCCTCTCCATAGCACAAAGCCTGGGCTAAAATAAAGAAACCATGTGTTGCCCATGCAGCATGATCCCTCTCTCGGCCTGCCTAGTTCACTCCAGAGGAAAGTTGACACCTATAATCTGGAACAAGACAAGCTGCAGAAGCTGCCGGATCAGCAAAGCAATGCTCTAACTGTCCGCCTGTCGGAGCTTCGATCCTAGACCAGCTGCCAATCAAGGCTTAGGGCCTGGTCTGCCCTGCCATGACGTAATTTGTCTTTGGGTTGCATTTCCTCGCACCAGGATAAGACTAGTACCCTCCCAATTGCGCTCTTCCGCCCGAAGCCGTTGGCACAATGTGGGGTGTCGGGTTTGGTAAGCGCCGCCCAACATTCGGCGCTGACAGAAAGCAGGTAGTACCGTCTACTGTCATACGGTAGCTCAGTCATTTCTGACTAAGACCTGACTATTAACTAACTACTATCTAGCTAAAGCATACAGAGCATACAGAAAACAGGGATTATTATAATGAGATGAATGGTAATGTATTTAGAGATTGGCTCGAGAATACAGTACTTCCATCCCTTGATAGACCGTCTTGTCTAATAATGGACAATGCATCATATCACAATATTGTTGCCCAAGATGACAAAATACCTACGGCACTGAGCACAAAGGAAGCAATACAGATGTGGCTCCGAAGGGAAAATACACCATTTCCAGAAACATATTTCAAGCTACATTTGTTGTCCCTTGTAAAACAGACGCCAAAAAAAAAAAAATATCAAATCGACAAGTTGATAGAAGAGCATAGCCATAGGTGCTTGAGACTTCCGTCATATCATTCTCATTTAAACACTGTAAAACTTGTGTGGGCTAAACTTAAAGGACGGGTGGCAGCTGCCAATACTACATTACTACATTTAAATAGTCTGCTGTCAAGATACTAACCCAGTCCGCGCTTTTAAATATTGATAAATGTTACTGGAAAAAATGTGAGGACCATGTGTTGAAAGAGGAAGAGGACTATTGGAGAAAGGATGGATTGAATTTTATGCAACCGAGAGCAGTCATCAACCTACTGGAATTGTCCGACACAGATTAAGGTCTGAGCAGATCGCAGACCTTATTCCACGTGCAAACTTACTGGGATATTTTGCTCCAACTATTCAGACGAATTGCATGCCCTAAACATTACAGCATCAGCACAATTTCAATGGCAACAATTTGTATTCCACAATGATGAATTTTCAATTCCGCAAGCCCTCAGCGGTGACAAACAACTGTATTGAAAAACAAAAACACACACACACACTAAACGCATTGAATACCAACAGAAGAGTAATATTGCGGTGGAAACTGACATATTGTGGCATAACAAGAAACGTGAGAGCAAACATGTTGTCAAATTAGGGGACAACACACGTGCATACAAATCAATCTATAGACTTCAATGAAAAGAGGACCAACATCTTGGTCGTTAAGAAGAAAGCTCTCTACAGAGACACTGACAACTATTTTCATAGTGCAAAACAGGTAATCATATTCCGTCTCTGAACTGTAAACAGCAGAGTAGACAATTTTCCACAAAGACTCAATACGGGTCTGTCACCCATGTGTACGTGTGAACAAACTATACAGACAGCTGAACATATCCTTAAAAATGGACACATGATGACTAAATTCAGAACCCTTCACCATAAGATCTGGAGTACGACAAGGTTGTGTCCTGTCCCCTCTCTTGTTCATAACATATATAGACAACATATGTAAAGAAACCAGCCAAGCAGAGACAGCAAGAATACCGCATGACGAGAACACAGAAGAAGAACCATCTGCAAATCTAACCATTAGAGAACTCCTGTTTGCGGACGACCAAGCACTAATAGCAAAATCAGAAGCTGAATTACAAGACCACATGAATAGTCTAAACGAAATGTGTAGGGAACATAACATGAAAATTAGCACAAGCAAAACAGAGGTAATGACTATAACTAAAGAAGAACAAACAGCAACAATTCACCTAAACGAACATCCCTTGAAACAAGAGCTTCAAGTACCTAGGAAGTATAATATCATCAAATGGCAGATCAGAAGACGAGATCGAAAATAGGTGCAATAAGGCAAATCAACTCATTGGACAAATGGCACCAATACTAAAGAACAAACATGTATCAATAACTACTAAGAAAGCACTTTACAACACAATCTTCCTACCAACTCTCTGCTACCAATGCCAAACCTGGACAATGACAGAAAAAGAGAAAAGAAAAATCGCAACAACAGAAATGAGGTTTCTGAGAAGAATACTCAACGTATCAAGAAGAGATAAGATCAGAAATGAAGAAATCAGGACTAAAGTAGGGGTTAAAGCTGCTCTAGATTTTATTAGAAAGCAGCAAGTCAAATGGTTTGGCCATGCAAGTAGGCTACCAGTCAACAGCATGCCACAACAAGCAATGATGTACAGACCAGATGGAAACAGAGGAAGAGGCCGACCACGTAAACGTTGAACTGAGGGAATAACAGAATCCATGGGAATGTCGATATACGAAGCCCATAACCGGGCACTCTCACGAAGTTTATACTTCACCTCGACACCGCAAGGTACAAGAGGAACATGATGAGACATGAGATGACTAAATTGTTGTATCATTTCTGGTCACTCCATACGCACATTAACGCACAGCTATTTGGAAGCTTTCACGAACTCAATATAACAAGCTAAATGCATCCTAGTAACATGAATACTTGTGTACACATTATTAACCAGCAGCTGAAGAAACAAGAAGGAAATGCAAAATAAGGTAAGAAATATATTCCTTCTACTTTCCTGTCAATTTACACATTATTTACCCCATGCCTCTGTAAATTCTCTGTCTTTACTAATATTACACAATGCACCCCTCTCGGGAGTCTCCGTGGGAAGTGATCAAGCCATCTGACTCTGGCTCCGAAGGTTGTATGTTCGATTCCAAGCCGCGCCCTTCATTTCACGAGTGCATTTTTTCGGACACTCCCCAGGGTCGTCGCTGGAGATGCGGAGTTCGTGCTTTGTGCGACACTTTCCGCGCTGCGGAAAGAGACTGAGCCATATGGGATAAAAACCCGGCGCAATGCAGTCGACCCTGTCGACTTTTAAGCTACTTCTTTTATTGCACCGACTCCCATACGAATCTGGCTACGCCTTGTACTTGTGTCGTCACCCAAAATGACGTGCTTTACTGTAAGACTAGTTTGTTAGCGTGAATTCACTACATTTTCGCAAAAACATCAAAGTAATGTCGCCGCTTTCGATGATTTAAGATGCTTTTGGACCTATCAAAGACATTTTCCTTGGGTGGGAGTAAATATCAGAAGGCAGGAAAATTTTCATAACGATGCAACAGACAGTTTTCAAAATAATTGATCGTGAATGACGGCATTCATTTCTGGACAGACTATAGTAATTGATGAAGATCGTCATCATCATTTTCCTAACATGCTCCGATATCATCCTTACTACCCCGCCAGCATATATCGAATGATCGCACAAGTGTAGAGCTGAATAATTAACTGATTCGATGACAAATAACAAGTAATTTTGGTCCACACTTTGGACCAAACATGGTGCACGATCAAATGAATAATAATACGCGGGTAAGTTAATAAGTAAGTCACAAACGGCTGCAGAAAAATAACTAAATATGATAACAACTTGAAACCAGTTTATTTTTATACACATATTGTTCCTTTATTTCTCAACATAATTTCCACCAACATTGATGCACTTATTCCATCGTTTTATCAGTCCTCCCAAACCGCCTGCATAGAACTGCGTGCTCTGTTTTCTAAACCACGTTTTCACTTCACATTCAGCTTCGGCGTCATTCACGAAATGTCTCCCGCCAAGGTGGGATTTCAGTGGACTTAGCCCTTAGCGATTTCCCGTAAAGCGGTGCATAGTTGGATAGAAAAAAAAAAAAAAAAAGTTAAGCGGGCGTGTCAATAAGTAAATCACACAGTTCTGTGGGATGGCAGGTCAATGAAAACAAGGCACGCAATGCTATGCGTTGGTCATGTCCGCCAACCCATCGGCTCGCTTGTTGCCCCTTACGTCTGAGTGGCCCAGTATATAGATGGAAGTTCGCTGGACTAATTTGGTTGTGGTACACAGCGTGTCATGTTATTCATGTCCTACGTGGCCAATCTGGACCTTCTTGAGCATGTTCATTGAGTGGTTCAGTTTTCATGATTGTTAGCCAATTCAGGGATTTATTTAGTGCCCTCGTTTCCACAGTGAGGCTGTTTGAGAGTGTTTGTTGACACAGCAAAAGCACCACTAACTTCTTTGACAATTTTCGAGCTGGCTGAGATCTTGCTCTCTGCTACTTCTGTCAAGAGTGATAATACAGGGATAGTAGTACGGGTATCTGCTGGCACTGGTATCCACTCCCTTTCAAGGTTAATGTTCATAGGTCTGCAAACTCGGTGGATGGCTTCTTCAGCATGTCTCTTTCATGATTTGCCCCTCTTCAGTTGATGTCAGGTGGGGACAGGACGATGTGGGGTGTGCGTAAAATATCCACCTTCCTGCCTTGAGCATACTTAGTAATTTACGATACAAATATGTTTGAAGGGTACAATGCTAAGCTGCAAAAAAGTCTTTCTACATCTTCCCTTGTCTGACTTCAAAGTCAACTTTCGTGTTATCACAATGCTGTACAATTTTACTTCCTTTTCTAGGCAATTCGGTGAGCATAATATGAAAGGTCGAGGAGGCAGTTTCTGTATGCAGACAGTGGAGTGAATCACTGCGGGCTGCTGCTCGTAGGGTCACCTTAATCTTCGTTCCGGGACATGTAGAAGTTGATGGAAAAGAACGAGCTGATACACTCGTTGGCTCTGTATCCCCTGCAGATGGCCAACCTATGAATCATGCCGATATTATTAATGCCCTTAGAGATATATAGAAAGCAGAGGACTTTTATGCCAGACGAATCCACATCAATGTCTAGAACGAGAGACTTGGGAGTAAGGATTGGCACAGCCAAACATGAGAAGCACGTCAGGAGAATGAGGGGTCTCGTCAGCCAACACAGAAATGGCACTATTTCCCACCAGATACTGATACATATCTTAGGGGTATGTCTATAATCACCACAGACAAATCTGGATGATACTCCAATTAATAACTTACTTACTTACTTTACCCTTCCTCATAAAGTGTCCTTAGAATGTGGATAGTCTCCTTCTAATGTGAGTAGCCAGATCTTTTCATCAGATTGCTTTCTTTAAATGGTTACATATTGATTTGTTTAAATGGTTACATTACTCTTCTGTGGTCACCCTCTGTGGAAAAGTGCAGTATCAATAAAAGTATGGTGTGTGGCTGGTATGAAAAGAGTTAAAGAAAGATTAACAATCTGTTTTCATAAAATATTCAAATCACTTTAATACAGTTAGGTTTAACAATGGTTATAACCCTGCACACACACATGCTTCGCCAGTGACATACGTAGGCCCATGTACACAATGATCGTCAAATAGACACACTTATGAATCAGTGTGTGCACAAATTAATTTTGAATAGCCACACTTATGAATCAGTGTGTTCACAATTTATTTCTTTTAATAGTCACAATTATGAATCAGTGTTCACAATTTAATTGTTTAAGTAGTCACACTTATGAATCAGTGACTTCACAATTTAATTGTTTCAACAGTCACACATATAATTCAGTCTATACACAACTTAATTGTTTCATTTCCCAGGTCCACATATCCATGCACACACAATTGTTGTGTTACAACACATCAATGTGAAAATCAGTTACACATGTCAACAGTCATGCTTATATATTCACATGTACATAATTTATATCAAAATAATTACATATTTAATGTTAACAATTTAGTAGTTTTAATAATGACACACTTATCTGTGTGCACATTTATTTGTGCAAACAATAATACTCTCAGATCTGTATTACATTTCAAACATTCACACAAGCATGTGTTGTGTACACAGTGTGTTGTGTACACACTGTAACAAACTTACAAATTGTACACAATTTACATTTCTAACAGTCTAATTTTTGGTTTGATTGGCTCAGTCTCTTTCAGCAGGGTGACCTGTCGAATGCGTCACAAAGAGCACAAACTCCGTAGCTCCAGTGACAACCTTTAGGGGTCTCTCAGAAAATTGCACTCATGAATTGAATTATGCAGTCCGGAATTGAACGCACAATCTTCGAAGTGTGAAGCAAGCAGTGTAACTACTTTGCCATGGAGACTACCATTTGATATGGTAAAGCCCTCAGATATCTTCGCAAGTGCTCCGATCTACTTCCATAGATCACTCAGATATATCCACAAGTGCTGAAATCTACTCCCATAGATCACTCAGATATCTCCGCAATTGCTCCAATCTGCTCCCATAGATCACTCAAATATCTCCGCAAGTGCTCCGATCTACTCACATAGATCACACAATGAGAATCTCAGCACAGTTCACAAACTCTATATCACCTGTGAGGATTAAAATAAGTCTATAGCAGAATCAAAGAGTTCAAAAAGCGTTTAAAAAGCAAGTGGATCAACTTCATTGCACTGAGTGTTATCCTACATAGCTTGGTCTCTTTCTGCAGGGCGGCCTGGCCAAAGCATCGTACAAACTCCATAGCTTCAGGGACAAACCCCAGGAGTCTCTGAGAAAAGTTGCACTTGTGAACTGAAAGACATAGCCTGGAATCAAACCCACGACCTTCAAACTGCAAGACAGGTCATGTAACTACTTTGCCAAGGAGACTCCCTGGCAGAATCACTTATGCTATAAATAGTTTTTGTGGGTAGCTTATCTAACTAGGAAATGTTGCCATGGCAAACGTCCATTTGTGCTGGACAGGACACACACTGAAAAAAACCTGAAAACAGCATAATTAGATACCTCTTTGTCTGGTGCCAACAGGCTGAACAAAACAGAGGGAGATCTAAAACAGACAGATTTTCAGTAAAAGCATTATTTAATTTGTCATGATATTTCTGTTTTTCATGACATTGCTAATATTTAAAAAAATATATAACATAAGCTCAGAAGCCATAAACAATATATAGTGCTTCATAATAATTCGCTTCAGATGATATATAACTCAGCAGTATGCACCTGACAAGATGTAGCGAAATATGCCAGGCAAGAAACCACATAATATATTGCATATGGCTTCTGAGTTTAAATATCATAAGTGTAAAATCAAATACTAAAAAATATAACATCACATTTGAAATGAAGTGCTTAAGAAAAGTGGGTGGTGTTACAACAAGTAACAGTGTGAGAAACGATGACATAAGATAGAACTTGGGAACAACACAAAAAAGTGGGTGGTGTTACAACACGTAACAGTGTGAGAAACGATGACATAAGATAGAACTTGGGAACAACACAAACAAGTGGGTGGTGTTACAACACGTAACAGTGTGAGAAACGATGACATAAGATAGAACTTGGGAACAACACAAACAAGTGGGTGGTGTTACAACACGTAACAGTGTGAGAAACGATGACATAAGATAGAACTTGGGAACAACACAAACAAGTGGGTGGTGTTACAACACGTAACAGTGTGAGAAACGATGACATAAGATAGAACTTGGGAACAACACAAAATGTATATCAACACCAACATGTGCCATGCTGATATTCGTGGGTGGTCATGGCTCTCCATCTCACATGGTCACCAGTCTTGGATTTGGTTTGTGTTCCAATCCTGACTATGCCATGTGGCCGTGCCTATCACTTTGTCTACCCCTTCCTGATCTTCCCATCCTGTTTGCTAGTTGTCACTAAGTTTTCACGTTTATATCATCTCGTATCGTGCCCAACAGAAATCTGACTGGCTGCGTGTAATTTCTGTAATCACTTGATGGATGTCATGTGCTTGTTGTAGCATTCCCTCATTTCTTTGTTTGGTTTGTCCGTGGCATTCTGGGATGTTTCTTCCTCGCTCGCTGTGAACTCCAGCATAGCCATCATTAGGCAGATGTTTGCAGGTGGGCCAGCTTGACCTTTTACCAGTGTCTGTCACCATCTGGTGAACCCACTCTGACTTATGAGGTACTTGTAATTTATGTCTCCAAGTCAAGGACGAGAAGTCAACATTTTAGTTCAACTGACCCATGTATGGGGTTGAGCACCCTATCTCACCATCATCTCTTATCCATTCAGTCATGCCGACCTCTGGTATTTTTTGTTATTTCTATCAGAAATCACATTTCTGTCGCCATTATTTCTGTCTTCTTATTATCCATGTTATACATGCATACAATAATATAGGTTCTATATAGCACTTTAACAATCTTCTTTCTTACTGCAATTATCAACGTTTTTATTATACATTATTATTCGACAACTCACACAAAATATATATAGAAAGATAACAAAATGGTTTGTCTTTTGGCAAGAATGCTCCCAAATCGACCCGCATCACAAAAATATAATATCCAGAAAGATGATTGTATGGCAAGAGGGCAATAAAGGGAAAAAATTGATTGATGGTGATATCTGGCAAGAAGTGATAAAAGAGAAAGGTCAACTGATGATGTTGTTTGGTTGCTTTATACAGGATCACCTTACTGCACACTCAGATACCTCCTTAGGTGCTTCAGTCTATTCTCATAGATCACACTTGGGAAATATTAGATTAAGTGTTCAGAAATTACACAGGACCGACAATGATCCAAATGTGTTTATCAAAATCACACATGCTACAAATGCTGTTTGTGTGCATTTAGCTTTTCTACCGGCTTTGTGATGAAAGAGTTACCGACACAGTTCGTAATCCCGTATACCACTTACAAAACACAGCTTACTTAGACAGACTGCCTTGGATTGGTTTTCATGCAATGGTATGAGCGCTGGTCCTTCAGAAAGCAATGGCAAACTACTGAACATAACCTTGCCAAGAAATCACAAACAGCAAAAAAATGCTGGTGGTTGACTGCGACATCCTGTAAAGGATATGCAACTAACTTTTAGCTTTTCTAATATTCAAATTTTACCCTTACAATGGCAAAATTAGCCTACTCTTTACAACTTCTAACTGCCAAAGGATTTTAAACATGTGCAATATGTACATGAATCCTCCTAGTTTTTCAATCTTATCTGAAAAGATTTGATGTCTTATCTACTATCAAAGGATAAGAATGAGAGTGTACGAGTATGACATACTCAGGTTCTTTATTTTGTAAAAATCCACAGCAGAGATTTGAACCCTGTCCACTTGAGTCAGAGGTGTACACTGGGCCACCAAGCTAGTCCACCCTTTGATGGTGTTAAATAGACAGTACAAAACTATAACCTCACAATATCAACAATTGCACAAATAGCCCACAAGACAGACAGATTGCCAATAGACAGATTGGCAGGTGGACAGGCAGCCAGAGAGACAGACGGCCAAACAGCCACCATACAAATATATAGGCAGCCATGTTGTTGTTTGTCCATCAAGAATGATGATGACCATTCATTTCATCCAGTGGGGTTGAAGGTGTGGAGCCGTGGGTTCTAAGATGGCTGATAAGGCCTATTTTGGCTCGAAATGTTCTTTGACAATGTGGGCAAAGAATGCTTGACGTCTCTGGAGGAGGATTTCCTGCAGTGGTTTTTCTGTCCTGCCTTTTCTTCACAGCTCTTGCAGTCCTGGTTGCCTCACATATGACTGCACCTTTGCGTAATGATGCACGCCACGAATTTCGGTCTCTGGCTGCAGCCTCCCAGGTGTCATGATGAATTCCAAAAGCATTCAGTGAAATTTTCAGAGTGTCTTTAAAAAGTTTCCTCTGGCCACCTTGGGAGCGTTTACCACAACGCAGTTCGCTGTAAAAAATTCGTTTAGGGAGCCTGTGATCTGGCATGCGAGTCAAGTGACCAGCCCAGCGAATCTGATTCTTCATCAGTAGAGTGTGGATACTGGGCATGGATGCTCTTTCTAGGACTTCAGTGTCTGGAATCTTGTCTTGCCATTTAATCTTCAGTAGCTTCCTTAGGCAGACTGTGTGGAAGTGGTTTAATTTCCTGGCGTGTCGCTGATAAACAGTCCAGGTTTCACAAGCATATAGCAGTGTGGATAATACAACTGCTTTGTAGACTTTTAGCTTTGTTTGCAGGCTTATTCCAGTTCTGTCCCATACATTCTTGTACAGTCTGCCAAAGGCTGCACTGGCCTTGGAGATTCTTGCATTCACTTCGTCATCGATTGTGGCAGCTTGTGACACGGTGCTGCCAAGATAGGTGAATTTGTCCACAACACTTAGTCTATGATCATTCACTTTGATATTCGGCACAGTGTGATTATTCCCTGGAGCTGGCTGGTACATAACTACAGTCTTCTCCAAGTTGATATTGAGCCCAAAGTTGGCACAGGCATGTGAGAAAGCTGAAACATTATGTTGCATGTCCGCCTCTGAGTTGGCGTATAGAGCGCAATCATCAGCAAACAGGAGCTCTCTGACGGTGCCACTGTTAATTTTGGTTTTAGCTTTCAGCCTTCTGAGATTGAATAACTTTCCATCCATACGGTAGTTGATGTCTATTCCAATGTCGTCGTTCTCGAAGGCATTCACCAACATGGCGTGAAAACATAAGGCTGAACAGTGATGGTGCCAGGACACATCCTTGCTTCACTCCATTGGTGACAGGAAAGGGTTCAGACAGTTCACCATTTTCCTGTACTCTTGCCTGCATGCCGTCATGAAATAGCCGCACTAATTGGACAAACTTTCGTGGACAGCCATATTTTGCCATAATCTTCCACAGTCCTTCTCTGCTGACTGTATCAAAAGCCTTGGTAAGGTCAATGAAAGTGGAGAACATTTCGCAGTTTGTTCCTGACATTTCTCTTGCAGCTGCCTTGCAGCGAAAATCATGTCAACAGTTCCACGTTCTTTTCTGAAGCCACATTGACTCTCAGGAAGAAGACCTTGATCGAGATGGGCTGTGAGGCGATTGAGAAGAATTCTGGAGAGTATCGTCCCTGCAATTGAACGCAAGGAGATGCCTCGGTGGTTGTCACAGGATTGGCGGTTTCCTTTACGTTTGTAAAGGTGGACTATTGACGCGTCCTTAAAATCTTGTGGCATGGTCTCGTTTATCCATATGTTTGTGAAGACTTGGTGAAGCTGCTCTGTTAGGACCGGCCCACCTACCTTGTATATCTCTGCTGGGATGGAGTCAGGACCAGGTGCCTTGCCGCTGGAGAGTTGCTGGATGGCTTTGTTTATTTCCACTATGGTTGGCAGGTCATCAAGTGTCTCATTGGTGGGAACTTGAGGAAGGCAGTTGATGGTTTCATCATCGAAGAAGGAAGTTGCATTTAAGATTTTGCTGAAATGCTCTGCCCAGCGTTGGGGGATTTCTTTCTTATCGGTGACCAATGTTCCCCCGTCTGCACTGAGGAGGGGAACTATGCCTGGTGATGAAGGACCATAGACCGCTTTCAGTGAGTCGTAGAAGTTTTTCATATCATGTCTGTCAGCAAAGCCCTGAATTTCATCAACTTTGCTGCTCAGCCAGGAGTCCCGCATGTGCCGAAGTTTCTGCTGCACTACTCTCTGAATGTTCTTGAAAGCATCTTTTTTTTATGTTGACTTTGGGTCATTCAAATGTGCCTTGAGGAGAAGATGTTTCTCGGCCAGCAATTGGTTGATGTCTTCGGAATTTTCATCAAACCAGTCTTTATGCTTTCGGGGGGCTGGACCCAGGATTTCCATAGCAGTGTTGTAAATTGTGTCCTTTAGGGCTCTCCATTCTGTTTCTGTATCCTGTTTAGCTTCAGCATTGGGCTTGAGGCGGTCTTCCAGCATATTTTCAAACGACTGCTGCATTTTCTTGCTGTTTAGGCGGGTGACATTTAGCTTTGTTTGTATTTTCGCCCAAGGCAGCCATACAGATGGGCAGACAGACAGACAGCCAGCTAACCAGACAGACAGCCAGTCAGAAAGACAGGCAGACACCCAGCCATATAGACAGATGGACACGCAGACACAGACTTTAAAGTACATAATTTACTTTTTCTGGCACTCAGATTTACACCTTTGTGTATGTGCATCATTTACTATTAAATATTTTTTGCACAGACATTACATTTGTTACAGGCACACATATTTGTGTGTGCACAACTTACTTGTTCCCATAGCCATATATACATAACAGTGTACCTTCTAGTCACTATATGTAGACACTCATAACTTGTGAGCACCAACACACATTCAATTTATATTTGCCAACACCCACACTTGGCAGCCCTAGTGGCTCAGTGTCTAGCAAGCTTGCCTGACAACCCCAAGGTCATGCTTTCAACTGTGACATATATTGGATTTATAGTAAACAAAGTAAAGGACCCCTTTCCATGCCTAGAGGCATACTGGATACATGGTGGTAACACCATATTTGTATGGTCCAATCGGTGATTGATGAGTGGCGTGGTTAATATTAATTCAGCCACTTTCACTTCTCAGGACATTTTCTGGCACCCAAGTTAGCCTCAGTGGGCATGTTAGCAAAGCTGACGGGAAACTGCAGATAATGCCATGAGCACAGTCAGACTAGGCTTCGATGTCTTGGTTCATCATCTGCTAAGTGAGGGAAAGATTGGCCATCTATTCCTCCGTGCATTCAGGCTTACCAAATGTGATGGCTCTATCAGATCAAAGACCGATAGCAGGCAACTGCTTTGGGAAAATTTAAAAAAAAATGTTGACCTGGGGAAAAAGTAAATTCCAAAGTAGTTTCCTGTTATCGGTTCTGTGATGTGATAGTGCCATAAGATTTTGTATGTCCAAAAGCATGGAAGAATAGGTGGCCAATCTTTCCTTCACATAACAGGTGACAAACCAAGGTGTCAAAGCTTAGTCTTCACTAACACAACCGCTGTTGACCCGAAAGCCCAGGTAAAAAATCTGCCTTGACAGGGATCTGAACATGTGACCACTAGACCTGTATTCATGTGTGCTAGCCACGGTACTTTGTAACTTTCACCAGTATGCCATGTTGGCATGGAAACATGATTCTTTACCCTTGACCTTCAAACACTCATGACAATAAACATATATGTATGCACTGTAATACAACCACTCAATTTTCACTGAAACAAAAAATAAATTTACACAATTAAGCGATCCTAACAGCCACAGCCAACCAACTGTGTCACCATTAATACCAAGAAAATACAATTATCAGCACATTTCTAGTATTTCTGTTGACAGCAATTCACATATAAATATTGCAACATGTCTGGTAACCATCTAAAATCAATCAGTTTCACAATGCACATAAGATAACCAGTAACCTGAGATTCCACTTCTAAACATCATTAAGCAACAGATTCTATGTAAACAAATGGATTCCAGTGTCAACAATAGCCAGGTTTTGCGATACAACAAAGACAGACAGATGTATTGTTTTGTTGTGCTTGTTCACTTTGAACTTGAGTGTTGTCCACCACGAGCTTCTACTATTAGTAGTTGTTACTACTAGTGGGTGCACTGGACAGATTTTTGTGTGAGGGTTAGCTTTCCTTATTACCAGTGTCCCTCGCCAAAACTTGTCCGACTTATGATGAGGCGCTTGTAATTTATGTCCCCATGTCAAGGACGAGAATTCAACATTTAAGTCAAACTGACACATGTGTGGAATAAACCCTCTACACCATCGTCACCAGAGGAAGTTTCAACGTGACTGTGTTTTTAACAGTAAGGGCGGCTGTGGGGTCAATCCAGCCTCATAAAAATGGGTGCCAGACAATTTTTCAGAATATTCTGGGAACTTTCTGTGAATGAATTATGACAAGGAGGGGAACTGACCAACCCACGTCACATGTCATGGCATATCACATATAACGGTTTCGGGCGGAGGAGCACAACTGGAAGAGAACAAACTTTACCCTAGTGCGAGGAAATGCAACCTTATACTTAATGTCATGGTAGGACAAACCAGGTCCTAAGCCCTGGTTGGTAACAGGTCTAAGATCAAAGCTCTGACAGGTGAACAGTTAAGCATTGCTTTGCTGATCTGTCAGCTTCCGAAGCTTGTCTTGTTCCAGATGTATCAGTGTTACCTTTCCTCTGGAGTTAACTAGGCAGGCCAAGAAAGGGATCATGCTGCATGGGCAACTATGGTTCTACAATTCAGACCAGGCTTTGTGCTATGAAGGGGTATAGCTCCATCCCTGGTCTGGTTGTAGTTATCATGCCTTTTATTTTGAAGCACTTTTGTAATAAAGTAAACAATAAAGTAAAGGTTCTTTTTTACATGTCTAAGATGCATTGCTGGTGGCAGGGTAGGGTGTTCAACCCCTACACCAATCAGTTGGACTTCAACATTGATTTTTTGTTTAGAAACTAAGAAAGCACTGGCAAACTACTGAAGTAAACTTGCCTAGTAAATCACAATCAGCCAACAAAATGCTGGGGTTGACTGCGACGTCCTGTAAAGGACATGCAAATAACTGAAAGACACAATGGGCATATGGTGCTAGACGCATATTTTCTGGTACTGGGTCAGTTGAAAATTCTGCATATGAACCGCAGTCTGATTTTCTCAGTCTTTTTTGGGGTTCAGTTTACCTGCTGGCCCTGTTTACAGATGAAATTCGTAATCCCGCATGCCGCATTCAAGATACAGCTGTGGGTGATTTGGCCGCAGACCATCTTGCGTTGGTTTTTATGAAATGGTATGCATGCTGGGCGTTCAGAAAGTAATGGAAAACTCATCATTATCAAGTGCCCTGCCAGGCATTCAGGCTCTCCACAGAGCTTGGTCTTTGGTGTTCTGGATCAGCTCTGCTAATGATATTCCTCCATGCCACCGTCTCAATCCATCCAGCATAATTTCTCTTGGTTTGCCTCTGTCTCTCTCCCCCTCGATCTTTTCAGTTGTCACGATGTTCTCCAATGCCTCTCTTCTCATCACATGACCAAAGACAGCTGTTTATCTTTTTCTTATTGTTGTATATAATGTTCTAATTTCATTAGCCTCTTTCAGGCAATCATTGTTAGTTACTTTGTAGTCCAAAGAATTCTCTACATTCGTCTCAAGAACCATATCTCTGTTACTTCCAAGTTGTTCCTAATTTGTTCATTTACATTCCAAGATATTGAACGTAAGTTTGCCAAGAAATCAAAAACAGCCAAAAAATGCTTGGGTTGACTGCAACCTCTGTAAAGGATACACGACTAACCACCAATTTTACCTGAATGCCAATGCCTTCGACTTGAGAGTTAACCATAACGCCTTTCAGGGGATTCAAAATCAATCAATCAACCAACCATGTCTAATGGAACAGTGCTTTTGTAAACACAGTCAGACAATGCCAGATTTCAAACAAGATTTCAAGCGATGAGCTTCAGTGCAGTCCTTCACTATCATCATCATTATGGAGCTCAGCATGACCAAATAGATAAGAGCGCTCATTCTTAAACATCTGGTGTGCTGATACCGAGGTAGTGGCTTCAACTGCTACACCAATCAGTTGATTAAAATGTTGACTTCTCATCCTTGGCTTGGTGATGAAAATTACAAGTACCTCTGAAGTCACAGTGGGTTTGCCTGATGGCGAGAGACACTGGTAATAGGGAAAGCTAATCCACATGCAGAAATCAGTCCAGTGCACTAGAAGTAGTAGCATTTGTATGGATTACGCTTAAGTTCAAAGCCAACGAGTGCCCCAAAAATAGATATCATAATTATAATTGTTGTCTTCATTATCATTATTATCATCATCCAGTATATTCTGAATGCAAATTTAAAGTGATGAATTTTAATGTTGAGATTTGCTACCACCCTTATCACTGTCACTGTTATGATTATCAACATCATTGTAGTCATCACTATTAACACCAACAATATTATCATTATCATCATCAATAACAATGTGATTCTATGAAAAATATAATCTATATCATCAATACAACTGTCTTCCATTTTCCCCTCTACTTTTGTTATCATCTCATTTTTCTCACCATCATAATTATCAAAGCCATCATAATCAACAATTATGTGATTCAACATGGAGATTATCCTCTTTATTACTGCTATTTTAAGAACTCAGATATGCAGATGATACAGTCCTCCTCTTAAACAGTTATAAGAGATTAGTAGGGTGCTGTATGTCAAACATTAGAAAAAGGCAGTCATCATTTTTTGGCCACATTGTGAGAAGACAAAAACTTGAACATATTGTGACAACTGGAAAGATTTATGGAATGATAGATAAAGGAAGGCAATGAGAGAACATTCTTCACAGCATTGTATCCTAGCATCAAAGGGTGTCACCACATTAATTCATACACTCTATTTAAAATCACAAGATGTGGAGATGCATGATCGTCTACACCAGTCAACAAAGAAAATAATGATGATCTGTCAAGAGATAGTGGTAATCACAATCCTGTTCTGAACTTGGGTAAAAAAATGTCCATAGACAAACCTAAATGTCAACCAAATGTCAGAATCAGCAATGAAGAAATTGAAAATGTTACAAACCTGGACTATCTTGGCTCAATAATCAACAACAATGAGAAAATACAAAAGAAGTCAGATACAGACTGGCCATAGCAATGCAAAGGTTGAACCATATTAAAAACCTAAGACACAACACTGGAAAACAAACAGAAGTAACATTTTAAGAACCTAAATATTTCCAGTGGCAACATATAGATGTGAGCCATGGACAATTTTGAAATCACTAAGGAAGAATTCTGGGGCATTTAAACTTAAATATTACAGAAAAGTTATTAAAATATCATGGAGCAAGAAGAAGACAAATACTGACAATCTATAAGCTCTACACATCAAATAAAACTGCCTTATAAAGAGCAATATGTCTTGAAAACTGAAATATTTGTGCTGAATTAAACGTCAGTGGTTTGGAAGAAGTGTCAGTGGTTGAATAACTTAAAGATAGACACAGAACGTTGCAGACATCTTGTGTATGCAAATTTAGGCATTTCAAAATTTCTCTTCTTAACTCACAATCATGTCTATTTAAGCCTGGCACATACAATCCAATTTTTACAAATCAGAATGAAGACTTAAATAAATCTGGATTGAGTTACATAAAAAAACATGAACACTTTTTAATAGCACGGTAAAAACTGTCACAAATAAACATAATCAGCATCATGTCTCTGAAACTGAAATACTTTAGCCATATTAAAGTCCACAGTGGTTTGGAAAGGACTATAATAGAATGCATAATTCATGGAGGAAGTGACAGAGGTTTAACAGCAGAAAGATACACACAGGATAATGTAGACATCTTGGGCATGAAAATGCAGAAGTGGCAAATGTTTGAGAATCTATTCCATGAGTTACAATGAGAGTGATGTTCTGCAAAAGACCTACTTCATAATGATGATGATGATGATTTCTTTTATTTTCTACATTATTTTATCATCATCTGAATATATTCCGTCTGAAATGATAGATTTCAGTGATATCATTCATAATTTTACCTCATGCACTACCATCTTTATCATCATCATTACAACCACCATCACAACTTTTATCATCATTACTATTTATTATAATTAACTTTATCATCATCATTCACGAAATCCTGCAACAGTTTAAAAGTATTGCAATTCTGTGATAATATTTATTATCAGAATGATGATGATTATCATTATTATTAACTTATGAGTTTATTTCTCTCACAACTCCATTTTAACATTTCCCTCCCTAACCCATGCATATGTCTATTTCAGCCTGACATTTATCCCACACAACACAATTTTTACAAATCAGAATGAAGACTTTCAAGAATCTGAATGCAGTTACATAAAAGCATGAACACTACTTAAAAAACTGTAAACATTTCATAAATAAATTGCAGTTGTTGGATTTCCTATGTCCCTGCATGATTTACCACTATGGGTGATTCAATATTTTATTTATAACCCTTAGTATATATCAACAAGCATTCATTAATAAAAGATGTAGTCTTTCTCAATTTGCCTTATTATGCTACAATCTAGTATATGTGATGACCGAACATTCTTCAACCCAATAGCAGTATCTGTACATGAGTTACCATAATGTGTTTTCTTTTACAGTAAATATTCAAGTTGGCCTTGAGACAAATGATTGACAGAAACAAACACTTATTCATAAGTCTCATTCATAATTCATTGTCATTATCACTATGTACCCTGCCAAATGGCACAGATGCTCATGTTTCTCCAAAGCTCTAGGTCTTTGGTGTTTTGGGTCAATTTTAATGCTGATATTCCTCCATACCATCATCTTAGACCATCAAACATGAATTCTCTCCATCCTGATCTGCATCTTCTACTGCTGGTCTTTCCATATTTCATTCTCCAATGCCTCTCTTCTCATTATATGAGCAAATAGCACTGTTTATCTTTTTATTATAGTTGTATGTCGGTTGTTTACTACTATGGCCTTCCAAAATATTCACAGCATTCATCTCAGAACAGATCTCCTACAATTGTTAATTACTCTGGCAATTCAATGTTTTCACATTCGTCTCAGAAAAGATTTCCTACAATTGTTAATTACTCTGTCAATGCAAAGATTTCTCACCTTTAATCACAGTAAGCACACCTCCGTTGCCTACAAGCTGTTCTTGATTTGTGTGTTCACTTTTCAGTATTTACAGTACCAGAAAATATATTGGCGGTGCATACTGCATGTGGTCAAGGATTTCATACAGAAATTGTTTTTGTTAAAGGAAAACAAAAATTGTGTAACAATAGACACAAATTATCTGTGAAGATCACATAAAGTGGCAAGCAATAAGAGACAGGTTTGGTTAATTGGTGAACTCTCTGAAAGACTGAGTTTCAATTCTAAGTCTGATGCACTGGCATTTAATTAGTCTGACCCATAAAAAGGGGTTGCATCTAACGGAGCAATGTTGGCATATTTCGCTGCACGAGATCCAGTGAAATATGCCAGGCAATGAAATTATGCAATCTATTTATGTGTCTTTGTTATTCAAATATTAGGATATAACCAGTCATAATCCAGCACATGTGGACTCGTAGCCGAAGTTGGTCATGTTTCTTTCACAGGATGTTTGGTATTTTTTTTGGATCTCATTGTCAAAGACCCCAACTCAATATCTATAGGCAAGAGAGACGGTTTAAGAAAATACCAAGGGGGGATTCAAATGAAAACCGTAAAAGTGTGATAGAAATTACAATAACCATGCCATTGTCTTGTAAGCTGTCAATATTGTTGTTAAGGATGTCAAAAGTGTTAAGCACATGACATCACAGTGCAGATGAACACAGTGACATCATAAGGACAGTTTAAAGTTGGCCACTCCACTTTTGACATGAACTAAAGAGAAGCAGTGTTCTGTTATCTGTTTTTTGATAACTGAAGTGTGAAACCTATAGAAATTCATCAGTGAATGAAGGTCCAGTGTGGTGATGCATGCCTGTCAATCCAGCAAGTGTATTTGTGGAGTAGGAAGTTTCAAAACAGCGTGACTTCTGTGACTGTTCACAACCGGGTAAGGCATACCAAGTAGTGACTTCACAGTAAATTTGTCTACAGGAATTCAAACACTTTATCGGCTGGCACTGGAGGACTTGCATTGAATTAACCAAAGATAAAACCAGACAGAATGTTTAACCAAAGGTAAAACCTGACAAAATGTTTAACTAAAGGTTAAACCTGGCAAAATGTTTAACCAAAGGTAGAACCTGGCAGAATGTTTAACCAAAGTTGAAATCTGGAGATGTAAATGATGATGGTAATGATGATGATGATAATAATGACAGTGATGATGGAGAGCATGATGTTTCAATAACTTTGTAAATTACAGCAAAGTAGTTTAAGGCATAAATTACACATGTTTGATAAGACATGACACAGTATGTACAACAGTGTTCACAGAATTAGTCATAGAGAGGTATGGGCTGTGTCTGTTCAGAGTAGACTGAATATACTAGTACTGTCTCTCTGTATGCTTGATGACCTTTGATCTTTAGTCTTTATGTTACAGTAGGTCTAGTATCCAGGTATGTCACTTAAAGTCGCTTACAAGTCGACAGGGTTGACTTCATTGCACTGGGTTTATCCCATATGGCTCGGTCTCTTTCCGCAGCACGAAAAGCGTCGCACAAAGCATGAACTCCGTAGCTTTTGGCAACGACCCACAGGAGTCTCAGAAACATTTAACTCGTAAACTGAAGGGTGCGGCCCGGAATCGAACCCACAACCTTTGGAGCACGAGTCAAATGGCTTGACCACTTCACCACAGAGACACCCCAGGTATCCCCAGGGAATCCAGGTATGTATATGTTCCAAGTAGGTTTATCCTCCTGGTATGTTGTGAACTAAGTAGGTCTAACCTCCTGGTATGTTGTGAACTAAGTAGGTCTAAATGGTATGTTAAGATCTAAGTAGGTCTAACCTCCTGGTATGTTGTGTACTAAGTAGATTTAAATGGTATGGTAAGTTCTAAGTTGGTCTAACCTCCTGGTATGTTGTGCACTAAGTAGGTCTAAATGGTATGTTAAGTTCTAAGTAGGTCTAACTTCCTGGTATGTTGTGCACTAAGTAGGAAGTAGGTCTAATTGATATGTTAAGTTCTAAGTAGGTCTAACCTCCTGGTATGTTGTGTACTAAGTAGGTCTAAATGGTATGTTAAGATCTAAGTAGGTCTAACCTCCTGGTATGTTGTGTACTAAGTAGATTTAAATGATATGTTAAGTTCTAAGTAGGTCTAACCTCCTGGTATGTTGTGCACTAAAGAGGTCTAAATGGTATGTTAAGATCTAAGTAGGTCTAACCTCCTGGTATGTTATGTTCAAAGCAGGTATAACCTTCTGGTATATTATGTTCTATGCAGGTTTAACCTCCTGGTCTGTTAAGTTCTAGGTAAGTCTAACATCCTAATTTCTCGCTGGCCTCTTTTACTTTCCAGAACATTTTCTGGGATCCATTTTAGGCTGGATTGCCTGGAGGCTCTGGTAACTCTAAAAGAAAATCCCCAACTCAATGGGGATTTAAACGCACAATCATCATGCCAGAGGCAACTGGTTTTCTTTAGTGCATAAAGCAAAATAAACTTAGTGTTTGTGAAGTAAGATGGCCGTTGTTTTGAGCATGTGTCAACTATGTGACCTGTTTTTATTATTTTTGGCTGTGTTATGCAAAATAGACCTGCTATTGTCAGCAATCTTTGTGATGCCAGATAGTCATTCCCTAGAGCAGGTCTGCAGCAATGTGGCTTTCTGCTTTCATTTTGTACCAGATGAAAGTAGCAGCTTGAGGTCTAGGAATATTTAGCAATACTCTTAGAGAGATACTCATGTTATTCCGGGCATCCCCTTCTTACATAGTTCTTCAAACAGCAGACATCTATATCAGCAACTAAACAGAAACAGCTGATAAATGTCAGTTGCATCGAATCTTGGGTGTCTTGTGATTTAGTCTATACCATGTATTTAAATATTGAGCACAACCCACTACTGGCAACGCTGATCGTATTCTGGTATGAACCTAAGGCCTATCCACGTCAATGTGGAAGCACTATACTCGAGTTTCGCTCTCGTTTGAGCTCGTCAGTAGTGCATATCCCTGACCGGATCCGGAAACAAGCCCCGGATCACTGGCGTGTGAAGCGGGTGTGTAACCACGCGGCACACGCTGGACACACCAAATTATCATAACAGAATATTACAACGTTACCCATCGTAGGCTGTAGCTCAATACCATGTATGTTACATGGCCTTTTCATTCTGAATTGTTCATGGTAATGAATCTTGTTTGTCTGGAGTTGTAGATGAAATTGAATCTTCTTTGTATGAAGTTGTAGATGACAATCAATCTTGTTTATCTGAAGTTGTAGATGGCAACCAATCTTGTTTATCTGGATTAGTAGATGACAACTAATCTTCTTTATCTGGAGTTGTAGATGACATTTAATCTTCTTTATCTGAAGTTGTAGATGACAACAAATCTTGTTTATCTTAAGTTGTAGATTATAGCAAATCTTCTTTATGTGGAGTTGAAGATGACAATCAATCTTGTTTATATGGAGTTGTAGATGACAATCAATCTTGTTTACATGCAGTTATAGATGACAATAATTCATCTTTATCATGAGTTGTAGATGACAATGAATATTCTCTGTCTGGAGCTGTTCATGGCAACTGATTTATTTGGAGCTATCCTAGGTAACAAATAATTTCTTTTGTGTTTAAATTTGGAATTACCCGTCACAGTGAATTCATTTTCTTTATCTGGAATAAACTGTTTCTGTGAATCTCGTGTACTTAATGTCAGTAAATCTCATTTATTACAAGTCATCATCCACAGTGAATCTCATTTATCACAGATGACTGTGGCTGAATATCTCATGTTTTGGAGTTGACTGCTGAAAGAAATCCCATATCTGATTTGTTTTGGTCAATACTAAATTTACCAATCAAAATTCCTGCACTCTAGACATTCCCACACATGCTCCGACCCCCTCTTCAAAAGCCACTGGAGAGTTAATTCCAGTAGCAACTTGATTATGTCTTGGTACTTTTGTAGCAGTGAATCTCACATATCACATATATTTTTTTTTTTTTGCATATCCCTTACAGGACGTTGCAGTCAACATCAGCATTTTTCAGCTGCTGTTGATGTACTAGGCAAGATCCAGCTCAGTAGTTTGCCATTGCTTTCTGAGCAACCGGCTCACATACCCCATAAGTTACCAACGCGACGAGAACTGCTACCGATTCTCGCGCAGGTTACGTTACTCACAAGTATATACGGGATTGCGGAGAAAGACGTTAAGCCCTAGACGAGGGAGACCGGCTATATTGAAGTGAATTATTCTAATTTTGATTAAAATGCTAAAATTTTGAAAATATAATTTTCATTTATTAAATTAATTGTCTTTCCTTGTTGACCCCAGAATACAGATACCTAACTGTTTTGTTCAGTCTTTCCTCTTGCACTCTGGGATACAGAGGTACTCTATCATCATTTTCCTATGGAGTACAAAGATACTTCACTATCTTGTGCAGTCTTTCCTCTTCCATTCTGGGATGTAGAGGTGCTGAGCCATCTTTTATATGCTGAGATAGAGATACTTCACTTTCTTGTGCAGTTTTTCCTTTTCTACCCTGAGATTTCAAGGAAGTTTACTAAGTGTTATTCTTTTGGACATTAATGTAAATCGTCTTCTGTAGCTATTCCTCTTCTGTCCAGTTATGTAAAACATCTGAACTCTCCTAACTCTAGGGTTGTGAGGTACCTTGCTGTTTTGTGCAGTTTTTCCTCTTCTGCCTGGAGTACCAATGGTAGATTACAGTCTTGTTTCTATTGTAGCATTATACCACACACACAGTCACACCCAGGACAATTGAACTATGAACTGCCAGTGCACCAGGCGGATGACCTACCACTCTACCATGGAGATCACTTTCCAAATAGCAAATCTAAATTCATGCATGACACTCCTTGTCCAGGGATTTCATGCTATTTCATTTCATTTCAGCAGGTGCCTGGTAATCATTCCAGTATAAAGAATTTTTAACATGCCACTCCACCATAAATCTGGCCTTATGACAAAACAAACTTATTCTTGAGAAACTAATGTGATGGTTTCCCGCTGTCTTCCACATCCATATAGGAGATTTATATGCCATAAATATTCTGATGCGGATAGCTTGTCTAAGTTTTGGAATTTTACCAAGGCAGTGGCACATTACTACTGCTGCACAAGCTTAAACTGGCAGCTTCCCGGACACACATCCATGACCAATAAGAATCTAATGTCAAAGATTAACTGGCAAGGACAGTTTCTCAGTTCCTTGGCTGTAAGTAACACTAGTACTGTTATTTGACCTGTTTGATTTTCCAGATTTACTACTGGTCGGTGTGTAAGACCGATGCTGTGAGGGCTGATAAGAGGCACTTCCAGGTAGTTGTGAGAATGTGTCTTTGGTGTAGGAATAAACTGATCCATGAGATGGTTGGTACACAGGCTGCATGGGGTAGTATCCTTGATGTGTGTATGCATGGTTGCTGAATGCACTTGCTGCTGCGGACCCTGCGGACAACAGATTAATAAAGTTCACTTGAAGTTCTGTCAAAATATATTCTTTAAATAAATTGTCATATCTCCTCATATTTACTGTCACAATATATGCTCATAATAAATTGTCATATCTCATTAATATTTACTGTCACAATATATTTTCTTAATAAGTTTGCATATCTCCTTAATATTTATATATTACTGGTATCTTGCCGTCTTTGCAGACGATAGTTTGCTACATTTTGTTTCATAAAAAGCCAAAATAACTACAACCCATGGTGGGAACCAAGGATGGAGTTATACCTCTTCCCTGCACAAGGTTTGGGCTGAATTGTAGAAACCTTGTGTAGAGACCATGATCCCTCTCTCAACCTGTCAAGTTAACACCAATACATCTGGAAAAATACAAGCTAGAGAAGCTGCCAGATCAGCGAAGCAATGCTCTAACTGTCCAACTGTTGGAGCTTCGATCCTGGACCAGTTGCCGGCCAAGGCTTAGGGCCTGATCCGCCTGAACATGATATGAGTAGTCTTAATGTTGCAATTCCTTCACTAGCATTTAAGACATGTCCCCTCACAAATGTGCTCCTCCACTTGAAACCACTGGCACAATGTGGAGCATTGGGTTTGGTGAGAGCAGCCCAACATTCGGAGCTATCAGAAAGCAGGTAGTGCCTCTACTGTCATACAGTAGCTCAGCCATCTCTAAGACCTGACACCATCTTCAATACACACTGTCATAGTATTTCCTTTATATCTATTTTCATCATCATCATTAGGTCATCATGGCTGAATGTATTAGAGCGCTTGCTTTTAAACTTCCAGTGTGCTGATACAGAGGTAATGGATTCAACTCCTACACCCGTTAGTTGGACTAAAATGTTGACTTCTCGTCCTTGATTTGGGGCATGTAAATTACAAGTACCTTAAAAATCGAAGTGGGTTTGCCTAATGGCGAGGGACACTGGGAATAAGGAAAGCTAATCCATACACAAGAATCAGTCCAGTGCTCTAGAAGTAGTAGCATGAGTATGTACTACGCCTGAGTTCAAAGCCAGCCAATGAAAACAAACCATCATCATCATGAGGTGTCTTGTAGACTGTCATGAGGGTTCATTCTCTCTTTCAAAACATCTTTCCTGTTACAATATGTTCTAGTTTGACTAAAACATGATGGCAGTTTTCTTCTTATGTTTGTCTGAAGTTGCCTTTGTTTTCAGTCTCTTTCAAAACATTTTACTACTGTTACTGCACCATGCCATCTTGACAGACGATAGTTTGTTACATTGTTTCAAATAAGGCATAACAACTACAACCCATGACGGGAACCAGTGATGGAGTTATACCTCTCCATGGCACAAAGCCTGGGCTGAATTTAGAGATCATGTGTTGACCATGCAGCATGATCCCACTCGCAGCTGCCTAGTTTACTCCATAGGAAATGTAACAAAACATTTAGATTACTCAATTTGACTGTCCAGGTATTTTTCGTGTTAACAAATATAAACTCAGAGGTTAAAGGTAGGCTGGAAATGAAAAGAGAGTTGATGAAAGAAATTTAAAAAAGAGACAAGTGGCTACATTACAACACTCTTCTCAAAATCATACCGGAGAAAAAAGTTAATTAAAGACAGATGAGCAAAAGATAAACAGCGATACAAGTGGGAAGACAACATCAAGAGATAAATGAACAGCAGTCTGTCAGAGTGTGCAAGGGTGATTGATTGATTGATTGATTGATTGATTGATTTAGGAATCGACATCACATCAGCTTTGTCACTCCCAGCATTACTTCCTCCACCATTAGCAACTACAGTTGTGGTTCTGGAGGCTACAGGTTCAAACACGGACAAGTCCTGAGGCTTCCTGCACAGCTACTTCTTGGAATAACTGACTACTGCAGCAGATTCACAAGTATTGATTGGTGCTCATAGAGGTGGAAAAAAGAATAGGACACACTAGATAACATAAATATTGCAAAGTGTAGTTATCATACAGTGATTCGAACCTGTCACTTTCAATTGATGACAGCGACTTGCTGCAGGAACAAAGTACACTTTGACATATGGCCAAAATGACACCTGTATAAAAGGTGTCATTTTTAGCCATATCTATTCTTCCCATAGACTTAGTGATTCCCTCTGTCAATCATTTAATACTGACAGCTAAAAAATCTGTATTTCAGCACTCTAGTCAAAAAATTTTCAGTTCTATAGAGACTACTGTCTGAGCTAGGCAATCAGCATAAGGTTGATACTGGCTCACTGTTGGGTGCCTGGAAATGAGATTGATTGATTGATTGATTTAGGAATTTACATCACAGCATTCGGGGCATTCCCATAAGCGCTCCGTCCCCATCCTCAGCAGCCAGCGAAGAGTCCCAACACCAATAGTACCAGTAGCAATCTGATTAAAAGTCCATCTCGCCTTTCTTCTGAGCATTGAGCGTCGGCCAGATTCCCTCGTCACTCCTCGCTGTCTCATTCTTGCCAGACCATGATAATCCATTTGCTCCTCCGAGGTGTGCACGTGCTCCCACAAGGCCGCAACCACGTCTGCCTTGTCATGTATCAATACTCCACCAAGTTCTGCAGAGCCAGCCAATCTGTCCGCCTGTTCATTTCCCAGCACACGGGATGCCCCGGAGAAAAGATCCAGGCGATGCTTGTCACCCGTGACCTCCGAAGCGAAGCAAGCCACTCCGCACGAAGCCTGCCCGTCCTCACCCTCGTCAGCATGCTTTTTGAGTCAGTTACAATCACGATGTGTGTGTGTGTCGTATTCTCCATCCAGCGGAAATGAGAGAGTTGATCAACTAGTTAACGAAGATGCAATAGAAGAGAAACCCAATGTACCAGTCATATACCACCAAAAGAAAAGAATCATCAAGTCAATCAGGAAGCTACCAACACCAGCACAAGATGATTTTTTGGCCTGGAGAAACAACAATGGAAGCCAAACTTATGGACCACTGAGTGAACTAAAAAAACAGTAATATTTATATTGAGATATTGCAAATATAAACAATTAATGTAAAGTAAGCGAAAGAAGATGAGAAAGTGCTACCTACCGGGACATATACCAGCGATATCACTCCCAACAGCACTTCCTCCACCATTAGCAACAACAGTTGTGGTTGTGGTGGCTGCAGGTCCGAACGTTGACAAGTCTTGAGGTTTGCGACACAGCCACTTCCGGCAGCAACAGACTACAGCCAGTAAACAGGACATGATGATCACAATGCTTCCAACGGAGATGAAGATGGAGGCAGTGACCCCCAGGGTTAGAAACTTGCACAGAAAGCCACATTCTGGGGACCGATGAGTCAACATTGCTGAACAACGAAGCAGTCAGAAATTATTATATCAACAATAAATGATCTTAAGTTAAAGTGTCATTACACAGGAAGGCACCATCTACTTTCAGGTCTCATCCATTATCCATGTCCACATCTTTCCAGTGGTCTACTTTCATGCTTTCCAAATTATCTATTTTCATGAATCCTTTATTTGTAGATGGGAAGAGAGTGATACAAGAAGGAGGGGAGGTAGACAAGATGGGAGAAAGGAAGGAAGTCAAGCAGGAAAGGGGGAGACACAGGAAGGAAGAAGGTACTGGAAGGGAAGGAGACACGAAGACAGGCAAAATGGAAGGAAATAAGATAACAGAACAGGAAGACAGACAGACAACATGGGAGGAAGGATGGAAAGAAGGCAGGCAGACAGGAAGGAAGGCTAGAAAAGATGGAGACAGTCAATACGGTAGGAAAGAAGGATGTAAAACAGGCAGGCACTATTAGAAGAAAGAAGGCAAGCGTATATGGATTGGAGTAATGGAATGGAGAAGACGATAAAAGACAAGATATACTGAATATGGAATCATTGCACTAGGTACATTCTGGCACATGCACTACGCACCTCCTCAAAGGCTTACAAGATGATTCAGGGCTCATAACATGCTGATTATTCCAGTAGCAATATGATTGAAGGTCCACCTGGTTTTCTTCTGTGCTTACAAGATGATTCAGGGCTCATAACATGTTGATTATTCCAGTAGCAATATGATTGAAGGTCCACCTGGTTTTCTTCTGTGCTTACAAGATGATTCAGGGCTCATAACATGCTGATTATTCCAGTAGCAATATGATTGAAGGTCCACCTGGTTTTTCTCTGTGCTTTGAGTAATGCCTAGACCTTCTACTAACTCCATTCTGAGACAGTCTCTCCATATGTGTATCATATCATAATTTAAGCAACACCAACATCATCAAAATATCAGATAACAGAGAGCATCATCAAAATATCAGATAACCGAGAGCATCATCAAAATATCAGATAACAGACAGCATCATCATAATATCAGATAACAGGGATCTCGTGATCGTTGATGTGTGCTCTAGACTTGATACACGAAGGGGTCCCATTAAAATATGCAATGCCAAACAAACAGTAGCGTTGGAAATAAAATAGCGTAAACTAGGAAGTAGGTGGGTGTCACAGTTATGACTTAAAAGTTGTTAATAATATGGTATCAGACATGTTGTTTTACATATCACATTAAAGGAAGTTGCATAAAGGAAACTACTGTATATAAGCCCACGGCAGATGCGGGAAGTCGCTTAAGATGATTAATCATCCCATATTAATCAATTAAGAGGCTGAGAAGGCATCAAACAGAAGTGGGAAGCCGCCTGTTAAAAAAAAAACCCAGCAGCATTTATAAAACTAGAGAGAGGGGGAGAGAACATAGAAAAGTGGGCAGCCAGTGAGAGAGGGTATAAATAGTGGACAGCCAGTGAGAGAGAGAGTATAGATTAGTGGACAGCCGGTGAGAGAGAGAGAGAGAGAGAGAGAGAGTGAGAGTGAGAGAGAGAGAGAGAGAGAGAGAGAGAGAGAGAGAGAGAGAGAGAGAGAGAGAGAGAGAGAGGGGAAGAGAGTATAGAAAAATGGACAGCCAGTGAGAGAGTTGAAAACAGTTCCTTTACGTATCCTTTACAGTACGTCGCATTTTTTGACTGTTGTGATCTCTTGGTAAGTTTACGTTCAGTAGTTTGAATTGCTTTCTGAACGGCCAGCACCCATACCATTTCGTAAAAAAACAACGCAAAGCGGTCTGCTGCCAAATCGCCCGTAACTGTGTTTCGAACACGGGTATTACGAACTGCGCCCGTAACCCCTACGCCACGGAGCAGGCCAGAGAGAGAGAGAGAGAGAGAGAGAGAGAGAGAGAGAGAGAGAGAGAGAGAGAGAGAGAGAGAGAGAGAGAGTACAGAAAAGTGGACAGCCAGAGAAAGAGTATAGGAAAACATAACTAGAATGTCTACTGGAACCCTTAGGGGGGAAAAATAGAGAGAGAGAGATCTAAAAGCATACAGAGACGAGAACTAGAAATAGAGATGAATAAAATGGCGAGGACATAGTGCGAGCTGCAGGAGATAGCAAAAGATAAGACGGTATGGCTTGAAAAGGTTGAGGGGTTGTCCCAATTGCGCATAAAGGGCAGTTGAATGCCGGGATGGGATAGAAACTGCAACTGTCTTTACAATCGTTGTATTCGATAGTCTTCTTCTTCTTCGGCATTCATCCGGAGCTGCGTTTTTGCGCCGTTAGGCCGACACATCTGACTTCTGCGGGTGTTTGTTGACCGGGTTAGCCTTCCCAGGTGTTTCGAAGGACATTCGACTCTCACTCGGACATAGTTGCGGTGTGTCTGTTTATAGCAGAGCTGCGTTCTTGCGCCGTTAGGCCGACACATCACACTTCACAGGGTATTTGTTTACCAGGTGTTTCGAAGGACTTTTGGCTATCACTGTTGTGGTGTCGTCCATATCCCAGCTGGTCAAGTTAGAGCAGCCAAAGACATCCTGGTAAACCCTCAAGGGAAGGCAGGGGCAGACCATGGGCATTCCCCGCCATCCAAGGATGCTTCCATAATTGAAGAGCCGACACATAGCGCTCTGATACTAGGCTCACCCAAGGAATCGTCACGTCCTGCACATGGCTGATTAGCCTCACTTCCGTATATTAAGCCTCCCGTTCACCACAGACTGCTCCTCCGAAGACCTGGAGGGACCTGTATGCAGATGACATTGCAGATGACATCCACACAGCAAGCTTTCGCTTCGGACTTCCACGTAATGCGTTTAATGCAAGTCCTCCAGCGCCGGCAAAGTGCTTGGATTTCTGTATAAAATAATAATCTTGGTCGTGTGTGTAACCACTCGTGCATCACCTGTTGTACATTTTCATTTGACCGAAAAGTTTTTAAACTTCCTATTCCACTCATACACTTGCTGGACTGACATATATACATTATCATACCGGACCTTCATTCGTCGATGAATTTCTATAGGTTTTACTCCTTCATTAATCAAACAACGAATAACAAAATGCTGCTCATCTTTTGTGTCTGTCAAAAGTGGTGCGGCCATTTTTAAACTGTCCTTATGACGTCACAGTGTGTGTCTACACTTTGATGTCACATGCTTAACACTCTTAACATCCTTAACAACAATATTGACAGGTTACAAGACAATGGCATGGATGTTGTAATGTCTATCACACTTTTAAGATTTTAATTTGAAGCCCCCTCGTTAATGTATGCTAGACATGCTGTTTGTTTTTAGGTGTTTCCTGCGATCTCTCTGTGCTTCTCTTGTTGGTGTAGCAATGAACGATAATAATTTCATCTACATTAGTTTTTTCTTGCTATCTGAATGTTAGATTTTATTTCAAAATATTACAATCATGTTGGCAACTCCCTTTTTTCTTGTTTTACCGCCTGTCTTCTTATATTCCTCCCTCCCATGTTGCCTGTCTGTCTGGTTTCTGTATGTACTTCCTCACATCTTGCCAGTCTGTCTGCTTTATTTATGTACTTCTTCTCATCTTACCTGCCTGTCTGCTTTCTTTATGTACTTCCTTCCATCTTACCTGCCTGTCTGCTTTCTTTACGTACTTCCTCACATCTTGCCTGCCTGTCTGCTTTTTGTATGTACTTTTTCCCATCTTGCCTGCCTTTCTGCTTTCTTTATGTACTTCCTCTCATCTTGACTGCGAGGCTCCGACGTCATTTGGTTCGAACCCCGCTCGGTAACTACAGCTTTCAATTTTTTATGTTGTCTAGTGGACCCTCTTGTCTCTACTTCCTTCTTCTACCTTCTACTTCCATGAGCGCCAAATCATACATTTGTGTTTATTTATGGATTCTCCAGTTTATTAGACATTAATGGTGCCTAAGAACAATTCCCATCTTTATGCAGGGATTGAATCTGGTACCTTCCGGCATCGAACCCGGGTCCTTCTGAGTTTGAGGTGGATAGCGTAACCTTTAAGCCACGGCTCCCCCCTACTATACCCGGTTGTTTAACTGATTAAATGTCTAAGGATAATATATCGCCAAATGTGACCGCCCATTTTGACACAGGGACGATATATTACCATACTAGTGTCATCATGTTATTTGTTTTGTTTCGGACTTTCGGTCCCCAACATGGCGGCCAGGCATTTGAACCGTTAAGGCCTCTGGCATGTTTACGCTTGTGGCTACGGTTTGCATTCGCATTTTCCTCATGTTGGACTGGTAGTGCATGGTTCCGTCGCCCTGCTATTGAGTAAGTGCGTGGCGCGACACTGTGAGCTGTGAATTTCGTGTGGAATGCTTTTACATCTGTCCGCGGTCGTTTGTAGCGTGAACTGCATGTTAGGAACGAAGGCGGCCGGCTGTTGCTGAATTGACTGGTTTGCCTTTTCGGTTCACGAGTGCATTTTTTTTCAGGAGACTCCTGAGAATCGTCGCTAGAGCTACGGAGTCGCCCTGCGGAAAGAGACCGAGCCATATGGGATAAAATCCGGGCCAATGAAGTATTTTTGGTGAATGCCGATTCCATCGACGATGAACTGTGGTTTTCGTGGATTAATTTTGCGTTAGCATTCTGGCGGCGGCATTATGCACAGTGTACCTGTGCGAGACTCCTGTCTTTTCCACTTTTCACATTGGGCAGAGAGGAGCATTTTGTGTGATATTCACTGGCACAGGAACGGAGCATAGACCCGTTGCCGTGAAATTGGAACCGCGACTAACTAACTTGTTTTGTTTCGTAGTATCTTCCGCAATTTCAATGCTCAGTGAACGGAAATTTACATTATAATGCTTGTTCATGTTTATTATATACCATGTTTAGTCAAAACCTTCTTTGTTTGGCACTGAATCGTTAAACTGTCCACGTATATTCCACATTCAGACACTGCAATCTGCACAAGACCAAACCCCGCCCAAGCCTCACAAACAGACGTGTGTATTCTCTTCAACTGCCTTGCTGACTGGCGTAGGTAACCACGCCACCTGCAGCCAACGCTTCTCCTGGCTATTTATCGGTTTGTATACTGCTATCCATGCCAGGATGCGAACATTTTGTGTAATCTCTATCTCTCCCTGCCTTTTTCTATCTGACACGCATCCACAAAGGCCATAAAACCCTACACCCCAATTCCTTCTCTTAATTAGTGGAAGATACAGGACAAAAAGACACATTTAAACGGGCCGGTAGGGCAGCGTTTGCGCATGTCCGTGTTCTTTTCCGGTATCCGGAAGTTGCCATCTGCCATGTCTGCATATGTGTGGCCTGAACTTTGACACCTCCCCCCTCCCCTCCAGCCTGTCCTACTCTCTGCCACATGTCAGCCGGTATTTTTATCGTGGGCCGACGTGAGAACATCTGAAGTTATCTGATCTACCCGCCTCACCAGTAAAATCTCGGCTTCTGTTACACTTTAGTCTTTATCTTCCTCCATGTTTCGCCTTGCTTTGATAACATATCTGGCTGCCCACGTCTCTGTCTCTCTATCCCCTCTCTCTCCCCCGCTCTAATCACTCATTATGTCTGCCCACCTTTCTATACTGTCTGTCTCTCTTTATTCCTCTATTCTCTCCCTCCCCTCTCTACTCACTCACTCTGACTGCCCACCTTTCTATACTGTCTTTCTCTCTCCTTCTGCTTGCCAATTGTCTATATTTTATCTCTCTTTATTTCTCTCCCTCTTTGGTTGCATATTTGTCTTTACTCTCTCTCTCTCTCTCTCTCTCTCTCTCTCTCTCTCTCTCTCTCTCTCTCTCTCTCTCTCTCTCTCTGTATGTGCGTGTGCGGCTGTCCACCTTTCTATACTCATATATAAATAGTTTCCTCATCCTTTCTCAACTCACAGACTTACACAACGTCCCCCCCCCCCCCAACCTCTTACACTGTGAAGCAAGCATCCTCATTTGCCTTCATTATTTGTGACGTTTTACGTACAAATCTCCACACCATCACCTCCCTCTCCTGGTTGGTTTCCTGCCTACACCCCCCCCCCCTTTTTCGAACTGGTGTGAAGCTTAAATCTTCACCTCCGCCTCATTCCCTGCCCTGTCTTCGGTCTCTTACTGTCTTAGGGTGTCGGGAGGAGTCGTCAAATAATTAACTTTACTGCCGCACAGAACAGCTCCTTTAGAGTTAATTTTGTCTGAGGTACGATGTCCGCCTCTAGCTCCACAGACTAGTACACTTCACGGAATGGCTCGAACAACGCCCGCCTCATCAACAGCGTTCGCCTAATTACTAACGCCTTAATTGTTTATTATTCGTCGAATACAGTACAGTATACGAAACTCTTTTCTTTGTTTACACTATGACCGCATTTTATTACTTGTTGAGAAATTGACGGTGACGCCGTTTTACCTTTCGACTGCACGGGGATTTCTGAAGACCGATGAACTCTCTTGTTCCCCCTACAGTGGTATCAGTTCGGCTACTTGATTTGCTCATTGATTTCTGAAGACCGATTAACTCTCTGTTCCCCCCTACAGTGGTATCAGTTCGGCTACTTGATTTGCTCATTGATTTCTGAAGACCGATTAACTCTCTGTTCCCCCCTACAGTGGTATCAGTTCGGCTACTTGATTTGCTCATTGATTTCTGAAGACCGATGAACTCTCTGTTCCCCCCTACAGTGGTATCAGTTCGGCTACTTGATTTGCTCATTGTCTGTCCGCTCTACCTATGTAAGTTGCTCGGCACTCACACTAGAACTGATAAATGCAGTTTGATTTGGTGTACGGGGACAGTGAGTCTTTTACAGATGGAGAAGGTGGTGTGGTGGTTTTTATCTGATCATTGATTCAGATATAGGTTACTGCTTCTGTCTGACAAGACAGTGGTCAAGGTTCTTTCCCTAGCAGGGGCAACATTATTTTTCCGTCCAAGTGGGCTCGGGTGTAGAACCAGCCTTATAAAAATGGGTACCAGACAATGTTTAGAATTGTGCGGAATGGAGCGAGCACGCGAGCAACCAAACGAACTTTTATTTTTAAAAGTTTAAAACTGGGTAAGCTGTCCCGTCTAAAATTCTGCCCTTCTTATCTCTCTGCTCACATACATTATTCACACATCACCTATGAGGCTAATCTTTAACAACAAGAATAATATGAATATATGTATCAGCAGATTCAGTACCATGCAAACATGTAGGTTTCCACCAAGCATGGTGCACAATCAAATGAAGAAGTTTCATCATGTAAGTTTCCATGCACTGAGCATTACAACTGAGGAAGATAACGCGAAACGAAACAAATGACACGATGACGCTAGTATGGCTTTATCACCGTTCTGCCCATATGGGAGGTCACATGTGGCGATATATCACCGTTCTGCCCATATGGGAGGTCACATTTGGCGATGTATAGGATATATTTTTAATGACTGTGCAATGTTTTTAAAAAATATGCCAGCCCACATTTTGTATTCCCCTCTGTAAACTTCATGCAACATAATAGGTAAATACAAAACTTGGACCGGTAATATTTTCAAACACTGCACAGTCACTAAAATTATACCCCTTACTATCCTTCGGCACTGTATCAGTTAACACGCATTGGAAACATGCAACAATAATTAACGACTCATTAATACTAATATTTACGATACAGGAAAGGCGATGAGGAAGAGAAATGGTAATCTCACCTCATAATTCGAGGCCTAGGTAGATGTGAAGGTTTAACATTTGTCACCACAATGGCAATATCCGCTGTGGGGCGAACTTAACCTTTATTACGGCCAAATGACGAAAACGCCTCAATGATAGCATATGTGTGCCTAGACGCAAGGCCGATTGGTTGATTGCAGGGTTGGTTAATTGGTTTGCTGATTATTTAGTTGATTATTTGATTGGCTGGCTGGTACATTGGTTGGTTGGTTGATTGGTTTGTGATCAGCTGGACTGGACATTTGGATGGCTGGTTCTTGGTTGGTTGGCTGGTGGGTTGGTTGGTTGGCTGGTGGGTTGGTTGGTTGGCTGGTGGGTTGGTTGGTTGGCTGGTGGGTTGGTTGGCTGGTGGGTTGTTTGACTGGCTGGTGTGTTGATTGGTTACCTGGCGGGTTGTCTGGTGGGTTGGTCGGTTAATTTATTGGTTGAGACTCCACTGGAATACTGTGCGTGTTTACCCCATGCCCAATGCATTGTTGTTAAGGCCGTCGCCCAGTGATCAAGAGTTCGAACGCCATCGAGACAGAGCTTATTCTTGTCTTTTAAAATGTTCATCTGTTAATTCCAGGTCGACCCAGTAACTAGACTTGGGGAAGTGGAAGACTTGTGTTTAAGAAGAATGCCTAGAATATCGTGAGCAGAGAACTCAACAAACTCTTTGGAACTGACAGCTGTAGGTGTTACAAGACCGTTCATTCAAAACAATGAAGGGAAAGACACATGAAATGAGCCTTCTGCGGGAAAATAATTGGTAAGGGAGGTGGAGGAAGTCAGAGAAAAATGAAGAAGGAGGAGGAGGAGAAACAGGAGGAGAAGAAGAAGAAGAAGAAGAAGAAGAAGAAGAAGAAGAAGAAGAAGAAGAAGAAGAAGAAGAAGAAGAAGAAGAAGAAGAAGAAGAAGAAGAAGAAGAAGAGGACGACGAGGACGAGAAGGAGCAGGAGGAGAAGGAAAACAAGTAGAAGAAGAAGAATAAGTCTCGACTACATGTGGTGCGATTTTTAAGCCAAGTTTGGTGCTAGTTTGGAGCCAAATCTGTGGCAATCGTTAGGCCAAAGTTTATACGATTTTAGAAGCGACTTAAAATGGGACACTGTAAAAGTAAAAGACCCATTTTACACTCGTGGACACTATTAGGTATATGGTGTTAGTCCCATATTTTCACAGACCAGTCGGCACTGGAGAAATGATGTGGTCAATATCACGCCGACCTCCTTTTATTCCCAAGTCATGCCCTGGTACCTTTTATGAGCTGGGTCGACATGTGATAAAAGTAAACAAACAAACAACACATTTTCTTTTTCTTCGTTCCTCATTCGCGCCACATCTAGTTTTGCACGTAACGATCAGTGTGTCCCACTTTCACATGCTTTTGTGTACGGTTTGCTTTCTCTAGACTAGTGGTTCTCAATCTTTTTTGGCCCATGCATCCCTTCACCATATGTTCAGAACATCACCTCCCCCCCTTTTTTTCGTATTTCCTCCCTATAAATGCTCCCCTCCCCCTTCCTTACATAGTATACGTAAAAATGGAAGCTAAATTTAATAACACATACTAGAACAACTCTAGACGTCTACCTAAAACGTGATTTGCGGGTCTACTTACATTATAAAACGAATTTCAGAAGGGTGGAAGTACAGAACCATAAAGTATGGAGGGAAAAAAACAATAGCAAGTAATCTGTTCTTGTATTAACGTGATCTTGAAATAATATTAACCCCCCCCCCCCCCCTTGTAACCCTAAAATCTCCGGGGGGGGGGGGGGATTCCCACACCGATTGAGAACTACTGCTCTAGACAGATTTCGTCCAAGGTAGCGGACTTTATCTGCCCGCAGGTAGATTTTCTCTGCCCGGGCAGTAGCCTGAAGGCCTGCTCTCTGCAATTTCTAACTGCAGTGGGATGTTTAACGTGCGCAACTTGTACAACTTGTACATGCAGTTTCCTGTTCTTCGCCCTTATACGAGAGAGATAGGTGTCTTATCTCACCACCCAAGAGATCAGGGCATACATGTCGGATCATTATATATACACACATACATTTACAGTCAGGTCTCAGTCAGATATGACTAAGCTACCGTATGACAATAGAAGGTAATATCTGCTTTCTGTTAGCGCCAAATGTTGCGATGCGCTCACCAAACTCGACAACGCACATTGTGGCAACGGCTTCGGGCGGAAGAGCGCAATAGGGGTGGGGGGGGGGGAGGTTACACGTCTTATCCTAGTAAGTGCGAAGAAATACAACCTAAAGACTTAATGTCATGGCAGGGCAGTCCAGGCCCTAAGCCTTGGTCGGTAACTGGTCTAGGATAGAAGCTCCGACAGGCTTTGTGCTATGGAGAGGTATAATGACATTGCTTTGCTGATTCCGCAGCTTCTGCAGCTTGCTTTGCTACAGACGTATTGTTGTTACCTTTCCTCTGGAGTAAACTAGGCAGGCCGAGAGAGGGATCATGCTGCATGGGCAACACATGGTCTCTAAATTCAGCCCGGGCTTTGTGCTATGGAAAGGTATATCTCCATTTTACAAACTATCGTCTGTCAAGACGACAAGGTGCCAATCATTATATACATAAAACACATTTTTATTCTCCCGCGTTCTCGCTCATATATTCATATCTGACAGTTATTGCAAAAAATATTTAAGTAATCTACCAGCTATCACATATGAAATCATGACTAATGTAAAGAGTGAATAATCGGCTAAAATCAACAATGCGATACATCGTACAGGTGCAGACAACTCGAATCAACAGATCATACCCGGGCGCCGAAAAGCTCACCTGCACGTGCAGGGGGTAACTTGAGAGCACAACCAGGCGCGGGTAGATAGAAAGCACAGGGTTAGACTTTCCAGAGAATAAAAAGAGCGTTAACAAGGCGGAGAGAACTAATAATGGAAAGACGGGTATACAGGCATTTGTCATTGGTTGAACGAACCTCGTGTTTCAGCCAGCTAAGAAAACAGCGAAATATAAACATGACGAGTGTAAACCCATTTTATCACAGGTCTAGAGGGCAAGGCACGTTTGGCTGGCAGGCCGCATTAAAACTGCAGCATTCCAGTTAATTTCTGTTATTCGCGTGGGCCATTTAAACTATGGTTAGTTGAATCGCTTCGTGACTGAGTAGCAGCAGAAACGTTTACACGTGCGGGAGTTCTTCTCCGACTTCTTCGTGCCTCTGTCGAAGCAACTGCGTCGCACACAATTGAATTATGTACCTAAAAGGTCAGTGTGTCCGACTTCAGCATGCATTTGTTTACGGGCTGCTCCCTCTAGATAGACCCCATCCAAGTCTGCGGGTTCTAACTGCCCGTGGGTCACACACAAAAATGATTATATGTCCTTTGTAGGACGTTGCAACCACCTCACACCTATATTGTCCGTTTGTAATTTACTACGCAATGTTTCGTTCAGTAGTTTATTATTTTCTATGAGAGTCAGGTCTTAGTCAAAAATGATTGAGCTACCTTAAGACAGTAGGAACACAGGGATGCATATACTCTATGAATGTTGGACAAAGGGTTGTATATACTGTATGAATGTTGGACAAAGGGATGTACCTACTGTAAACATGTTTGATATAGGGATGTATATACTTGTACTGTACGAAAGTTGTTTCATATGGATGCATATACTGTATGAATGTTGGACAAAGGGTTATATCTACTGTATGGATGTTGGACAAAGGGTTATATCTACTGTATGGATGTTGGACAAAGGGGTGTACCTACTGTATACACGTTTGATTTAAGGATGTACCTACTGTATACATGTTTGGTGTATGGATGCATATACTGTATGAATGTTGGACAAAGGTTTGTTTCTACTGTATGAATGTTGGACAAATGTTTGTATCTAATGTATGAATGTTGGACAAGGGAGTATGATTACCGTATGAATGTGTGTCTAACTAATTTACATACTGTTAGAAACTGCAAACATCGCTGCATGTCCTCTCTCTCTCTCTCTCTCTCTCTCTCTCTCTCTCTCTCTCTCTCTGTGTGTGTGTGTGTGTGTGTGTGTGTGTGTGTGTGTGAGAGAGTATGTATGCACGTAAGCATCTTATGGTGCAAACAATTCTAGATTAAGCTCGAGAGAAGATCCCCCTATCCGAATCCGCATCTCCCCAACCGCCAGCTAAAATGCAACAATCTAAGATCGGCTTGTCACATTCTGTACATGTCCTGCACACGACGTGAGGTCACCGAGTAAATGCGTTGCATGTCTGATGCATGCATCAGTTCTGGGCTGTGTTGTTGTACAAAGCTGTCTTTCCGTTCTCTTTGCGCGGAGACTGGGAATGTGGGGAAGCACCTGAGACTAATTACTGTATTCCATTAATACCCGAATTCACTCTGCGCCAAGTAACGTGATTTCTCCGTAGACTGTTGAGAATCCCATGGATGCCAAAGGATCTCATTAATGGCGATGAAGTTCATGGACGGCTAAAGAACCCCGTGGCAGCGAAGAACGCTTTGGACTCCTAAGAACTCCAAGAACGTCTAAGAACTCTATGGACGGCTAAGAACTCCATGGACGCCTAAGAACTCAGTTGACGACTAAGAACTCAATGGACGACTAAGAACTCAATTGACGGGGAACTAAAGAACAGCTAAGAACTCCATGGACGTCTAAGACCTCCATAATCGTATAAAAACTCCACTGACGGCGAAGAACTCCATGGTCGTATAAGAACTCCAATGATAGCTAAGAACTTCATGGACGGCTAAGAACTCCATGGACGGCTAAGAACTCCATGGACGGCTAAGATTGATTGATTGATTGATTGATTTAGGAATCGACATCACAGCATTCGGGGCATTCCCATAAGCGCTCCGCCCCCATCCTCAGCAGTCAGCGAAGAGTTCCAACACCAATAGTACCAGTAGCAATCTGATTATATGTCCGTCTAGCCTATCCTCTGAGCGTTGAGCGTCGGCCAGATCCCCTCGTCACTCCTCGCTGTCTCATTCTTGCCAGATTATGGTAATCCATTTGCTCCTCCAAGGTGTACGCATGCTCCCACAAGGCCGCAACCACGTCTGCCTTGTCATGTATCAATACCCCACCAAGTTCTGCAGAGCCAGCCAATCTGTCCACCTGTTAATTTCCCAGCACCCCGGCATGCCCCGGAGAAAAGATCCAGGCGATGCTTGTCACCCGTGACCTCCGAAGCGAAGCAAACCACTCCGCACGAAGCCTGCCCGTCCTTCATGGACGGCTAAGAACTCCATGGAAGGTAAGAACTCCATGGAAGATAAGAACTCCATGGACGTCTAAGACCTCCATGGTCGTATAAAAACTCCATGGACGTCTAAGACCTCCATGGACGGCTAAGAACTCCTTGGACGGCTAAGAATTCCATGGACGGCTAAGAACTCCAGGGAAGATAAGAACTCCATGGACGTCTAAGACCTCCATGGTCGTATAAAAACTCCATGGACGTCTAAGAACTCCATGGACGTCTAAGAACTCCTTGGACGGCTAAGAATTCCATGGACGGCTAAGAACTCCATGGACGGCTAAGAACTCCATGGACGGCAAAGAACTCCATGGACGGCAAAGAACTCCATGGACGGCTAAGAACTCCATGGAAGGTAAGAACTCCATGGAAGGTAAGAACTCCATGGATCCTAAGAACCCCATAGAAAGTAAAAACTCCATGGAAGGTAAGAACTCCATGGATCCTAAGAACCCCATGGAAGGTAAGAACTCCTTGGACGTCTAAGACCTCCATGGTCGTATAAAAACTCCATGGACGTCTAAGAACTCCTTGGACGGCTAAGAATTCCATGGACGGCTAAGAACTCCATGGACGGCTAAGAACTCCATGGAAGGTAAGAACTCCATGGAAGGTAAGAACTCCATGGATCCTAAGAACCCCATGGAAGGTAAGAACTCCATGGATCCTAAGAACCCCATGGAAGGTAAGAACTCCATGGATCCTAAGAACTCCATGGAAGATAAGAACTCCATGGACGTCTAAGACCTCCATGGTCGTATAAAAACTCCATGGACGTCTAAGAACTCCTTGGACGGCTAAGAATTCCATGGACGGCTAAGAACTCCATGGACGGCTAAGAACTCCATGGAAGGTAAGAACTCCATGGATCCTAAGAACCCCATGGAAGGTAAGAACTCCATGGAAGGTAAGAACTCCATGGATCCTAAGAACCCCATGGAAGGTAAGAACTCCTTGGACGGCTAAGAACTCCATGGACGGCTAAGAACTTCATGGAAGGTAAGAACTCCATGGAAGGTAAGAACTCCATGGACGGCTAAGAACTCCATGGACGGCTAAGAACTCCATGGAAGGTAAGAACTCCATGGAAGGTAAGAACTCCATGGAAGGTAAGAACTCCATGGATCCTAAGAACCCCATGGAAGGTAAGAACTCCATGGAAGGTAAGAACTCCATGGAAGGTAAGAACTCCATGGATCCTAAGAACCCCATGGAAGGTAAGAACTCCATGGAAGGTAAGAACTCCATGGAAGGTAAGAACTCCATGGATCCTAAGAACCCCATGGAAGGTAAGAACTCCATGGAAGGTAAGAACTCCATGGATCCTAAGAACCCCATGGAAGGTAAGAACTCCTTGGACGGCTAAGAACTCCATGGACGGCTAAGAACTCCATGGACGGCTAAGAACTCCATGGAAGGTAAGAACTCCATGGACGGCTAAGAACTCCATGGACGGCTAAGAACTCCATGGAAGGTAAGAACTCCATGGATCCTAAGAACCCCATGGACGAGCTAAGATCACCACAGACGGCTAAGAACACCTTGGAAGCGTTAAGATTACATTGGACGGTTAAGAACACCATGAATAGCTGAGAATCCTATAGATGACCAGAAGCCACACAAACGGCTAAACGACCTCAGTGGACGGCGAAGAACGCTATGGCCATCTAAGAACTTCATGGACGTCTAAGAACTCCATGGACAGCTGAGAACTCCATGGACAGCGAAGAACTCCATGCTTGGCTAAGAACTTCTTACACGTCTAAGAACTCCATAGTCGCTTAGATCACCAATGACGCGTTATTACCAACATGGACGGCGAAGAATTCCACAGACTAGGAACTTATGAACGGCTAAAAACGCTATAGATGACTTCAAATCCCGTATATACATGCGACTGTACGTCAATTCACGAGACTATTTAAAACAGGCCCGAGGATTTCCCAATAAGAAGAACCGCAGACCATATAAAACAACACGGCAACCACTAATAGATTCCTGCTGATTGTTCTGTGGGAAACGGCGCAGTTGACATGCAGACAACAGCAGTCACACAGAAAGAACAGACTCGCCGCGGGATTTCACTGGAAGAAACAAAGTCACTCAACAAGAGAAGGTACAGCAATGTCGGAATTAGAGAATGAGCAGCAATTAAGTGGCCGCAGGGTTTAACTGATTCAGTGCCAAACAAACCAAAAGAAAGAAAGAAAAAACAAGGTTTGGGTCAAACATGGTACACAATCAAATGATCAAGTATTATAATGTAAATTTATGTTTAATGAGCACTGAAATTGCGGAAGACCAAATAACACGATGACTCTAGTAAAGCGATATATCGTCTTTCTCTCCAAATTAGAAATCAATGTTTGGTGATATATTATCCTTCAGCACTGAATCAGTTAATAATCTTGCAATTAAACTTCCGGTAGTGTGGTCGTTCCCTACACCGGTCAGTTGTGGGGTAGTTCCCTACATCGGTCAGTTGTGAGATCGCTCCCTACATCGGTCAGATGTGGGGTCGTTCCCTACACCGGTCAGTTATGGGGTCGTTCCCTACATCGGTCAATTGTGGGGTCGTTCCCTACACCGGTCAGTTGCGGGGTCGTTCTCTACACCGGTCGGTTATGGGGTCGTTCCCTACACCTGTCAGTTGTGGGGTCGTTCCCTACACCGGTCAGTTGGACTTCAATGTTGACTTTTCGTTCAGCAAGTAATGGCAAACTGAACTGACACCTCGCCGTCTTTATTGATGATAGTTTTTACATTGTGCTTCAAAAACGGCATCCGTACAAAACCTGGGCTGAATTGAAAATGTGTTGCCCATGCATCATGATCCGTCTCTCATTCTGCCTAGTTTGCCCCAGAAGAAAGATAACGCCAATACATGTAGAACAAGACAAGCTGTAGAAGCAGCAGGATCAGCAAGGCAATACTCTAACTGTCCGCCTGTCGTAGCTTCGATCTTAGACCAATTGTCGGCCAAGGATTAGGTCCTGGTCTGCCCTGCCATGATATTTAGTCTTTAGGATAATACTGGCAAACTAGTGAACGTAAAGGTGCCTAGAAATCAGTCTGGGATTGATCGCAATGTCCTGTAAAGGATATGCCATTAAAATAAATCTCTTCATAACACGAGACAGAAGAGAAAAATGATCATTTTATCCACTGTAGATAAACCCGTCTCTACCGAACTAACGCGTACACTCTAACCAATGCACTTGCCAAAATGGCTCCCAGACTCCGGTGTGACCCACGGGATGGATGTGGAAGAGAATGTGTGGGGCTGTATCGACAACTTCCTGCTGACCATTAGGTTCAATATAGCAATCAGATCCCTATGTGTAGGTTGTCCAGCAAAGAAAACAGATCGATGAAGGAGGAAGATGGGAGGGGGGGGGGGGAGAATTGAAGAAGAAGAAGTAGTAGTAGTAGTAGTAGTAGTAGTAGTAGTAGTAGTAGTAGTAGTAGTAGTAGTAGTAGTAGTAGTAGTAGTAGTAGTAGTAGTAGTGGTGGTGGTGGTGGTGGTGGTGGTGGTGGTTAGAAGAATAAGAAGAAGGGGCGGGAGGAAGTGGAAGAAGAAGACGAAGAAGAAAAAATACGAGGGGGGAGAGAAGGATAGAAGAAGAAGAAGAAGAAGAAGAAGAAGAAGAAGAAGAAGAAGAAGAAGAAGAAGAAGAAGAAGAAGAAGAAGAAGAAGAAGAAGAATTGAATGCACATCAATTGCGAGCACAATGTAGTTGAGAAAGAGTTTCGTATTGAACGAGTTAATAGTTTCCAATTATCTATCCAAATGTAAGTCCACAGAAGAAATGTTAAAGTTCTCTATTTTGACTGGCCATGTAGAAACAAAACGATGCCATTTTCCCCTAATGCTACTTACAGATTTATTTAAAAACCCCGCCTTGGTTTACAAAATGTGCTTTTAAACACGGCCAAGCATTTCTCCGGTTGTGTTTATAGACCTGACTGAAAGTCTTGCTCGCGACCACTTAGAAATGTTTTTAACGGAACTCGACACCAAGCTCGGCACTTTACCCGTTGAGGATGTAGAAATCCCTGACGTACTCGCATGTTTGTGTACAAGTGCCTCCAGTCTTGCTGTTTTTTTGGCAGCGAGTGATGCCAGGGTTGTTATTCTTCTCGTTCTATCAAATGCTTGCTTTCTTGTTCATAATTCTTGTATCATTCGTCTTACTTATCCTGCCTTGCAATATAGAGATATCTTACAATGTTGTTTAGCCTTTCCTCGTCTAAATTGGGGTACTGAGGTACATTACAGTCTTGTGCAATCTTTCTACATTAGGATTAAAAGGTAAATTGCAGACTTGTTTAGTCATTCCTATTCTACCCTTGAATGTAGAGGTACATTACAGATTGTTTAGTCATTCCTATTCTACCCTTGAATGTAGAGGTACATTACAGATTGTTTAGTCATTCCTATTCTACCCTTGAATGTAGAGGTACATTACAGATTGTTTAGTCATTCCTATTCTACCCTTGAATGTAGAGGTACATTACAGATTGTTTAGTCTGTCCTCTTTTACCCTGGGCTATAGAGGAATATTACAGACTTGTTTAGTCATTCCTCTTTTACCTGGGGTGTAGAGGTACCTTATAGTCTTGTTTAGTCTTTCCTTTTCCGCCCTTGGATGTAGATGTACCTGACAGACTTAATGTCTACCCCGTGTTTATATGTTGTGATTTGTGTATTTGTTTACTGATGAAGGTTAATCGCCGCTATGTCCAATGTTTTCAGATATTGTATTCCGTAAAGCAGCATTTCCTGCTCCCTGGCGAAGGAGTTACAGACGCAATTTGTAATCCCGCATACCCGCATTCAAAACACAGCTGTGGGCGATTTGGCAACAGACCACCTTACATTGGTATTTTACGAAATGGTATGGGTGTCGGTCTTTTAGAAAGCAATGGCAAACTACTGAACGTAAACATGCCCAGGATTCACGAACAGCCAAAGAAATGCTGGGGTTGACTGCTATGTCCAGTAAAGGATATGCAAGAAATTTACTTAAAGTAACATTACTTTGTGTTACTATATATTGTTCAAAGGCATTTATGCGCTGCTCAGCTTGTTCCACAGGCGTGTGTTGCAACCGGAAAGATGCATGCTCTTAAAAATCTAATACCGAAAGCTTGCTGAGTGGATATCGTCTGCAGACTGACCGTTCCTGGTTTTTGCGAGGAGCGGACCGTGGCGAACGAAATGCCCAATACATGGAAGTGAAGAATTAAAGCAGCCATGTGCATGACGTGTCGACTCCTTGGGTGAGCCCAGTACCAGAGCGCTATGTGTCGGCTCTGCAATTATGGAAGCATCGTTGGATGGCGGATACTGCCTTCCATTGAGGGCTGCTCGTGAAGTCTTCGACCGTTCTAACTTGACCAGCTAGGATGTGGACGACACCACAACAGAAAAAGTCGAATGTCCCAATTCAATTACGTCTGAAAAAACACTCCGGATGAACTAAGAAGAAGAAGAAAAAGTCTTATTTTCGTAGTTCTCTCTGTCCTACGCCACAATTTATTCAGCTGTTTTAGTTTGTGAATAGCAATAGATATTCGTCTTTTAATGTCCTTCACTGTGTCAACATTGTTGGTAATTAATGAGTTATTCGAAATTTTTTACTACCTTTAATTTTTCCTTATTAATATGAGGGCAAGTCAATAAGTAAGTACCACAGTTGTGTGGGATGGCAGGTAAATGTAGTTGGTGTTTTCTACAGGTGTCAATAGGTGACAGCAACATCGAACTTTATATTCCCGTTCGTCATGTGGCGCTAGATGTCTCATGCGTATGTGCAGCGCATAAACAAAATGGCGACTGTACTTACGGAGTGCACAACGAAAGAGCAACGTGCTGTTGTGCGTTTTTTTTTTTTTGTGGGCAAAAGGATTGCCTGCAAAGGAGATTCATAAGGAAATGCTTCCTGTTTATGCTGACAAATGTTTGTCCCGTAAAGCGGTACGTAATTGGGAAGAAAAATTTTCTCAAGGACGCTCTAAAATTGTTGATGAAATCCGATCTGGTCGTCCTGTTGAGATTGCAACAGAAGCATCCGTGCAGCGAGAAGAGGAGATGATTAGAGGAAAGGTGACAATGTGAATTCTGAATCGTACTGTGAAGTTCTATCGATGTTTCATGATGCAATTCAAACAAAACGTTCAGGACTGCTGACTAGAGGAGTGTTGCTTCTTCATGACAATGCCAGACCACATACGGCTCGATTAACTCAGGAGAAAATTAACCAACTAAGGTGGGAAGTTCTAGACTTTGCCCCTACCGATTTCCACCTTCTTTGGTCCACTGAAAACTCACCTTGGAGGGAGACATTTCGCGAATGACGCCGAAGTTCAATGTGAAGTGAAAACGTGGTTTATAAAACAGAGCACGCAGTTCTATGCGGCCGGATTGGGAGGACTGATAAAACGATGGGATACGTGCATCAATGTTGGTGGAAATTATGTTGACAAATAAAGGGACAATGTATGTATAAAAATAAACTCGGTTCAAGTTGTTATCATATTTAGTTATTTGTCTACATCCATTTGTGATTTACTTATTGACTTCCCCTCGTTTGTGTGTTTGTGTGTGCGCGCGCGTGCGTGCGTGCGTGCCTGCGCGCGAGCGCGAGCTTATATATATATCTTTCTCCATAGTAGTTTTACCTGTATGCATTATCTTTATTTTTGCTATGTTAAGATATAAGTTGTGCTGTATGCATTACCTTTGTTTTTGCTATGTTAAAGATATAAGTTGTGATTTTAACTATTCTTTTGGGTTGAGGTTTTTAGTTTTTCTATATCATTATGTGATGTGGATAGTAATAATGCATCATCAGCATATCGAATCTCTGGTATTTCATGACCACCGGGCATCACATTACTCCTTACTTATATTATTTCTGCCATTTCTCATTATATTTTCGGCGTACAGGTTAAACAAATAATGGGACAGCACACAGCCCTGACGGAATCCCAGCTTGATGTCAAACGAGGAATCCCTGCTTGATGTCAAACCAGTCTGATGTCTCGCCATCTATTCTACTTTGCTGGTCTAGATAGATCATTTTTATGAGTGGTGGAAAGCCCATTTTCCTCATGATTTTCCAGTTTCTGATGTACATAGTCAGACAAGTTTACATTAAATTCTCTACACTTCTCTATTATTAAACGCATGCTGAGTATTGACTACTAATTCTACTTCATTATGTGAACATATCACAACTGATTACGGAAGTTAGAATGTGTGTGTGTGTGTGTGTGTGTGTGTGTGTGCCTGTGTGTGTGTGTGTGTGTGTGTGTGTGTGTGTGTGTGTGTGTGTGTGTGGCGCTCGCTCGCTTTGAACTCAAGCATAGTCCATAACGTGCTATTACTCCTAGTTCACGAGACTGATGTTTGTGTGTGGATTAGCTGTCCCTATTACCAGTGTCCCTCGCCTTCAGGAGAATCCACTCCGACTTAACGTATTTGTAATTTACGTCCCCAAGTCAAGGACGAGAAGTCAACATTTTAGTCCAACTGGCCAGTGTCGGGGTTGAACCCGCTATCTCGGCATTAGCACACCGGATGTTTAAGAACGAACTCTGTTATCCTTTCGGCCATACTGCCCCCCCCCCCCTTTTTTTCCCCCGATGTTAGATACTGGCTGTCAAGATTTATTTGGGAGTGTTATGAAGAGAGAGATATACACACACGCGTGAGAAATGTATAAATATCTGCAAACTTGACTGGGGAAATACCAGGAGGACATATTTCTTCTTCTATTTGTCCACGTAGAATCAGCCCATGCCTGCACATTTGTTTCCTTGTGGACTGCACCGTCTTCTGTTTGGTGATTTCTTGGCAGGTTTACGTTCAGTAGTTTGCCATTGCGTTCTGAACGACCGGCACTCATACTATTGTACGGCGGCCTGCTTTCAAATAAACATGATTTACTAGACAACTCTTACGTTCAATAGTTTTCAAATGTTTTCTGAACGACCGACGCCCATATCATCGAAATCGACGCAAGGCGGTCTGTTTGAAATCGACTGTAGCGAATTTCGAACTCTCCTCAAAGACCCCTCCGTCATACACCGCAAGGTACTATATTGGCAGTAAATGACAGTTTCTGGGTGTGCGAGGAATTGTAATCGCGTTCACTGATCCCAAGCCACAGCACATACAATACAACTTACGAATAAAATAAAGGCTTGTGTGCAAACAGAATGAAACCAGGCAGCCAACCCCGTCTCGACTTTACATGTTCATAATGTATTAGGCCGGAGGGCAACCTGGTCGAATGGACAATAGCCATTGTTATTAAACATCCGGTGTGCTGATGCCGAGGTAGCGGATTCAACCTCTATACCGGTCAGTTGGACTAAAATGTTCAATTCTCGTCCTTGACTTGGGAATGGAAATTACAAGTATATTGTGTTTGTTAATGACTGTGCAATTGTTTGAAATTATTGCCGGTCCAAGTTTTGTATTTACCTATTATGTTGCATGAACTTTACAAAGGGTGAATGCAAAACTTGGACCGGCAATATTTTCAAACACTGCAGTCATTAAAATACACCCTATACCTCTGAAGCAGCAGTAGGTTCACCTGATGGCGAGGGAGACTTGGTAATAAGGAAAACTAATCCACACGTACAAATCAGACATGTGCACTAGAAGTAGTAGCACTGTAGGGACTACACTTGAGTTCAAAGCCATGATACGCAAACAAGACTATTGTCTATATTTGTATTGACCTCATCATCATGTTGCAGAACGTGGCCCTCACCACGACCCGCCGAAAAGATGCTCGTCGCCTGCCGCTGGCATGTCGTCAGTGTACCGTGCAAAACGTCGTGCTGGGAGACCCTCCCTTTTCTCCAAGGCAGCGTCTCCCTTCCATCACTCTTCTATCCACATCTCTATGACACTTAACTTGGTCACAGTATTTCAGTTTCCGAGGTACAGAGTGTATTTTTAATGACTGTGCAGTGTTTGAAAATATTGCCGGTCCAAGTTATGTATTTACCTATTATGTTGCATAAACTTTACAGAGGGTGAATAAAAAAACGTGGACCGGCAATATTTTCAAACACTGCACAGTCATTAAAAATGCTCCCTATAGAACGCTTTTTGTGAACCGAATCGGCCCATAACTCACATGTGTATGTTGCCACAGTAAATGTGTTTGTCCTCAAATATTTTACTTACTTTGTATCGCTTGTGGTGTGCCATAGATTCGTAATACTTTTTAACTTCTGCATCGCTATGCTTAGTCTCATGCCCCCCCCCCCCCCCCCCCACACACACACCCAATATAATTTACCTTGGTCTATATTTCTCTTCTCTCTTTCAGGTCTGCCTCTATTTCGTTTGCCCTGCGCTTTCCAGAGAAAAGACTATCTGGTGTCACAAGGAAACAGATTTTCTCAATGTGTGTCCTATTCCAACGGAGGGTGTGTAGCCGAGTTCCTTTTGTACAATACAGACAGCACCTTCCCCGACAGCTACAACAGGGTTCAGTCTTCCCACCAACGCGCGTGCGTGCGCGCGCGCGCGCGCGAGAGAGAGAGAGAGAGAGAGAGAGAGAGAGAGAGAGAGTAGTAGTAGTAGTAGTAGTAAGAGTAAGGCAAGGAAATAAATCATGGTCAACTGTAAGATTAAAGACGGACGGCAAGATCGTGATCAACTGTAAGATTAACGAAGGAAGGCATGGAAATGAATCATGATGAACTGTAAGACTAACGACCGAAGTCAATAAAGGAAATCGTGATCAATTGTAAGACTAACAGCGGAAGCCAAAACAGGAAATCATGATCAACTGTAAGACTAACGACAGAAGAGAAGGCAATAAATTATGATCAACTATAAGATTAACGTTAGAAGACAAGAAAGAAAATCACAATCAACCATAAGGCCCAGGCAGGAAGGTAGGAAGGGAAATCACGATCGGCCGTAGGAAATCAAGAGTTCGTTAGTTTCGGGGTAGGCTTGTTGTTTGACATTCGGGTATCTCGTCTCAACCGGTAGAGATAAGCAAGTGCACAAGCCATGACCAAGCAATGTGTAGCTTCCCTGGTCGTTTGTCAGTAGGGAGGACACGACTGACTGTACAGGTGGAGTGTCAGGTTATGAGGTATGTGAGCCGGTCGCTCAGAAAGTAATAGCAAACTACTGAGCGTAATCTTGCCAAGAAATCAACAATCAGCTAAAAGATCCTGGTGTTGACAGCGATGTCCTGTAAAGGATATGCGAAAAAAGGTAATATGTCTTACTGGCAGTGAGACGAGTATGTAGATAAGTAGGTAGGTAGGTAAGTAATTAGGTTAAAATTTTAGTTGCATATCCTTTACAGGGCGTATCCAACTCCAGCGTTTTGTGTATGGCTGTTTGTGATTTCTTGGCAAGTTTACGTTCAGTCGTTTGCCATTGCTTTTTGAACGACTGGCACTCATAACTTTGTAGGAAACCAACGCAAGGCAGTCTGCTTCCAAATCACCGGCAGCTGTGTTTCGAACGCGGTATGCAATATTACGAATTGCATTCGTAACTCCTTCGCCACAGTAAGTGGGTAGGGAGGTAGGTAAGAAAATATAAACGTAGATAGTGTTGGATAAATAGTTGATGGCTCAACCCCAAAGAGATAAAGGATCCTCAGTTCCTCTTTCTCAACTCAATGTGATCCTGCCCGTTAAAATTAATTTAGCTGTTACTGGCTCAATGATTTGAGACCATTAAATAGAGTTTTGGAGAACCAAGGAATACCTCAAGGAAAACAATGAAATTTTAACTGAGTATCCGAAATATCCTTAGGGTGGTTCCTGGTCTCTCCTATACCAACTAAATAATTAATCTAGAGCAGTGTTTCCCAATCTTTTTTGTACTGTGCCCCACCTAAGCCTTTCTAAAATTCTTATTCCCCCCCCCCCCCTCCCCCCAACATACGCATCATTTTTAATATTCAAAAATTGAAATGTTCTCCAAAGAAACTTTAAATTTATTTTTTTTTTGGAGGGCTCACGGTTGGGCCAGAGCTGTGTGTCGGGTGAATTTTTTTTTTGTTTGTTTTTGTTTTTGTTTGGGGGGGGGGGGGGGGTGTGTTGGCGGTTACCAGATAAGCTGGTTCCCCTGCCTCCCCCTTTTTTGTGTGGACCCTTAGTCTCATTGTAAGCTATTGCCCACAGTGGTCCACCAGACCCACATTTAAGGTGAAGATATGTGATGGGTTTTTATTTCATCATCCCGGCCCCCAACCAGACCAGGCGCACTATTGGGGGGAGAGCAGCAAATGCACTCGATCCTAGCCAAAGGACTGATAATCGCTAGGAAATTATTGAGCAAACGCAGTAAGTAAATTTTCAAAACATGTAATGGAGAACTGAAATTCAAGTACAAAATAATTTTAATGAAGAGATTTTTCTATATTATTTTAATTATTAGTAATTATTTAAATTTAGTGAGATCCTTGCGCTTGATGCTTGCTGCAAAGAGATGTTATGTCAGGTTCCAGTTTAGTTAATTTCATTCTCAAGTCTCCCCGTTTTGTTTTATCCAGCCGATTTCTTCCATTTTCGAATTTGCCCCTTAACAATCGAATTGCCCCCCTTAACAATGGAATTCCCCCCTGTGGGGCGTGGGCCCCACATTGGGAAACACTGATCTAGAGTGATTGCTTACAACAATTTTACTATGACAAGAGAACTCTCAAAAGAGAAAATAACCCGTAATGTTCATCATTTATTATATATAAATAGGGCTATATAATATAATATATATTGGGGCTATATATATAAATGGATTATACATGTAACAACATACAACAATCAATGCAGTACAATTACAAGATTATTTACATATTCATCTCTATCTAATTATGTATCTCCTGGCTGTGCCACTGTATCATATAATGTCCCCAGTGCTGTATCCGTTCTTAATTATGATTATTGGGCCTCTTCTGCTGGCCTATTTATAATCTGTGGAAGCAAACTGGGTACACCCTGGTTGGTCTCCCATCCAGTTCTTGGATCTCGGTAGCATTCAGTCAGCGAACACTATGTTCATATTCAGTCAGTGTAGACTATGTTCATGAGTGTTATTTTTTGTGTTTCCAGGTTAGATTTAATATGGCTCACGGCTTTTCTCCCCGTTTTACCTAGACTAAAGGATATGTGATACCTGTCCTGGAAGGGTGGAGAAAATTTGCAGGAAGTTGCTGTGGAATAGTATTTGGCCTCACTATCTCAGCTGTCCCACTCAGTTAAGTGGCTACTGCATTCAGTCAAGCTGCTACTACTACTTTCACAAAACCAGGTCTGGATCTATCTGAGTATGACCACTACCTCATTTCAATTAAATGACTTTACACACATGTCCACCACAGATATCAGGTCTTCGAATTTGGTGGAGTTTCCAAATAAACTGGCTGCTGGTTTCTGGTCCTTCAATTCTCTTTAGGCTTTACTAACATGTTCTTCGTGAATGAAAAAGCTACCATTTTCCGCAGACACAGGTGGCAACGAGTTGTGGTTGTGCAAATGAGACCATGAGATTCCGATTCCGATTTCGATTTGTCGAAAAAAAAGAAACTTTCCACCTCGTTCAACCCGTCTTAATGACGTTGGTTATAGTTGTGGTGGTTCATAGTGCGGTATAGGTTTTCTGGTCTTTTGTGCGTTGGACAGCTTCTATTTCTGCATGTCTGTCCGAGTTCCTCTTTTTGCCATCCTTTTTGCTTCTGTCGTTTTGCTGATGTGTCTGTTGTCATTGTCGGTTTGCCCATCCCTCTCGTTTGGTATTTTCTTGTCCGGGGCTGACCCTGGGGGGTGGGGAGGGGCTGTCTTTTATCATCTGCTTTCTTGTGCTTGCCCTGGGGGGGGGGGGGCGCCTGTTATCGTCTGGGCTTGTTTTCTTGGGTTTTTGTTCAGCGGTTTTTTGTCAAGCGTAGGGGTCGGATTGTATCATCTCTCTTGTCCATCGTTGGGGAGGTTTCCTACCGTCTCCTCTTGTCCCACTCCGGAGGGGTTTCCTGCATGTCCCTCTTATCCATCGTCAGGGAGGTTTCCCATCGTCTTCTCCATCGTTGGGGCAATTTCCACCCTTCTCCTTGTCTCCCCCGTCGGAAAGGGTCGTTTCGTCTCTCTATTGTCCACCATTTGAGACTTTTAACGCCCCCCTATATATTTCCTATTGTCTGGTTTTCGTTTGGTCGAGTTTTTCCTCACTGTATTTTTATTTTGCTGTTGGCTTTATTTTATGTTGGTTATATTTCAAACATCCTGCCTTGCGTGTGTAATTACTAAACCAAACAAGTAACTGCTACACACTTGGTAAAGTACCGGAATCTTCCTTGCACAAAGCAGTGATAATAGCATACATATCACTAACCATGCAAATCATTTGTAAACTAACAGTTCACAATCCTATTAATCTACAAACATAGGTTTTACACGAGTACTAGAAAGAACACACTTTCCGGCCTATTGTGTATACACACTCCCAGCTGTGGTGCATGGCTGGCCCCGTCTGTCAACACATTACCTAGCCGATCGATAATCGCTAATTAAAAATGCAGATGGCCGGCGGTAAATTTATGCGCTTCGCGAAGACGATCTCAGTCGGCAATTAATTCTCTCGGGAAGGTAGGCGCGGTATAAGGACAACAGTTAAACAATAGACAAAGTATTCAACTGACCTGTGATTCAGAAATCACAATCTTGACTGCTGATGTACCGCTCTGGCCGCGTACACTGACATCAAATGTCAGCAGCACATTTCTGCGATCTGTCTACGCTGAGGTCCGACTGGCGACTGATCACGACCAACTAAGTGCGTCTTCACAATGCCTTAACGGGCCGAGTGAATTCCATGAGCCACGGAAAAGTCATGAGTCATGGATAGTTTCACAATCCCGTGTTCCCTGAGGCAATTGTGAGTCTAGCGTGATCTTGACCACGTACGCACTTACTGGGGGACATTCTAGATTTCTCTAGAAATAACCAGAATAGTGACGTCACGCACTACTTTCGACGGGAAACCCTCTTTATTGTTACCAATTCCAGGGAGACTAACCCTTCGCCATCCCATCAAAGGGATATAACTCAGAGACCAGACTATCTGCAGTCGTTTCGTCACACCGCAAGACGAGCTACTGCGAAAGCGGCGTGTTTACCCACTCCCGGCACGGGGAGGTAGTGACGAAAAATTATAATATGGGACTCTATCGTACCATTGTCTGTAAAGACGGCAAGGTGCCACTACATGTTTGGGTCCAGACACTTGGTCTACGACTCTCAGCTGAGGGATATGGCTGAACGCCTCTAAGTCAAAATCCCTCGGATGTGAGGGCCTGGCCGTCATTCACCTTCTAGTGCATGGAGGTGCGATGCTGAACCGGCGGCATCTGCAGCCTACCTTGTTCCAGTCGTACTGGTTATCCTTTCCTCTGAGAAAACAAGGCAGGCCGAGAGAGAGAGAGAGAGAGAGAGAGAGAGAGAGAGAGAGAGAGAGAGAGAGAGAGAGAGAGAGAGAGAGAGAGAGAGAGATCATGCTGCATGGGCAACACATGTTCTCTGAATCCAAGCCCAGGAGTTTTAGATCCAACCCATATACTTTCGTCTGTAAAGACGGCAAGGTGTCGTCACCGCCACCACCGCACCATCACCACCACCACCACAACCACCTCCACCACCACCATTACTACTACTACTACTACTACTACTACTACTACTACTACTACTACTACTACTACTACTACTAGTTTGCCATTGCATTCTGAACATAAGAAAAACAATGGCAGCAGCAAGGATGGCTCAAGTACTTCTTCTTCCGTGTTCATCCGGATTTTTTTTTTCCGGATGTGACTACGTTGTGCCTGTTTACAGCAGAGCTGCGTTCTTGCGCCGTTAGGCCGACACATCCGACTTCTGCGGGCTCAAGTACTATATGTTAAATTAGTCGAATTTTATATGAGGTGGTCTTGTCCACGTCTTAACACGTTTATTTAACGAAGGAGGAATAGGGGGTGGAGAAGAAGAGGAAGAGGGAGGAGTAAGAAGAGGGGATTATGATGATTATGAAGAAGATGGTGAAGATGAAGGAGAAGACGAAAACTAAGAGAAGAGAGGAGAAGGGTAATTACGGGGCGAAGAATAAGAAGAAAGAGGAGTAGGGGAAGAAGGAGGAGAAAAAGGAGGAGGACGAGAAGAATAAATGAGGAGAAGGAGAAGGGGTAGTTGGGGGGACATGGAAGGGTTGAAATGCTGAAACCACGCTAACATTGTTGCAGCTTTCACAAGGAATACAAGAAATGAAGGCAATCTGAAACATTTTGACGTCAACTTCCATGCAGGCAATCAAGAACGATAACTGTACACATCTGAAAACCATTCAACCAGACACGGCAAATCGTCTCCTTGACGATAACCGGCGTCAGCAAATGAGTTTAATCAAGACACTTTTACGAACATTTCCCTCATTATCCAAGCCAGGACCAGATTTGAATACAAGGGATACAGATACCAGTTAGGGAGAAAGGAGAATTAATGATTTGTTTATGTTCTTGGCTATTGCATATCTTCAGTTTAGGACAGAGGTAATTCTTTTCCTGTCACGTGACACATCCCATATTGCAACAGTTAATAATGGCGTGTTTCCCGTTTTCCCTAGAATCTCGTGTTTAGAAAGTTAGAAAAACGCCCTTGTTTCCTTAAACGTTGTTTTTATCTTAGTATAAACATAGTTCTTAGTATAAACCTTGTTTTGTCTTAGTACAATGCCAAACGAGCGTTGAGAAAAAGAGTGGTAAATGCTATATAGGACCTATACGGTTGTATACGTGTGAAACATTGACATTAAGCAGACAAGCTGAGAAACATCGACTAACGTTGAAACATGGCTTATTATATTATAAACACGCAAAGAATAACATAGGGAAACAGAAAGGTTGAAAAACAATTATGACAGTCCTTCGAGAAAACAAATGAAAACCTTAGTTAGTTAGTTAGTCAGTCAGTCAGTCAGTCAATCGCGGTTCCAACTTCACGGTAAAGGGTCGTCCTATTATACTCCGTTCCTGTACCAGTGAATATCACACAAAATGCTCCTTGTTGCCCCATGCGAAAAGTGCAACAGACAGGAGTCTCGATAAACCAACAGCCTAGTAGTGTAGTAACGTGGAAAGCCGCCCGTTTTGAGGAGGGAATTGATATTCCTCCTCCTCCTCAAAGGGCGATAACTCTTTTTTCCCCAAAAATGTAGGCGTGGTCTAGTGACTCATCATAGGTGACGTGGTCTAGTGACTCATCATAGGTGGTGTGCGTGGTCAAGTAATTATAGATACGACATAAAAAAATACAACATAAAACATCAATAAAGAAAACAAACGATTCAAGTAAGGTATATAATAATTTTTAATAAAACATATATAGAAAAGAAGAAGAAAAAAAAAAAAAAAAAGAAGAAGAAGAAACAAAAAAAAACATAGTCAAGTGACCCCTTAAATTATAGGTAAGGGTGTGCGATGACGTGCTCAAGTGGTGGTCAAGAGGTGGTCAAGCGGTCAAGAGGTGGTCAAGTGACCCCTTAAATTGTATGGGATGGTACGTGTAGTGACGTGGTGATGATCAAGAGGTGGTCAAGTGGTGGTCAGGGTGTGGTCAAGTGGTGGTCAAGATGTGGTCAAGTGGTCGAGTGACCACTTAAATTGTCGGGGAAAGTAGGTGTAGTGATATGGTGATGATTAAACGGTGGTAAATTAGTGGTCAAGCAGTGGTCAAGTGGTGGTCAAGTGAGGAAAATTTTAGTGGAAAGTAGTTGTAATGATATGGTGATGATTAAAGGGTGGTAAATTAGTGGTCAAGCAGTGGTCAAGCAGTGGTCAAGTGGTCGAGTGACCACTTAAATTGTCGGGGAAAGTAGTTGTAATGATATGGTGATGATTAAAGGGTGGTAAATTAGTGGTCAAGAGGTGGTCAAGCGGTGGTCAAGGGGTGGTCAAGAGGTGGTCAAGTGACCCCTTAAATTGTATGGGATGGTACGTGTAGTGACGTGGTGATGATCAAGAGGTGGTCAAGTGGTGGTCAGGGTGTGGTCAAGTGGTGGTCAAGATGTGGTCAAGTGGTCGAGTGACCACTTAAATTGTCGGGGAAAGTAGGTGTAGTGATATGGTGATGATTAAAGGGTAGTAAATTAGTGGTCAAGCAGTGGTCAAGAGGTGGTCAAGGGGTGGTCAAGTGGTTAAATGACCCCCTAAATTGTATGGGAGGGTACAGTTAGTGATGTGGTGATGATCAAGAGGTGGTCAAGTAGTGGTCAAGGAGTGGTCAAGGGGTGGTCAAGTGGTCAAGTTACCCCTTAAATTGATGGGAAGAGTACGTGTAGTGACACGAAGATGATCAAAATGTAGTCAAGTACTCGTCAAGTGGTGGTCAAGCGGTGGTCAAGTGGTCGAGTGACCACATAAATTGTAGAGGAGAGTAGGTGTAGTGACATGGTGATGATCAAGAGGTGGTCAAATTGTTAGGTCTAGAGGTTGGGGTGTCTCAGTCATGAAGTATCAAACTGTCTGCTCTGGGAAGGATGTCGCTGATCAGGGCGAGTAGGTTCTAATACGTTTATCGCTATTGTCTATAATTGGCGTGGTTGTATAGTAATAATAGTAGAGTTGTTTCGTAGTAATGTTAGTCATCATTATCAAGGGGCATGTTAGGTGATATTTATAACGGTAGTAGTAGTACCAGTAGTAGCAATACCAACAATACTACTAATTATCATCATCATCACATGTCTTACCAACGGACGTACCACCCACACATTGCGATCTCCAACACCATTGAACAATTCCGGGGTTGACTCACAATACAGAAATCCCCAATTAACGGCATTACCTTCATGTAATGGTGGTACTCATAGTACCAATAGCACCAGTAGTAATAGTCACCAACATCAGCAAGAGACTTATCGCCTGACATTGGTCAGTATGACACTCCATAAACTATGATCTCCGACACCATGGATACAAATAGTAATAATATTGGTAATAGTAGTAGTGGTAGTAGTAGTAGTAGCGGCGGTGGTGGTGGTGGTGGTGGTGGTGGTGGTAATAGTACGAGTAGTAGAATAGCGAGGGTGCTTGTTGTTTCACTAAGTATTTGTATATCGTATGTAGTATAAAGCTAGTTTGTGTTGTATGCCATGTAAGGTGTTACTGAAATATCTGTATTTTATAGTTCTAAGAGGTGATGACGTCATAACCCACCACTCTATCATCTTATTGATAGTGTCTCCAGTGACACGAAAAAGGCTCATTGTGAGATATCGATCATTTCTCAAAGCGACAGCATCCGGGGTGCATGCCCATTACGAGCAAACATCGATACGCCACTTAAAAGGCAACGACAAGGCAAAATGGCGTCGAATACAGTGTAACGTACAAAACTTATGAGGTCATCGGTTGTCCATTCCATCATGGTCGACAAATAGGCGCTCACTAACTTCACAATAGGCTCACTCAAATAAACATATAGGATGATAAGGCACCGACCCAAATGTGAAAAATGTCGGCCAAATACAGAAATAGTTCGTCCACATGTATGCAAACTAGGAAAATTTGTTAGTCGAACGGGACATATATTGACCAAGTAGGGAAATTTGAGAGCCATAAGTGAAAAAATATAATCCAAGGAGAGGAATATCTCATTCCAACTTATAAAAAGAAGGAAAATTCTCAACCAAATGAGAAAAAGTTAGACCAAGTATAGTAACATCGCAACCAAACTTATGAAAAGTAGGAAACTTTGTTAGCCAAAGCGAAAAAACCTAGGTCAAGTAGGAAAATCTGTTAGCCAAATGTAAAAAATGTCGGCCAAATACAGAAATAGTTCGTCCACACGTATGCAAACTAGGAAAATTTGTTAGTCGAACAGGATAAAATATTGCCCAAGTAGGGAAATTTGAGAGCCATAAGTGAAAAAATATAATCCAAAGAGATGAATATCTCGTTCCAACTTATAAAAAGAATGAAAATTCTCAACTAAATGAGAAAAAGCTAGACCAAGTATAGTAACATCGCAACCAAACTTATGAAAAGTAGGAAACTTTGTTAGCCAAATGTAAAAAATGTCGGCCAAATACAGAAATACCTCGTCCGCACGTATGCAAACAAGGAAAAGTTGTTAGCCAGATAGTAAAAATATTGCCCAAGTAGGAAAATTTGATAGCCAAATGTTAAAAAAAAAAAAAAATCACACAAAGAGAGAAATATCTCATCCAAACTTATAAAAAGAAGGAAAATTCTCAAACAAATGAGAAAAAGTTAGACCAAATATAGTAACATCTCAACCAAACTTATGAAAAGTAGGAAACTTTGTTAGCCAACGAGAATAAAAACCTTGTTCAAGTAGGAAAATCTGTTAGCCAAATGTAAAAAATGTCGGCCAAATACAGAAATACCTCGTCCGCACGTATGCAAACAAGGAAAGGTTGTTAGCCAGATAGGAAAAATATTGCCCAAGTAGGAAAATTTGATAGCCAAATGTAAAAAAAAAAAAAAAAAAAAAATCACCCAAAGAGAGGAATATCTCGGCCAGACTTATAAAAAGTAGGAGAACTATGTGCCAAATGGGAAAAAGTTAGGCCAAATACAGAAATATTTCAACCAAACATATAAAAAATAGGAAAATTGATAACCAAATGGGAAATATATTGACCAACTAGGGAAATGTGTTACTCAAAGAGGAAAAATAATTACCAAGTAACGAAATACATCGCTCAAGCTTATGAAAACTACGAAACTTTGTTAGCCAAATGGAAGAAACCTTGGTCAAGTAGGAAAAATCTGTTAAACAATTGTGAAAAATGTCGGCCAAATGCAGAAATAGTTCGGCCACACGTATGCAAACAAGGAAAGGTTGTTAGCCAGACAGGAAAAGTATTAACCAAGTAAGAAAATGTTATACCCAAAGGGGAAAAAATATCAGACAAAGAGAGAAATATCTCATCCAAACTTATAAAAAGAAGGAAAATTCTCAACCAAATGAGAAAAAGTTAGACCAAATATAGTAACATCTCAACCAAACTTATGAAAAGTAGGAAACTTTGTTAGCCAACGAGAATAAAAACCTAGGTCAAGTAGGAAAATCTGTTAGCCAAATGTAAAAAATGTCGGCCAAATACAGAAATACCTCGTCCGCACTTATTAAAATTAGGAAAAATTTGTTAGCCAAATAGTAAAAATATTGCCCAAGTAGGAAAATTTGATAGCCAAATGTAAGAAAAATATCACCCAAAGAGAGGAATATCTCGGTCAGAGTTATAAAAAGTAGGAGAACTATTTGCCAAATGGGAAAAAGTTAGGCCAAATACAGAAATATCTCAAACAAACATATTAAAAAAAAATAGGAAAATTGATAACCAAACGGGAACTATATTGACCAACTAGGGACATGTGTTACTCAAAGAGGAAAAATAATGACCAAGTAACGAAATACATCGCTCAAACTTATGAAAACTAGGAAACTTTGTTAGCCAAAGTGAAAAAAAAACACCTTGGTCAAGTGGGAAAATCTGTTAGCCAAATGTGAAAAATGTCGGACAAATGCAGAAATAGTTCGGTCACACATATGCAAACAAGGAAAAGTTGTTAGCCAGATAGGAAAAGTATTGGCCAAGTAGGAAAATTTGAAAGCCAAATGTGAAAAAAGATCACCCAAAGAGAGAAATATTGCGAACAATGTCGGCCAAATACAGAAATTTCTCAACCAAACTCATGAAAAGTAGGAACAACTTGTTACCCAAATAGAAAAAATATTGGTCAAGTAAAGAAATAGCGTGGTCAAACCTATAAAAACATACCAACATTTGTTAACACAACTTGGCCACTTGTTCTTACAAACTTGCTCGCTGGCTCAAACAATCTGTCCTCTTGCTATTACAATCGGTCGACCTATCCTATCAACTCACACACTTACCATAACAACTGTCCCTTTTCCCCAACAACGTGTCCACCGACTCTCTCATATTATCGACTCGCCCTATCAACTTACCCACTGACTCTAACAACTTCCCCACAGGGGCTCACAAAATTTCCACTTGTTATTACAAATTGTCGACAGTCTCGCTCAAATTACCACTTACTCTTACAAACTGTCCCAACTGCGCGCACAAAGGTGTCCACTTGTGATTTCACGGCCTCCCCATCACATAGATAAGTAGCCCTTATAAAATACAAATGTATCCCACAAGTCATACAGAAGTGTCCCCCATATTGTCATTAAAAAAAATAAAAAAAATTTGTGTGTGTAGGTAAGTTCATGTCTTTGGCAGTTCATATTTTGTAAATTCATTTCTTCAGCATAAGATTTGTGTAAGTTCACACCCTCAGCATAAATTTTGTTGTGTAAGTTCATGTCTTCGACAGTTCATGTTTTGCTAAGGCCTAGTTTTAGTGAAAAGGCAGAAGTCTATTGGCTAGAATTTCAACCTGAGTGGTCAATTACTAACACTGCCTGTGGACAGCTATTTTTACCCATGCGCTAAAGTTGAGAAAATGAACTTCCGTTGAATGGAAGCTACCGCAGACTTGACTTATTAAACCCCTCTGGAAGAAGTAGCGGCAGCTTAACCAGGAAAAGATCGAATTAGTTATCCCCCTTAGTCTGGGGAGTATGAAAATATATGCTCACACAAGCGATATTACTCATGACGTCATATAAACAAACATATAAACGATAATAAATGAGGCAGAGCCACAATTGTTATCCTTTATATTTTTGTTTATATGACGTCATGAGTAATATCGCTTGTGTGAGCATATATTTTCATAATCCCCAGACTAAGGGGGATAACTAATTCGATCTTTTCCTGGTTAAGCTGCCGCTACTTCTTCCAGAGGGGTTTAATAAGTCAAGTCTGCGGTAGCTTCCATTCAACGGAAGTTCATTTTCTCAACTTTAGCGCATGGGTAAAAATAGCTGTCCACAGGCAGTGTTAGTAATTGACCACTCAGGTTGAAATTCTAGCCAATAGACTTCTGCCTTTTCACTAAAACTAGGCCTTAGCAAAACATGAACTGTCGAAGACATGAACTTACACAACAAAATTTATGCTGAGGGTGTGAACTTACACAAATCTTATGCTGAAGAAATGAATTTACAAAATATGAACTGCCAAAGACATGAACTTACCTACACACACAAATTTTTTTTTTTTTTTTTAATGACAATATGGGGGTCACTTCTGTATGACTTGTGGGATACATTTGTATTTTATAAGGGCTACTTATCTATGTGATGGGGAGGCCGTGAAATCACAAGTGGACACCTTTGTGCGCGCAGTTGGGACAGTTTGTAAGAGTAAGTGGTAATTTGGGCGAGACTGTCGACAATTTGTAATAACAAGTGGAAATTTTGTGAGCCCCTGTGGGGAAGTTGTTAGAGTCAGTGGGTAAGTTGATAGGGCGAGTCGATAATATGAGAGAGTCGGTGGACACGTTGTTGGGGAAAAGGGACAGTTGTTATGGTAAGTGTGTGAGTTGATAGGATAGGTCGACCGATTGTAATAGCAAGAGGACAGATTGTTTGAGCCAGCGAGCAAGTTTGTAAGAACAAGTGGCCAAGTTGTGTTAACAAATGTTGGTATGTTTTTATAGGTTTGACCACGCTATTTCTTTACTTGACCAATATTTTTTCTATTTGGGTAACAAGTTGTTCCTACTTTTCATGAGTTTGGTTGAGAAATTTCTGTATTTGGCCGACATTGTTCGCAATATTTCTCTCTTTGGGTGATCTTTTTTCACATTTGGCTTTCAAATTTTCCTACTTGGCCAATACTTTTCCTATCTGGCTAACAACTTTTCCTTGTTTGCATATGTGTGACCGAACTATTTCTGCATTTGTCCGACATTTTTCACATTTGGCTAACAGATTTTCCCACTTGACCAAGGTGTTTTTTGTTCACTTTGGCTAACAAAGTTTCCTAGTTTTCATAAGTTTGAGCGATGTATTTCGTTACTTGGTCATTATTTTTCCTCTTTGAGTAACACATGTCCCTAGTTGGTCAATATAGTTCCCGTTTGGTTATCAATTTTCCTATTTTTTTTTAATATGTTTGTTTGAGATATTTCTGTATTTGGCCTAACTTTTTCCCATTTGGCAAATAGTTCTCCTACTTTTTATAACTCTGACCGAGATATTCCTCTCTTTGGGTGATATTTTTCTTACATTTGGCTATCAAATTTTCCTACTTGGGCAATATTTTTACTATTTGGCTAACAAATTTTTCCTAATTTTAATAAGTGCGGACGAGGTATTTCTGTATTTGGCCGACATTTTTTACATTTGGCTAACAGATTTTCCTACTTGACCTAGGTTTTTATTCTCGTTGGCTAACAAAGTTTCCTACTTTTCATAAGTTTGGTTGAGATGTTACTATATTTGGTCTAACTTTTTCTCATTTGGTTGAGAATTTTCCTTCTTTTTATAAGTTTGGATGAGATATTTCTCTCTTTGTCTGATATTTTTTCCCCTTTGGGTATAACATTTTCTTACTTGGTTAATACTTTTCCTGTCTGGCTAACAACCTTTCCTTGTTTGCATACGTGTGGCCGAACTATTTCTGCATTTGGCCGACATTTTTCACAATTGTTTAACAGATTTTTCCTACTTGACCAAGGTTTCTTCCATTTGGCTAACAAAGTTTCGTAGTTTTCATAAGCTTGAGCGATGTATTTCGTTACTTGGTAATTATTTTTCCTCTTTGAGTAACACATTTCCCTAGTTGGTCAATATATTTCCCATTTGGTTATCAATTTTCCTATTTTTTATATGTTTGGTTGAAATATTTCTGTATTTGGCCTAACTTTTTCCCATTTGGCACATAGTTCTCCTACTTTTTATAAGTCTGGCCGAGATATTCCTCTCTTTGGGTGATTGTTTTTTTTTTTTTTTTTTTTACATTTGGCTATCAAATTTTCCTACTTGGGCAATATTTTTCCTATCTGGCTAACAACCTTTCCTTGTTTGCATACGTGCGGACGAGGTATTTCTGTATTTGGCCGACATTTTTTACATTTGGCTAACAGATTTTCCTACTTGAACAAGGTTTTTATTCTCGTTGGCTAACAAAGTTTCCTACTTTTCATAAGTTTGGTTGAGATGTTACTATATTTGGTCTAACTTTTTCTCATTTGTTTGAGAATTTTCCTTCTTTTTATAAGTTTGGATGAGATATTTCTCTCTTTGTGTGATTTTTTTTTTTTTTTTTAAACATTTGGCTATCAAATTTTCCTACTTGGGCAATATTTTTACTATCTGGCTAACAACTTTTCCTTGTTTGCATACGTGCGGACGAGGTATTTCTGTATTTGGCCGACATTTTTTACATTTGGCTAACAAAGTTTCCTACTTTTCATAAGTTTGGTTGCGATGTTACTATACTTGGTCTAGCTTTTTCTCATTTAGTTGAGAATTTTCATTCTTTTTATAAGTTGGAACGAGATATTCATCTCTTTGGATTATATTTTTTCACTTATGGCTCTCAAATTTCCCTACTTGGGCAATATTTTATCCTGTTCGACTAACAAATTTTCCTAGTTTGCATACGTGTGGACGAACTATTTCTGTATTTGGCCGACATTTTTTACATTTGGCTAACAGATTTTCCTACTTGACCTAGGTTTTTTCGCTTTGGCTAACAAAGTTTCCTACTTTTCATAAGTTTGGTTGCGATGTTACTATACTTGGTCTAACTTTTTCTCATTTGGTTGAGAATTTTCCTTCTTTTTATAAGTTGGAATGAGATATTCCTCTCCTTGGATTATATTTTTTCACTTATGGCTCTCAAATTTCCCTACTTGGTCAATATATGTCCCGTTCGACTAACAAATTTTCCTAGTTTGCATACATGTGGACGAACTATTTCTGTATTTGGCCGACATTTTTCACATTTGGGTCGGTGCCTTATCATCCTATATGTTTATTTGAGTGAGCCTATTGTGAAGTTAGTGAGCGCCTATTTGTCGACCATGATGGAATGGACAACCGATGACCTCATAAGTTTTGTACGTTACACTGTATTCGACGCCATTTTGCCTTGTCGTTGCCTTTTAAGTGGCGTATCGATGTTTGCTCGTAATGGGCATGCACCCCGGATGCTGTCGCTTTGAGAAATGATCGATATCTCACAATGAGCCTTTTTCGTGTCACTGGAGACACTATCAATAAGATGATAGAGTGGTGGGTTATGACGTCATCACCTCTTAGAACTATAAAATACAGATATTTCAGTAACACCTTACATGGCATACAACACAAACTAGCTTTATACTACATACGATATACAAATACTTAGTGAAACAACAAGCACCCTCGCTATTCTACTACTCGTACTATTACCACCACCACCACCACCACCACCACCACCGCCGCTACTACTACTACTACCACTACTACTATTACCAATATTATTACTATTTGTATCCATGGTGTCGGAGATCATAGTTTATGGAGTGTCATACTGACCAATGTCAGGCGATAAGTCTCTTGCTGATGGTGACTATTACTACTGGTGCTATTGGTACTATGAGTACCACCATTACATGAAGGTAATGCCGTTAATTGGGGATTTCTGTATTGTGAGTCAACCCCGGAATTGTTCAATGGTGTTGGAGATCGCAATGTGTGGGTGGTACGTCCGTTGGTAAGACACGTGATGATGATGATAATTAGTAGTATTGTTGGTATTGCTACTACTGGTACTACTACTACCGTTATAAATATCACCTAACATGCCCCTTGATAATGATGACTAACATTACTACGAAACAACTCTACTATTATTACTATACAACCACGCCAATTATAGACAATAGCGATAAACGTATTAGAACCTACTCGCCCTGATCAGCGACATCCTTCCCAGAGCAGACAGTTTGATACTTCATGACTGAGACACCCCAACCTCTAGACCTAACAATTTGACCACCTCTTGATCATCACCATGTCACTACACCTACTCTCCTCTACAATTTATGTGGTCACTCGACCACTTGACCACCGCTTGACCACCACTTGACGAGTACTTGACTACATTTTGATCATCTTCGTGTCACTACACGTACTCTTCCCATCAATTTAAGGGGTAACTTGACCACTTGACCACCCCTTGACCACTCCTTGACCACTACTTGACCACCTCTTGATCATCACCACATCACTAACTGTACCCTCCCATACAATTTAGGGGGTCATTTAACCACTTGACCACCCCTTGACCACCTCTTGACCACTGCTTGACCACTAATTTACTACCCTTTAATCATCACCATATCACTACACCTACTTTCCCCGACAATTTAAGTGGTCACTCGACCACTTGACCACATCTTGACCACCACTTGACCACACCCTGACCACCACTTGACCACCTCTTGATCATCACCACGTCACTACACGTACCATCCCATACAATTTAAGGGGTCACTTGACCACCTCTTGACCACCCCTTGACCACCGCTTGACCACCTCTTGACCACTAATTTACCACCCTTTAATCATCACCATATCATTACAACTACTTTCCCCGACAATTTAAGTGGTCACTCGACCACTTGACCACTGCTTGACCACTGCTTGACCACTAATTTACCACCCTTTAATCATCACCATATCATTACAACTACTTTCCACTAAAATTTTCCTCACTTGACCACCACTTGACCACTGCTTGACCACTAATTTACCACCGTTTAATCATCACCATATCACTACACCTACTTTCCCCGACAATTTAAGTGGTCACTCGACCACTTGACCACATCTTGACCACCACTTGACCACACCCTGACCACCACTTGACCACCTCTTGATCATCACCACGTCACTACACGTACCATCCCATACAATTTAAGGGGTCACTTGACCACCTCTTGACCGCTTGACCACCTCTTGACCACCACTTGAGCACGTCATCGCACACCCTTACCTATAATTTAAGGGGTCACTTGACTATGTTTTTTTTTTGTTTCTTCTTCTTCTTTTTTTTTTTTTTTCTTCTTCTTCTTTTCTATATATGTTTTATTAAAAATTATTATATACCTTACTTGAATCGTTTGTTTTCTTTATTTATGTTTTATGTTGTATTTTTTTATGTCGTATCTATAATTACTTGACCACGCACACCACCTATGATGAGTCACTAGACCACGTCACCTATGATGAGTCACTAGACCACGCCTACATTTTTGGGGAAAAAAGAGTTATCGCCCTTTGAGGAGGAGGAGGAATATCAATTCCCTCCTCAAAACGGGCGGCTTTCCACGTTACTACACTACTCAGCCTGCACAGGTATACTTATGCATAAGGCCACTGCCAGAATGCCAACGCAAATGTCCGCCACGAAAAATACAGTTCATCGTGGATGGAAGCGCAGTCACTAAAAAACCAGCAACCACACATTACTTCATAAGGTAACTCAGTTCAGCTAATACCTTAAATGGATTAGAGAAATAAGACGTAGACATTCAAGAATTTGTGAACATATTATGGGGAGGAAAATATCTTGAAAACTTGGTGACAACTGGCAAAATTGATGGCAAAAAAGCAAGAGGAAGACAACGAGATAAATATCTGGATGGCTTGGCCACATGGCAGAATCAGGACAAATATAGACATAATCCAAGACTCTCGTAACGGTGTGAATGTGCGAACCATTACCGCTCACGTCTGTCAGCATGGTGCATGTTTATGACAATGTAAACGGCTGGACACTTGAACAATCGTGCTTACAGAAATGTCAACGATTTCTCAATGTATACTGGAACACAATAAACAAGCTAGTGAAAGGTTACACCTGGTCGGTTATTCTGTACGACTGCTAACGTCGAACATCACCTTCAACATCCTCTCCTTCATTGCGTCTAATCTATGCAGTGAAATGTGGCTGTAATGAATAGTCAACAAATTTCTCACCTGAGCTTTGTTGACCATCCTACTAGCCTGCATCCTGATTATATCAATTTACAGTTTTGACCCCTCTGGTTCTTTTGACCTTAACTTTTCCCCCTCCGGTACGGTTTTCAGGTTCGGTTATAACATTTGATGTGGTCATGTTATCTTGTCTATCTCATGTGTATCTGCTTCCAACATGTTTATATTGAGCCACCCTAGACCGTACTTATTTATCTTTTTATCTCAATGATATAAACTGCCACCTTGTAGGTCAGCATGCCGAATGGATAAGAAAGCGTGTTCTTAAACATCCGGTGTGCTGATGCCGAGGTAAGGGGTTCAACCCCTACACCGGACAGTTGAACTAAAATGTCGGCCTATCGTCCTTGACTAGGGAACTTAAATTACAAGTACCTCTAAAGTCGGAGTGGGTTCGCCTGATGGTGAGAGACACTTATAATAGGGAAAGATAATCCACACGCATAATTCAGTTCAGCACTACTAGGAGTAGTATGGACAGTATGGACTATGTTTGAGTTCAAAGCAAGCGAGCGCAAAAAAAAAAAAATTCAATAAAATAAACTGCCACCAATCTTATTAAATAGCGGTCGCGTTGATATGAGGGGGCTTCAAGAGACAACCTTACATATATATATACACACACACACACACACACTAGCTGACCCGGCCCGGCTTCGCCCAGGCCCTGGCGGGATCTGTCTGTCTGTCTGTCTGTCTGCCTGCCTGCCTGTCTGTCTGTCTGTCTGTCTGTCTGTCTGTCTGTCTGTCTGTCTGTCTGTCTGTCTGTCTGTCTGTCTGTCTGTCTGATAATTTATTGGTTGCAGTTAGAAAATTTCGCTTAATGCTAGGATTATTTTTTTTTAAATGTTGTATAATTTTCATGTAAAAGAATAATGTTGTCGTATAATTTTCATGTAAAAAATGATGTGGTGGTATCGAGAACAACCTTAGATAAACTAATAAACTTACAAAAAGCATAAGAAACAGCAACCTGGGCCCTCGCAGCTAATTTATTAGTTGCAGTTAGAAAATTTCGCTTAATGCTGAGTTTATTAATTTTTTTTTTAATGTTGTATAATTTTCATGTAAAAAACGATGTGGTGGTATCGAGAACAACCTTAGATAAACGAATACCAACTTACAAAAAGCATTAGAAAGAGCACTTGAAAGATCTTTACATCTTCCCCCAACAATTCACTTGGGTAAATGGAGCGGCGGCAGCAGCAGCAGCAGAAGAAAATGAGGAGGAGGAGGAGGAGGAGGGGGGGGAGGAGGAGAAGGAGGAGGAGGAGAAGGAGGAGGAGGAAGTGGACACACACACACACCTTTCTCTCTCTCTCTCTCTCTTAAATCAAACTCTCTCCTCGGGAAGGTTAACCCGGTCAACAAATGCCCGCAGAAGTTGGATGTGTCGGCCTAACGGCGCAAGAAAGCAGCTCTGCTGTAAGCAGGCACAACGCAATCACGTCCGGGAAAAAAACAACTCCGGATGAACACAGAAAAAGAAGAAACTCTCTCTCTTTCTTTCTCTCTCTCTCTCTCTCTCTCTCTCTCTCTCTCTCTCTCTCTCTCTCTCTCTCTCTCTCTCTCTCTGTCTCTCTCTCTCTCTCTCTCTCTCATATATATATATATATATATATATATATATATATATATATATATATATATATATATATATATATATATATATATATATATATATATATATATATATATATATCCCATATCCTTTAAAGAACATCGCTGTCAACGCCAGCATTTTACCACTGTCGATTTCTTGGCAAGATTACGCTCAACAGTTTGTCGTTGCTTTCTGAGCGGCCGGCTCACTAATCCCGTAAGTTACCAACGCGGTGAAAACCGCTTCCAATTCTCGCGCGCTGCGTTACCTTGAGTGGATAACGGGATTACGGAGAAAGTCGTTTAAACCTAGGCCAGGGAGACGGCATATATATATATATATATTATATATATATTATATTATATATATATATATATATATATATATATATATATATATATATATATATATATATATATATATATATATATATATATAGTGTTTATAGTTATAGTGTTTTTAGAGAAGATAGACGCTGTTAAGCTGCAGGATTTTTTGGAAAGGGGGAAGCTTCTTCCAAGAGGCCTGGGGAGCTACAGGCCAGGAAAAGATACCTGGTCAAATGCAGCCACTTTTGCCTTTGATGTTTATGAGGGGTTCCAGAGTAGACAGGAAACGATGGCGGTAGAGCTTGATCTCGAGGATGCATACAATATAGTTCGATATGATATTTTGATGCCCGCACTGATGGAGAAGGGGGTCAATCCCTGGTTGGTGAACTGGATAGCAGCCGTCCTGCACTCTCGTCGGGTTGCTCTCCGTCTGGGTGCATGGACCTCAGAGCCACGTATGTTAACCCCAGGACTGCCACAGGGATCTGCAATCTCACTGGTACTCTTTAATGTGTATACGAGAAAGATTGCAAACCTAGAAGCACCAGGGGTTGGAAGAATACTAACATTTGCAGATGATATTCTTGCATATAGGCAGGGGAGAGATAGAGAGCAAACAGCCCAGGAGCTACAGGCAACAGTAGACAAAGTGATTGACTGGTGCACAGAAATGAGTGCTGTCATCCACCCGGAAAAGGCGGCGGTTTTGTGGTGCTCTCTGGACAACAGGATTGTAAGAGCTGATGTCCCAAGCCTCGCGATAGATGGTAGAAATGTCAGCAGAGAAAACAAACTGAAGTATCTGGGGATCACATTTGACAGCAGCCTATCCTTCAAGGACCATGTGGAGACGGTTGTGACAAGATCTCAAAAGGGACTCGGTGCACTTAAAACTATGGCTGCAATGGACACAGAGCAGAGAATGCTTTTCACACTATACCAGCACTTGATCCTCTCTGTAATTGATTATGGATTGGGTCTGCTCACTGTCTCAGAGAGTCAGCTGGTGAAGTTGGAGCGCATACAGAACGAAGCTATGCGGGTCATTCTGGGATGCACTAGAGACACCCCATTAGTATGTATGCGTTAAATCCTTGGTCTGCCGACTGTTGCTGGCAAGCTCAAAGTGATGCAGGCGAAGGCATACCTCAGAGTAGCTGCAGACACAGACCACCCACTGCATGAGGCGCTGGACGCAGTTAAGGGTCAGCGACTGATAAGAGGGAAATCATGGATGGCTCAGGCGGAGGATACGATCAGACAGGTGTGCCCCTTGGAGAACATTAGGCGTGGAGAGGAGTGGGTCAGAGTGCCAGCGGAGCAGTCAGACTTGTGCCGAGTTATAATCACATTAAGCCGGGAGTGCAGGGAGTGGCCAGCAGGGGCCACGGAAGTGGAAATCCAGCAACTAATTCAGGACAATGCTCACTCGGGTGATGTGATTATCTACACAGATGGTTCGGTGTCAAGAGGTGAGAGAAGTGGCTGAGGGTTCATAGCCAAAGCTAATGGTCGATGTTTGGGGCAGGAGAGCCTGGCATATGAAACCACAACATCCAGCTTAAGAATGGAGGTGGAGGCAGTCACTGCGGCTCTCCGCTGGATGGAGAATACGACACACACACACACACACACACACACACACACACACACACACACACACACACAGTGATTGTAACTGACTCAGAAAGCATGCTGACGAGGGTGAGGACGGGCAGGCTTCGTGCGGAGTGGCTTGCTTCGCTTCGGAGGTCACGGGTGACAAGCATCGCCTGGATCTTTTCTCCGGGGCATGCCGGTGTGCTGGGAAATGAACAGGCGGACAGATTGGCTGGCTCTGCAGAACTTGGTGGAGTATTGATACATGACAAGGCAGATGTGGTTGCGGCCTTGTGGGAGCACGTGCACACCTCGGAGGAGCAAATGGATTACCATGGTCTGGCAAGAATGAGACAGCGAGGAGTGACGAGGGGATCTGGCCGACGCTCAACGCTCAGAGGAAAGGCGAGACGGACTTATAATCAGATTGCTACTGGTACTATTAGTGTTGGAACTCTTCGCTGGCTACTGAGGATGGGGACGGAGCACTTATGGGAATGCCCCGAATGCTGTGATGTCGATTCCTAAATCAATCAATCAATCAATCAATCAATGTGTGTGTGTGTGTGTGTGTGTGTGTGTGTGTGCGTGCGTGCGTGTTATTGTAAACATGTAAGTTGAGTCTGTGTTATCTTTGTATATTGTGTGTATGTGTGTCTGTGTGTGGGTGCGTGCGTGCGTGTGTTGTGATTATGTTTTGCATGCATAAGTGGAAGACATAAAAAGTTGAAGTGCGGAAGTAAACGACCAGTAGTGGAACAATTAAAATATTCGCTGCATACGGTAAGTGGCTTATGGCTGAGAGTTGCGGGAGACAACCGGACAGACAGATATGCAGACGGAGAAGAGGGCGGGTGGAGAAGAGGGCGGGTAGAAAAGCAGGCAGAAATATAGACAGACGGAAAGACAGAAGGAGAAACGGATAGGCGGACAGGCAAACAGACTGACATGAGTGAGGATAGACAGAAACGTGAACAGACAGACAGTAAATAAGAAGGCGGACAGAGACAGGTGAACAGAGACAGGTAAACAGAGACAGGTAAACAGAGACAAGTAAACAGTGACAGGTAAACAGAGACAGGCGAACAGACAGACAGATGGGCGGATAATAGGTCGGAGAGACAGAGAGACGGACGGGCGGACATGAAGTCGGAGAGACAGATGGACGGATGAACATGAAGTCGGAAAGACAGAAGGGCGGACGAGATGAGGTCGGAGAGACAGACAGGCGGACGGAAGGTCGGAGAGACAGACAGACGGTCGGGCGGACATGAGGTCGGAGAGACAGACAGACGGACTGGCGGAGATGAGGTCGGAGAGACAGACAGACGGACGGGCGGACATGAGGTCGGAGAGACAGACATACCGCTGAACATGAAGTCGGAAAAGACAAATAGACAGACGGGCGGACATGAGGTCTGAGAGACAGACAGACGGACTGGCGGAGATGAGGTCGGAGGGATAGACAGACGGATGAACATGAAGTCGGAAAGACAAATAGACAGACAGACGCACGTGCGGACATGAGGTCGGAGAGACAGACGGACTGGCGGAGATGAGGTCGGAGAGACAGACAGACGGATGAACATGAAGTTGCAAAGACAAATAGACAGACAGATGGTCGGAGATGAGGTCGAAGAGACAGACAGACGGATGGGCGGGCATGAGTTCGAGAGACAGAAAGAAGGACGGGCGGATATGAGCTCGGAGAGACAGACAGACGGACGGGTGGACATGAGGTCGGAGAAACAGACAGACGAATGAACATGAAGTCGGACAGACAGACAGACAGACAGACAGACAGACAGACAGACAGACAGACAGACAGACAGACGGTCATGAGGTCAGAGAGACGGATAGACGGACGGATGGGCGGACATGTGGTCGGAGAGACAGACAGACGAATGAACATGAAGTCAGAAAGACAGACTGACAGGCGGACATGAGTTCGCTGAGACAGAGAGACGGACAGACGGACATGAGTTCGGAGAGACAGACAGACGGATGAACATGAAGTCGGAAGACAGACGGACGGGCATAGATGAGGTCGGAGAGACAGACAGTCGGACGGGTGGATATGAGGTCGGAGAAACAGACAGACGAATGAACATGAAGTCGGAAGGACAGACAGACAGACAGACAGACAGACAGACAGACAGACAGACAGACAGACAGACAGACAGACAGACAGACAGACAGAACTTTATTTTCAAAGGGTAACAAATTGGGCACGCAGGCCCGTCTTACATTCGGCCCTTCCAATCACTCATCTTTCGTTCATCAGTGCATAGTGCATTCACATAGGGAAAAAAAACATTGTCAAATGAATGTTGTAAACATAAACAATGCATGTTACCATTATTATTATTAATTCGCATATCCTTTACAGGACATCGCTGTCAACAGCAGCATCTTTCAGCTCCATGTTATGAGACAAATCCCCTACCCACCCCCCCCCCCCCATCCATCCGCGTGTCCCCCACACACACATCCACCACACACATACCCACAGGCACATACATTCCCCCATCCATCCACCCACCCCCCAACTCACACATCCCACACCCTCCCCCCACATACACCATCTTCCCACCCACCACACATCTCTCCACACACATCCCCCACCCACCCACACACAAACCCAGGCAGACAGACAGACGCAGGTGGAGAGATAGACAGAAACAGGCGGGCTAACAGACAGATGGAGGTACAAACAAGCCGATATACACATAGAAGGAAGAACAAACTAAAAGTCGGCATACAGACAGACATAAAGACAGACAGACGCAGGCTGGAAGACAGGCGAACAGAAAGACAGGCATATAAACCAATAGACAGACATATAGATAGACGGACGGCCTACCAGACAGACAGACAGACAGACAGACATAAAGACAGACAGACGCAGGCTGGAAGACAGGCGAACAGAAAGACAGGCATATAAACCAATAGACAGACATATAGATAGACGGACGGCCTACCAGACAGACAGACAGACAGACAGACATAAAGACAGACAGACGCAGGCTGGAAGACAGGCGAACAGAAAGACAGGCATATAAACCAATAGACAGACATATAGATAGACGGACGGCCTACCAGACAGACAGACAGACAGACAGACAAATGGACGGAGGGACGGACGGACGGATGGATAGATAGATGGATGGATGATTGGATATATAGATAGATGGATGGACGGAGGGACTGGCGGCTGACCGGACGGACGGACAGACAGACAGACAGACAGATAGATAGATAGATAGATAGATAGATAGATAGATAGATAGATAGATAGATAGATAGATAGATAGATAGATAGATAGATAGATAGATAGATAGTTGGACGGGCAGACAAACTGTCAGAAGGATGGATGGACACGCGGACAAACAGACAGACAGACAAAGCAAGAAGACAAGTATGGGAGAACTTATCGTTCGGGGATTTACAACTGCCTGGAATGCAGACTTCAGGTGAGAGAGGGGGTGGGCCTGGCCGGCTGTCACGTGACATGTCAAGAATATATCTCGGCGTGTCACCTGTCGGTTTGACTTCGTGAGAGCGGCAGAGCAAACAAATACGGTCGTTTAGAGTGTCTTGGCAGTGGGGGTCGGCGACGGGAGGAGGTAGGGAGAGGAGTTGAAAGGGGACGTTTCATGGGGAAACAATGGATTCGTCAGCAGGGGTAAACAACACACAGCTTTAACAAGAACGAGAGAGTATGGAGGAAAAGAGTGCGGGAGGGGGATTGGACAAAGTGAGAGAGAGAGAAGGGGGGTGGGGAAAGAAATCTGAAGGGAGAGATGGAGATACAAAGAGATGGAGAGTGTAGGAGAAGGAAGCAGGAGGGAGAGACAGAAGGAGGAGGGACGGAGAAGGTAGAGGGATGGAGAGGAAGGGAAGGAGATAGAGAGAAAGAAGGAAGCGGGAAGGAATGGGAGAAAGTAATAATAATAATAATAATAATAATAATAATAAGTCTTTATTTTCAAAGGGTTAAGAATTGGGCACGCAGGCCCGTCTGACATTCTGCCCTTCTTCTCTATTTCCTCTCATACATTCTTTCATTCAACTTCACTTATGAAGCAACTTTTGACAACAAAAGAACATTAAAACGCATGAAAAATAATCAATAATAAATGACTCACTGAGGCAGTGTTTAACATGGGCATTATAAATACCTAAGGAGGGTGTAACGTGCCATACATAAGGGAATGTTTTGGCTAGTTGTCGTTTGAGATAAGTTACCATTATTGTCTATTTTGTGTTATTTGTTATGGGGGCATGTAGTCTGTACTAAGTAGAAGTAGAGAAAGGGAGGGAGAGAGGGGACGAACAGAGAGACATGTGTGGGGGAAAGAAAGAGGAGGAGAGAGATCGAAGGAAAGAGAGAGGGAAAGGGGAATGGAGGAAGATAGGGGGAGTGAAAGAGAGATGGGATAAGATAAAGAATGGAAACTGAGTGAGAGAGATGATGGAAACAGAAGGGGAGAGAGAAAAGGGAGTACAGACAGAGGAAAGGAGAGAGAGAGAGAGAGAGAGAGAGAGAGAGAGAGAGAGAGAGAGAGAGAGAGGATAGGTGAGACAAAGATGGAGGTAAAGAAAGAGGGAGATGGAGGGAAAGAGAGGGGCAAAAAGGGGGACGGAATATGCAAGGAAAGAAGACGGGAAGGGGAGGGAGAGAGAGAGAGAGAGAGAGAGAGAGAGAGAGAGAGAGAGAGAGAGAGAGAGAGAGAGATGTATCTATAGGGGAGGGACAAAAGGGGAAGTAAGAGAGGGGTGAGAGATGGGAGAAAGAGACAGAGAGAGAAAGAACAATACAATCTGAGGAGATACAGAGACACTGATGAATATTAAGTGTCTCGACAGTACACACTTTGTAGGGCAAAGTGAACAAAAGACATTGGAAATATTGACTCACTTAAAGGAAAAAGCCCAACAGATGGGGCTGGTTATCAACCAAGATAAGACAGAATATATGGTAATTTCAAGAGACGGAATGGCTAAAAACTCTGGCCAAATACAAATAGATAATATGACCATTAAAAGAACGGAAACATACAAATACCTGGGTACAATCATCAACTGCTCCAACATCATAAGGGAAGAAATACAAACTAGAATCAACTCTGGAAATAAGATATACTATGCACTACAACATCTACTAAAATCAAATGCGCTATCTCGTAACACCAAAATCACAATATACAAAACACTGATCAGACCAGTTGTGCTGTATGGCTCTGAAACCTGGAGTACAACGAAAGGAGACGAAGCCTTGTTACAAACCTTTGAGAACAAAATTTTAAGACGCATCTTTGGACCCATTAGGGATACACAAAGTGGAGAGTGGAAAAGAAGAAGTAATAAAGACATTTATGATCTGTTTAAGTCCCCGCTAATCACTGGTATCATGAAGGCTAATAGACTACAATGGCTGGGGCATATAGAAAGAATGGAAGATAATAGGGAAACAAAACTCGCTTACACTCAGGAAATAAATGACCGTAGACCCCGAGGTAGACCAAGAAGGCGGTGGAGAGATAATACATATACAGACCTACAAGCACTTGGAATCAACGACTGGCAAGAGAAGGTCCACCAGAGAGATGAATGGAGACGGATTGTATCTGCAGCAAAGAACCTCAATGGCTCGGAACGCTGAAGAAGAAGAAGAAGACAGTACACACTGTTATCACGGAATACATCAACATACAGTGTCTGAATTACTCGTTTATCCCGGGATACACCAACGTACTGTGTCTGTACTACTCTTTTATCCCGGGATACATCAAAATTTTTTTATTTTTTGTCGCGTATCCCTTACGGGACGTTGCAGTCAACACCAGCATTTTCAGCTGCTGTTGATGTACTAGGCAAGTGTTACGTTCAGTAGTTTGCCATTGCTTTCTGAACGACCGGCCCCTATACCTTTTTCGAAAAAACCAGCACCGCCGTGTTTCGAACCCGGGTATACGGGCTCACAAACCGCGTTCGCAAGCCCTTCAGCCACAGAGACCGGCCAAAAATTTTGTTGCGTATCCCTTACGGGACGTTGCAGTCAACACCAGCATTTTCAGCTGCTGTTGATGTACTAGGCAAGTGTTACGTTCAGTAGTTTGCCATTGCTTTCTGAACGACCGGTCTCTATACCTTTTTCGAAAATACGAGCACCGCCGTGTTTCGAACCCGGGTATACGGGCTCACAAACCGCGTTCGCAAGCCCTTCAGCCACAGATAGTGTCTAAATTACTCGTTTATCCCGGGATACACCAACGTACTGTGTCTGTACTACTCTTTTATCCCGGGATACATCAACATACAGTGTCTGAATTACTCGTTTATCCCGGGATACATCAACATACAGCGTCTATACTACTCTTTTATCCCGGGATACACCAACGTACTGTGTCTGTACTACTCTTTTATCCCGGGATACATCAACATACAGCGTCTATACTACTCTTTTATCACGAGATACATCAACATACAGTGTCTGTACTACTCTTTTATCCCGGGATACATCAACATACAGTGTCTGAATTACTCGTTTATCCCGGGATACATCAACATACAGCGTCTATACTACTCTTTTATCACGAGATACATCAACATACAGCGTCTATACTATTCGTTTATCCCGGGATACACCAACGTACTGTGTCTGTACTACTCGTTTATCCCGGGATATATCAACATACAGCGTCTATACTACTCTTTTATCACGAGATACATCAACATACAGTGTCTGTACTACTCTTTTATCCCGGGATACATCAACATATAGTGTCTGAATTACTCGTTTATCCCGGGATACACCAACGTACTGTGTCTGTACTACTCTTTTATCCCGGGATACATCAACATACAGTGTCTAAATTACTCGTTTATCCCGGGATACACCAACGTACTGTGTCTGCACTACTCTTTTATTACGAGATACACCAACATACCGTGTCTGTACTACTCTTTTATCCCGGGATACACCAACATACAGTGTCTGTACTACTCTTTTATCCCGGGATACATCAACATACAGTGTCTGAATTACTCGTTTATCCCGGGATACGCCAACGTACTGTGTCTGCACTACTCTTTTATCCCGGGATACACCAACATACAGTGTCTGTACTACTCTTTTATCCCGGGATACATCAACATACAGTGTCTGAATTACTCGTTTATCCCGGGATACGCCAATGTACTGTGTCTGCACTACTCTTTTATCATGAGATACACCAACATACAGTGTCTGTACTACTCTTTTATCACGGGATACACCAACATAGTGTCTGTACTACTATTTCATAACGGCAACACACACACACACACACACACACACGCATACACGCACACAAACACACACACACACAACGTGTCTCTTGTTGTCTTCCACTTATGCCATTTGGCGTCGTGGGGGAGGGGTTACTGTAGTTCCAGCGCCTGTGACTAACACCTTACCTCCGATTTCCTCCATGAAACATGAGCAGTATTTTGTCTGCTATACTCGTTTACCAGAGCTACGTCTATACAGAGTCTGTACTATTCTTTCATACCAGCAACACACACCCACATACGCAACAATCACCTTCCTTACACCTGGCTCGGCCCGATGCAGTCTCGTCACTAAAATCCCGACAGTTGTCAATGCCGTCACAGATTAAGACCTCTCCTACACACACCCACGCCCACAAACATACATCTACATGCTCACATACACTTCCACACACAAACACCTACACAATACAGATCGTCACAGATCAAGGTCTCGTCTACACACACCCACACTCTCACCTCCACACAGCCACCCAGAGCGGCTGAGTGGTCTCGAGGTATGGTGTTCGCCTCGAGTGCTGGAGGTCCCGGGTTAAAGCCCCTGTGAGGGCCGGGATTTTTTCACGTGGACTTATAGTAACAATATTTCTCCTGGTCTCTGGGTAGTAAGATCGGACGCCCGTGTGTATTGTTGCGCACGTAAAACATCCCTTGGTAGATGGAAATCGAAAAAGAGTAGCCAAACGGCGCTGCCCGGGCAAAATTTCGAGTTACAAATCTACTCAAAGTATTTAAGGAACCTCGCCGGTGCTACGGAGTCCGTGAGCTGAACTGAGATTCTCCGGGATCGCGCTTGAGTTAGGAGTAGAACGGAGCACTTATGGGTTACAACCGTGTACCGTGATGTTGATCCGTCGACTACACTAAACAGTCAGCAATACAATACTCACCTTCCTTACACCTGGCCCGGCCCGATGCAGCCTCGTCACTAAAATCCCCACAGTTGTCAATGCCGTCACATATCAAGGCCTCGTCAACACACAGTTTATTTTCACATTGGAAGCTGGACCCGCAAGAGTTGAACTTGTCAGCATCTACAAACCACACAACATAAGATGGGCAACTGAGAACATTCTAGACATCATTATTTCATGATGCAGTGCCGAAGGATAATATAGGATGCATTTTTTATGACTTTGCAGTGTTTGAAAATATTACCGGTCCAATTTTTGTATTCACCTTCTGTAACGTTCATGCAACATAATAATGTGACACCCCAAGTGGACAGAAAGATGATAAATCGCCATACTAGGGTCAAAGTGTTATTTGTTTTGTTTCATGGTTAAGTTAACTTCATATCCTTTACAGGACGTCGCAGTCAACCCCAGCATTTCTGGCTGTTTGTGAAGTCTTGGCAAGTTTACGTTCAGTAGTTTGCCATTGCTTTCTGAACGACCGACACTCATACCATAGTATGAAAACCAACACAAAGCGGTCTGCTGCTAAATCTCCCGCGGCGTGTTTCGAACGCGGTATACGGGATTACGAATTGCGTCCATAACCCCTTCGCCACAGAGATGACTTGTTTCGTGGTATCTTCCGCAACGTCAATGCTCAATGAACGGAAACTGACATGATAATATTTGTTCATTTGAGTGTGCACCATGTTTGATCCAAACCTACTTTTGTATGGCACTGAATCACTGAACCTTTACAGCAATTCTGAATATCATCCTTGTCATCATCACCATGTGCCATGTCGATAAGCAAGGGCATTCATCATGTCTTAGTGGCTTCAACAGTTCTTTTTTACCATATCCCTTACAGGACGTCGCACTCAACATCAGCATTTCCAGCTGCTGTTGATGTACTAGGCAAGATTATGCTCAGTAGTTTGCCAATGCTTTCTGAGCGACCGGCTTACATACCCCGTAAGTTAGCAACGCGGCGAGAACTGCTACCGATTCTCGCACAGGTTACGTTACTCACGAGAATATACGGGATTACGGAGACAGACGTTAACCCCTAGACGAGGGAGACCGGCTTTATTGAAGTGAATTATTCTAATTTGGATTAAAATACTAAAATTGTAAAATATCATTTTCATTTATTAAATTAATTGTCTTTCCTTGTCGACTCCAGAATACAGATACCTAACTGTTTTGTTCAGTCTTTCCTCTTGTACTCTGGGATACAGAGGTACTCTATCATCATTTTCCCATGGAGAACAAAGATACTTCACTATCTTGTGCAGTCTTTCCTCTTCCATTCTGGGATGTAGAGGTCCTGAGCCACCTTGTATATGCTGAGATAGAGATACTTCATTTTCTTGTGCAGGTTTTCCTTTTCTACCCTGAGATGTCAAGGAAGATTACTGCGTGTTATTCTTTTGATATTCTTTTTGGTTTTGTGTGATATTCACTGGCACAGGAACGGAGCATAATGGGGACGACCCGTTGCTGTGAAGTTGGAACTGCGACTAACTAACTAACTAACTAACTATTGTTTTGGACATTAATATAAATCGTCTTCTGTAGCTATTCCTCTTCTCTCCAGTTATGTAAAACATCTTAACTCTCCTAAACTCTATGGTTGTAAGGTACCTTGTTGTTTTGTGCAGTTTTTCCTCTTCTGCCATGGAGTACAAATGGTAGATTACAGTCTTCTTTCTATTGTAGCATTATACCACACACACAGTCACACCCAGGACAATTGAACTATGAACTCCCAGTGCACCAGGCGGATGACCTACCACTCTACCATGGAGATCACTTTCCAAATAGCAAATCTAAATTCATGCATAACACTCCTTGTCAGGGATTTCATGCCAATTAATATTTATGTGTAAAACGTGTAAAACATTGGAACCGACAAATCATTTCTCTTGTTGAAATGTTCGTTAATATACTGGACACAGCATTATGATCCGATGTGTTTGTTATTTGACCTATGTAGTCATTATGGTTAGCCATCTTATAGGACCATCAGTCTAACATCAGGTCTGTGTTCTTGTCTCGATTATGCCATGTGGCCAGGCCACACTGGTAGTTTCCTCTCTACATTTCCCTGGCTCTTTTTCCCATCAATTATTTTTTTCAGTTATAACTGAACATTCTTGAAACCCTTAGCTCATTAACCTTTACAGAACGATAAGGCAGGTTATTTTGAGCAGTTTATCATCACCATCGTCATTATCGTCATTATGAGTGATGCCGATAAGCTGGGGTAGTCAAAGTTCGCCATCTCACACGATCACCAGTTATCATCAACTCAGTGTTCTTGTCTCAACCATGCATGTGGTCACACCATCCAGGTATTTACTTCTCTGTCTTCCATTTGTTCTCTTCCCCTCGATCTTGTCAGTTCTCACCAAGTTCTCAATTTATTTCTTCTCTTTGTGATGAAGCTTTCAAGTATTTATCTCTCTGCCTTCCCTTTGCTTTTTTTGCCCTTCCCCATCATTTTTGCCAGTTGTTACTAAGTTTTCAAATTGATTTCTTCTAATAATGGGCTCAAAACAACCGCTTTTCTCTAATATATTTACGGGTTTTATTTGTTTCTTGACCGATTAAGTGTCGAAGGATAATGTATGGCCAAATGTAACATCCCACTTGGACAGAAGCACAATATATGGCCATACTGGTGTTACAAAATACAAAACTTGGAACGGCCATATTTTCAAAAACCCCGCAGTCATTAAAAATACACCATGTACCATGTTCGGTCTAAGCCTACTGTTTGTTTGCACTGAATCAGTTAAAGGACTGACGCATTCGTTTTTTTCGTCTGTCCTAAAACGAGTACCAGGAAATGATGTGGTGGGGGTGGGAAGGGGTTCAAACACATGACCACTAGGCTTGTAGGCTACAGTGACTCCTCTCTTTATACCCATGTCCAAATATATAAGTATAGGGTGTATTTTTAATGACTGCAGTGTTTGAAAATATTGCCGGTCCAAGTCTGTATTTACCTATTATGTGGCGTGAACTTTACAGAGGGTGAATACAAAATTTGGACCGGCAATATTTTCAAAAATTGCACAGTCATTAAACATACACCCTGTATAAGAACAGCTAACGAGATAACAGTGAAACAAGTGAAGTTAGTTGTCCTTTACAGGAAGTCACAACCAACCCAGGAATTTATTGATTGTTTAGGTTTTTCTAAGCAATTTTACGTACTGTAGTGTGCCATTGATTTTTTGTAGTTATGCCCATATCCCTGTGTATGGAGCTTCTACTCAGACGCCTAGTGAAGCCAGACAGCAAGAGGATGGGCCTCTGGGCCAACAATGACATCAGTCAACTAGAAATATGCCCCAAGTAGTGGATTTCCATCAGTTTGTCTTCTTCTCTTACTCCATTCATCTCAGTGAAATGTTAGAGGTGTGAGGATGGGCAGCGGAGTTGGGGTGTACTACTCTTTTATCAGGGAAGAGCTAAGGGTCTTTTGTGCTCTCTTTCCAGTGCACTTGGCCACTATTGTCTTTATTTCTCTAAGGCCGCCTGTAAAGATGGCAAGGTGCCACTACATGCTTGGTCCAGACACTTGGTCTATGGCTCTCAGCTAAGGGATATGGCTGAACGCCTCTAGGTCAAAATCCTCCGGGTGTGAGGGCCTGACCGTTTCTGCTGCATGGAGGTGCGATGCTTGGAGGTGCATCTGCAGCCTACCTTGTTTCAGACGTACTCATCATCCTTTCCTCTGGAGAAAACAAGGCAAGGCCAAGAGAAGGATCATGTTGCATGGGCTACATACGTTCTCTTAATCCAAGCCCAGGCGTTGTGCAATGGAGTTTTAGATCAAATCCACATATTTTCCATCTGTAAAGACGGCAAGGTGCTACCAATGTTCTTAATACCATCACTTCATCTTTTACGTGGTCTTCCCCTTGCTCTGTATCCATTATATTTCTTCAATGTGGCTCTTTGTCGCAGATGGTATCTTCCTCTTCGGAGTTTTTTTTTCCTTTTTCGGACGTGATTGCGTTGTGCCTGTTTACAGCAGAGCTGCGTTCTTGCGCCGTTAGGCCGACACATCCGATTTACGCGGACATTTGTTGACCGGGTTAACCTTCCCGGGGGTCGCAGATGATATGATGACATTCTTGCGATGTAGCAAAACAATTTAATGTGTTATTCTTTAATTAACTGCATGACTGGTTGACTTTTTGTCAACAGCAACTTAAAGATTAAACTAACCAGATTCCCACTTTATGTTTATATCCGTGTCTTAGTCTAATTTACTTTCTCTATTCTAATTTTTTGCATGTTTCCACTCTTCTCATTCGGTTATTATGTTTTAATATAGTCACTGTAGTGTCTTCCCAGTGTTTACGTGTTGTATTTTCATGTATTTGTTTGCTGATAAAGGCTTGTCGACGCAACATACGTTGTCTTCCGTAACTGTGTTCTGTAAAGCTGTATTACTCCGCGTTCAGATACAAACGCTTGAAAGGCTAAAGACAAAACAGAACAAGAAACACATGTGCATACCTTCTCGAACAGCCGTCATGATAAATTTAAACCCGCGTCCAACTGGTCCGTCGGAGTCTGTTCTGTAAAGAAGACAAAACAGTAAAACAATTAAAATAAAACAGTGCACCAGAGAAGACAAAATAGTGCAACAAAGAAGACAAAACAGTGCAAGAAAGTAGACAAAACAATGCAACAAAGAAGACCAAAATGTACAACAAAGAAGACACAACAATGCAACAAAGAAGACAAAACAATGCAACAAAGAAGAAAAAACAATGCAACAAAGAAGAGAAAACAATGCAACAAAGAAGACAAAACAATGCAACAAAGAAGAGAAAACAATGCAACAAAGAAGACACAACAATGCAACAAAGAAGACAAAACAATGCAACACAGAAGAGAAAACAATGCAACAAAGAAGAGAAAACAATGCAACAAAGAAGACAAAACAATGCAACAAAGAAGACAAAACAATGCAACAAAGAAGACAAAACAATGCAACAAAGAAGACAAAAAAGTACAACAAAGAAGACAAAAAAGTACAACAAAGAAGACACAACAATGCAACAAAGAAGACAAAACAATGTAACAAAGAAAAACAGTGCAACAAAGAAGACAAAACAATGTAACAAAGAAAAACAGTGCAACAACGAAGACAAAACAATGCAACAAAGAAGACAAAACACTGCAACAAAGAAGACAAAACAATGTAACAAAGAAGACAAAACAATGTAACAAAGAAAAACAGTGCAACAAAGAAGACAAAACAATGCAACAAAGAAGACAAAACAATGCAACAAAGAAGACAAAACAATGCAACAAAGAAGACAAAACAGTGCAACAAAGACACAACAATGCAACAAAGACAAAACAGCGCAATAAAGACAAAACAATGCAACAAAGAAGAGAAAATAATGTAATACACAAGACAAAACGGTGTAAAAAAGAAGATAAAACAGTGCAACAAAGTCAACTTCAGAAGTAGCAGTGGGCTGGCTTGATGGCGAGAGACACTGGTTATAGAGAAAGCTAATTCACACGCAACAATCTGTAAAGTGCACTCACTAGTCGTAGCAACTGCTAATTGCAGCAGCATATCAGCCGATTACGCTCGTGTTCAAAGCGAAGGAACAAAATACAAAAAATGACAGGAATTATTATTCTCGTTATTACGCGAGACTATACGCGAGACTATACAGTCTGAAGTCTGTCCTGTGGCCGCTGTGCACGAATTATTATTCTCGTTATTACGCGAGACTATACAGTCTGAAGTCTGTCCTGTGGCCGCTGTGCACGAATTATTATTCTCGTTATTACGCGAGACTATACAGTCTGAAGTCTGTCCTGTGGCCGCTGTGCACGAATTATTATTCTCGTTATTACGCGAGACTATACAGTCTGAAGTCTGTCCTGTGGCCGCTGTGCACGAATTATTATTCTCGTTATTACGCGAGACTATACAGTCTGAAGTCTGTCCTGTGGCCGCTGTGCACGAATTATTATTCTCGTTATTACGCGAGACTATACAGTCTGAAGTCTGTCCTGTGGCCGCTGTGCACGAATTATTATTCTCGTTATTACGCGAGACTATACAGTCTGAAGTCTGTCCTGTGGCCGCTGTGCACGAATTATTATTCTCGTTATTACGCGAGACTATACAGTCTGAAGTCTGTCCTGTGGCCGCTGTGCACGAATTATTATTCTCGTTATTACGCGAGACTATACAGTCTGAAGTCTGTCCTGTGGCCGCTGTGCACGAATTATTATTCTCGTTATTACGCGAGACTATACAGTCTGAAGTCTGTCCTGTGGCCGCTGTGCACGAATTATTATTCTCGTTATTACGCGAGACTATACAGTCTGAAGTCTGTCCTGTGGCCGCTGTGCACGAATTATTATTCTCGTTATTACGCGAGACTATACAGTCTGAAGTCTGTCCTGTGGCCGCTGTGCACGAATTATTATTCTCGTTATTACGCGAGACTATACAGTCTGAAGTCTGTCCTGTGGCCGCTGTGCACGAATTATTATTCTCGTTATTACGCGAGACTATACAGTCTGAAGTCTGTCCTGTGGCCGCTGTGCACGAATTATTATTCTCGTTATTACGCGAGACTATACAGTCTGAAGTCTGTCCTGTGGCCGCTGTGCACGAATTATTATTCTCGTTATTACGCGAGACTATACAGTCTGAAGTCTGTCCTGTGGCCGCTGTGCACGAATTATTATTCTCGTTATTACGCGAGACTATACAGTCTGAAGTCTGTCCTGTGGCCGCTGTGCACGAATTATTATTCTCGTTATTACGCGAGACTATACAGTCTGAAGTCTGTCCTGTGGCCGCTGTGCACGAATTATTATTCTCGTTATTACGCGAGACTATACAGTCTGAAGTCTGTCCTGTGGCCGCTGTGCACGAATTATTATTCTCGTTATTACGCGAGACTATACAGTCTGAAGTCTGTCCTGTGGCCGCTGTGCACGAATTATTATTCTCGTTATTACGCGAGACTATACAGTCTGAAGTCTGTCCTGTGGCCGCTGTGCACGAATTATTATTCTCGTTATTACGCGAGACTATACAGTCTGAAGTCTGTCCAGTGGCCGCTGTGCACGAATTATTATTCTCGTTATTACGCGAGACTATACAGTCTGAAGTCTGTCCTGTGGCCGCTGTGCACGAATTATTATTCTCGTTATTACGCGAGACTATACAGTCTGAAGTCTGTCCTGTGGCCGCTGTGCACGAATTATTATTCTCGTTATTACGCGAGACTATACAGTCTGAAGTCTGTCCTGTGGCCGCTGTGCACGAATTATTATTCTCGTTATTACGCGAGACTATACAGTCTGAAGTCTGTCCTGTGGCCGCTGTGCACGAATTATTATTCTCGTTATTACGCGAGACTATACAGTCTGAAGTCTGTCCTGTGGCCGCTGTGCACGAATTATTATTCTCGTTATTACGCGAGACTATACAGTCTGAAGTCTGTCCTGTGGCCGCTGTGCCCACGTGGACATCTACAATATGTCATCATCATCAAGTGCCGTGCCGGCTGGCGTAGGCGTTCATGGCTCTCCACAGATCTCGGTCTTTGGTGTTCTGGATCACCTCTGCTGATGTTATTCCTCCATGCCACCGTCTCAGTCCGTCCAGCATCATTTCTCTTGGTCTGCCTCTGCCTATCTTCCCCTCGATCTTTCCAGTTGTCACGATGTTCTCTAATGCCTCTCTTCTCATCACATGACCAAGGAAGGATGTTTGTCTCTTTCTTATTGTTGTATATATATAGTGTTCTAGTTTCATTAGCCTCTTTCAGGCAATCGTTGTTAGTTACTCTGGCAGTCCAAGGAATTCGCAACATTCGTCTTAAAAACCACATCTCTGTTGCTTCTAAGTTCTTCCTAATTTGTTCATTTACATTCCAAGATTCGCTGCCATACAGCAAAACTGGTTCTATATAGCATTTTAGTACTCTCTTTCTTACATTCATTGATAGCGACTTATTGCATAAGATACTCTTCATTTTCTGAAATGCTGTCTTTGCCTGCCCTATTCTGCTCTTAATCTCTTTTGTACATATTCCATCTGATGTTATAAGTGCCCCTAGGTATTTAAAATTATCCACTTGGTTGAGAATTTCCCCTTCTATTTCTATGTCACATTTTGGTGTCCCCATTTTCTTTGATATCACCATTGTTACTGTTTTCTTGATATTCAAGGACAGTCCTTTCTATGCACTCTCTGTTACTACACTGTCCAACAATTGTTGTAGGTCTGTTGCATTATCCGCTACCAATACTGTGTCATCTGCAATAATGTTGTGATCTACAATATGTAGGTGATTTTTTTTTTTTTGCATATCCTTTTTACAGGACATCGCAGTCAACACCAGCATTTCTGCCGCTGTGATCTCTTGGTAAGTTTACGTTCAGTAGTTTGCCATTGCTTTCTGAAGGACCGGCGCAGATACCAACGCAGAGAGATTTCAAATACAGCAACATGCATCAACAATAATGAAATTATGGTAGGGACATTACTAGGACACATGCGAGCGAGAAGAACACGAAGAAAGTGAGGATAGGAGGGCAGGGGGGTCGAGGTAGAAGGCGAAGAAGAAGGAGGAGGGAGAGAGGAGGAGGATGTGAAAGAGGATGAGGGAAAGGCGGAGGGGAAGAGGAAGAGGTGGAGGGGGGAAAAGAAGAACAAAAAGAAGGAGGATGAGGAGGAGAAAGAGGAAAAATCGTAAAAGAAGAGAAAGAAAAGAAGAAAGAAAAGAAGACGCGCAGGTAGTGGGGAAGAAGGAAGAGGGGAGCGGGAGGAAGAAGCAGAAGAAGGAGGAGGGGCAAGTGGTGGAGGAGAAAGAGTAAGAGGAGGAGAAAGAGAAGGGGTAGGAGGAGATGAGAAGGAGAAGAAGAAGAAGGAGAAGAAGAAGTAGTAGTAGAAGAAGAAGAAGAAGAAGAAGAAGAAGAAGAAGAAGAAGAAGAAGAAGAAGAAGAAGAAGAAGAAGAAGAAGAAGAAGAAGAAGAAGAAGAAGAAGAAGAAGAAGAAGAAGAAGAAGGCGGTGGAGGAGGAGGAGGAGGAGGAGGAGGAGGAGGAGGAGGAGAAGAAGACGAAGAAGAAGAAGAACAAGAAGAAGAAGAAGAAGAAGAAGAAGAAGAAGAAGAAGAAGAAGAAGAAGAAGAAGAAGAAGAAGAAGAAGAAGAAGAAGGAAAGTAGAGACTAAAGGTGAGCAGGAAATGAAAGCGGGCATAAGCAAAAGAACACAAAGAAAAGAAAGATAAGTAAGGACAAAGAATGAAGAAACAAAAAACTGAAAAGGAAAGAAACAGCAACGGACAGAAAGGTGTGCACACAAAGCATGAACAGTGTAGACATTTGTATCAGGGCGTTGTTAGTTTAACCAGATCGTTCTAATTCTGGATTGTAAAACTTATCAGAAGATGTTGGCTTCTGTTTCAACTAATTTATTTGAGGTGGCAGCACCTCCCACAGACCAGTCTCCTGCAGACACCGCATGATTTAGAGGAGTCTGGTTGGCTATGAGACGGCGAGCCATAGCCACGCGCACGTATCGGCATGACACATAATGATGCTGATGCGTAGTAATGCGTCAAAGTGCGCTTGTTGCTTCAGGTAGACGCTGTGGTTATTTGGAATGGGCAGATTCGAATCCTGATGTCGTAATTATACATTTGAACTGTTATGGCTTGGTCTCTTTCCGCAGCGCGGAAAGCGTCTCACCAAGCACGAACTCCGTAGCTCTAGCGACGACCCACAGGAGTCTCCGAAAAATTTAAATCGTGAAACCGAAGGACGCTGCCCGGAATCGAACCTACAACCTTCGGAGCCCGAGTCAAACGGCTTGACCACTTCACCACAGAGACTCCCAGTAGTAGTAGTAGTAGTAGTAGTAGTAGTAGTAGTAGTAGTAGCAGTAGTAGCAGTAGTAGTAGTAGTAGTAGCAGCAGCAGCAGCAGCAGCAGTAGCAGTAGTAGTAGTAGTAGTAGTAGTAGTAGTAGTAGTAGTAGTAGTGGTGGTGGTGGTGGTAGTAGTAGTGGTGGTAATAGTAGTAGTAGTGGTGGTGGGTGTGGTGGTGGTGCTGGTAGTGGTGGTAGTAGTAGCAGTAGTAGTAGTAGTAGTAGTAGTAGTAGTGTTGGTGGTGGTGGTGGTGGTAGTAGTAGTAGTAGTAGTAGTAGTAGTAGTAGTAGTAGTAGCAGCAGTAGTAATAATAGTAGTAGTAGTAGTAGTAGTAGTAGTAGTAGTAGTAGTAGTAGTAGCAGTAGTAGTAGTAGTAGTAGTAGTAGTGTTGGTGGTGGTGGTGGTAGTAGTAGTAGTATTAGTAGTAGTGGTAGTAGTATTAGTAGTAGTAGTAGTAGTAGTAGTAGTAGTAGTAGTAGTAGTAATAGTAGTAGTAGTAGTAGTAGTAGTAGTAGTAGTAGTAGTAGTAGTAGTAGTAGTAATAGTAGTAGTAGTAGTAGTAGTAGTAGTAGTAGTAGTAGTTGTTGTTGTTGTTGTTGTTGTTGTTGCTGCACGGACTCAATTTCATAGCAACGCGACGCCCCATAATTACTCAACTGCTGTGCCAGCAAAAACCACACGAAATGCTAATCATTGTCCCTCGTGAACTCTTGAAGGAATAGAGTGTACAAGACCAAATCGCCACAGTATTGACTATAAGCCGCCTCTCAGTTAAATATACATTTCATTATTGACGACGACAGCCGTTCCACATACGCATCTTGAATAAGACAGCTGCAGGGATGCCGGCAACTAGCTGTCCGCCATATTACGAATCTGAACTTCACAACACAGCCACCGTGGACACAAACAAAGCACATTTCAAAAGAAATTTATAGCTCACTGTGCCGCGCCAAGCTCGTCTCAGTAGCTGGAATATGAAACTGGGTCCTACAAGTTCAAACACGGGGGAATTGCACTAGCAAACCCGTGGCGGAAATAATCATCTCTCCAAGGTTTTACCGGTCCGCCTACCTATTCGCCATGTTGGCCAGGTACTCCTTTATATTGTCTAGGGCGTCCTATAATCACTACTTCTAGTCTATACTTCTGCCACTGCCTATCAATACCCGCAAATTTATTTCTCGTACAATTTCAAGAACCTCAATTGTTCCCCAACAACTGATACGTCTGTGTATTACACATTCCCTGGGTAGCAGAAAAGGCGACCGGTGTAATGTTGACCACATTATCCACTTAGTGCCAATTGGTCAAGAATGAGACTGGCACCACTTACCCTAAAGCCTTATGGTGATAAATGGGGTCTTATTTATGGAATTGTGAGAGAGCAAATTAAATAAGTTACAATGCGCCTCTCGGTGGTGATATTTCGTTACCGTATATCTGCACAACCACCAGACAGTTCGCATCAGTCGGTCTCGTGGCTCCGTTTCCCGGATAGAAGAGGGCATAAAAATCAGATCGCAGACTGCTGAAACCACCTAGCCGGGATGAAAGAAGACATGATACCAGCTTACAGATTGCCGAAATGACCTGTCTGTGTAAAAAAGGACACGAAACCAGTTTACAGATTGCCGAAATGACCTGTCTGTGAAGAAAAAGGACATGAAACCAGCTTACAGATTGCCGAAATGACTTGTGCGGGAAGAAACAGGACATGAAAACAGATTGCTTAAGTGACCTGTTCGTGGTAAATCACGGCATGAAATAGTTTACAGATTGCCGAAATGACCTATTCATGTAGAAACGGGGCATGAAATAGCTTAAATATTGCTTAAGTGACTTGTCCCTGAAACAGTACATAAACTGGCACTGGGGATCAACAAAACGATTCGTGGTTGCGCTGGCAATGATTTTAGCGATGTCGGACAAGGATTCCTCTTCTTCTTTTGTGTTCATCAGGAGTGTGTGTTTTTTATTCTTCAGACGTAACTGCGCTGTGCCTGTTAACAGCAGAGCTGCGATACTTGCGACTTTCGGTCGACACATCCGACTTCTGCGGAGACAAGGATTGATTTCTGGGCTCCCCGCTCACTACGAGAAGGAAATACTGACCACGTATTTCTATATCCACTTAGGTCTACAAAATATGATGGTCCTAGCACACCATAGACCTCTTTTTAACGATCTGACCATGAACCGCAACTGTGGGTTAGGGGATAGTGAGTGCACAGTTTCAAAACTCCCCGACACACCGAGTTGAGGGTTCGAAGTCAGCTGCGAGAGATTTAGAAGCAGACCGCTCTGCGCTGATTTAGATAGTATGAGGTGTTCAGAAAGCAATGGCAAATTAATGAAGTAGCAATGCCTATTATTAAAAAAATAATAATAATAATGCTGGGGTTATTGCAACTTCCTGTAAAGGACATGATGTTGTATTCAGAAGGGAACTATCTCAGCCCATTAGTGGGGAGCCATACGGAGATCACTGGCGTATATGGTACAAAGCTCGTGAAAAGAACAGGGTTACAAGTGTTTTCCAAGGCTCTCTCTCTCTCTCTCTCTCTCTCTCACACACACACACACACACACACACACACACACACACACACACACACACACACACACACACACACACACACATATATATATATATATATATATATATATATATATATATATATATATATATATATATATATATATAGTGAAATTGGATAGTGAGATTAGACATCTAGCTCTCTCGTATAAGAACGAAAAATAGTGCCAGTTACCTACGTTAAAAATCTCACTGCAGTCAGAAATCGTAAACAGCAGGCCTTCAGGCAACTGTGCTGGCAAACTTGTTCGGAAAGAAAACCTACCCCCGTGGAGATAAATGCCATTACGTTGGATGGAACCCGTCTAGAGGAAGCAGACCTGACAGACATGCATGCCGAAGTGGGACACACTGACCTGTGCATGCAGAGCTTAGTGTGACGCATTCCCCACGAAAGAGGAATGAAGTAGTTAAAGACATGCGACTAACGTTTTTTCCTCTGAAGCGGGACTGCTGCCAGACGCGCTGTCAATGCTAAGTGTCAGGAGAGATAGAGTACATGCCTACTGTTATAGCGGGTTGCAGATTGCAGCCGGGTCATAAAACAGGCGATGTCTGGAGTTGTAAGAGAGAGGAAGAGTGCGGTGCGGGACAATTAGAGCGGGAGTCAGAGATAACAGAGATGGAGTTTGGCTTAATGAGACGTGTCTGGGTGAGTGAATGTGTGTAGGTCTGTGTGTGTGAGTGTGTGTGTGAGTGTGTGTGCCTGGGTGTGGGGTTCTCTGTGTGTGCCTGGGTGTGGGGTTCTGTGTGTGTGCCTGGGTGTGGGGTTCTGGGTGTGTGCCTGTGTGTGTCTAGTGTGGGATTCTGTGTGTGTGTGTGTGCCTGGGTGTGTGGTTCTGGGTGTGGGTCTGTGTATATATGTGTCTATGTGTGCCTGGGTGTGCGTCTCTGTGTATGTGCACTTGTGTGTGTGACTGTGTGTGCACTTGTGTGTGTGTGCCTGTGTGTGTACCTGGGTGTGTGTCTGGGAGTGTGTCTGTGTGTACCTATGTGTGTGTGTCTATGTACCTGTGTGTGTGTTATGTATGTGGGTGTGTGTCTGTGTGTATGCACGTGAATGTACCTGTGGGTATATGTCTGGCTGTATGCCTGGCTGTGTGTCTGGGTGTGTGTCTGAGTGTGTGTCTGCGTGTGTTTCTGGGTGTGTACCTGTGAGTGTACCTGTGTGTGTACATGTGTTTGTGTGAGTGTACCTGTGTGTGTACCTGTGTGTGTACCTGTGTGTGCCAATGTTTGCGTGTCTGGGCGTGCGCCTAGGTGTGTGTGTCACTGCGTGGGTCTGAGTGCACGTACATTAAACATCCGGACAGACAGGTCGGTGATTAGATATGTAAAAGAAAAGTAGACACACAGGTATGCATGCATGCTCACAAACATATATACAGACACTACAGACAGAAAAGTAGGTAGACTGGTTATTAGATAGGTGAGAGACAAGCAGTCAAGAATGCATACGCAAACACAAACACATAAAGAAAATACAGACAGACAAGCACACAAATACATACGTAATATGATAGTGCTAGTAATAGTAGTAGCAAAACTAGCAAAAGCAGTAGTAGAAGCAGTAGCTGTAGTAATTGTAGTGGTAGTAGTAGTAATAGTAGCAGTAGCAACAACAGTAGTAGCAGTAGCAATAGTAGCAGTTGTAATAGTGCCATGTAGCACTTCAGAATGAGATACAGAATTTATAAGTGAGAAAGAACCCCAAGAGTTAATCTCAAAGAAGCAGACGGCAAAAGTCGCCAAGTGACGTCACAATGTGAAAAACGTCACTGCGTGATACATTAGCAACCGGCCAGTTAGGTCTGCGGCTGACAACAAGGAAGGCGGCATAAAATTCTCAGAGGCGAATTATTAACGTAAATCATTTAGAAGATGGAAATCGTGAAAGGGAACCATCACTTATGAAACATATATGATAAAGGCACACTCCAAAGTCAGGACTGACGATTGGCCATGAGTATTTAAATCAAAATTCGAAGGAATGGCTCAAGGTTAGCTAGTGTCAACAAACAGGAGTTTGTAAGTAGTTGATATTATGATAAGCGGCAAGGATGCAATCTAAATAACGCTAGGCGGTTAAGCATTATCTTGGCAGTCGATTAATTTAATATAAAAATGTTCAGCATTGTGCGTTTGCCTATTCACCCATCGCCGACCCTCCCATCAACATGGGACCGGCGATGTTGATTGTTTAATGACGTCACAAGCTATTCTATATAAATAAATATTGCATTGCAAGAAATGTCAGCCTGCCTCCAGTCGTTTAATATTCATTGAAGTTGCTCCGGTTATTCTGCTGGACTGTTTTGTCGGACAACGAGCTGAGAATCATATTCATTTTACATTGCTGGCAATAGTAGTAGAACAGCAGCAGCGGCGGCAGTAGTAGTAGTAGTAGTAGTAGTAGTAGTAGTAGTAGTAGTAGTAGTAGTAGTAGTAGCAGTAGCAGCAGTAGTAGTAGTAGTAGTAGTAGTAGTAGTAGTAGTAGTAGTAGTAGTAGTAGTAGTAGTAGTAGTAGTAGTAGTAGTAGTAGTAGTAGTAGTAACAGCAGCAGCAGTAGTAATATTAGCAGTAGTAGCAGCAGCAGAAATAGTAATGAGGATGTGATAGTAGTACCAGCAGTAGAAATAGTAATGAGGATGTGATAGTAGTACCAGCAGTAGAAATAGTAATGAGGATGTGATAGTAGTAGCAGCAGCAAGAATACAAATGACATTGACAATGACAGTTGTTGTTATTGCAGCATCAGTGGTAGTAACAGCATGACTGCAAAACCGTAGCTAAAGTGAACGATATATGAATCTCAAAATATAATAATAATACCCATGTGGCTATAGAACTGAGAAATGTAACTGTGACACTCACAAACTACTTACTTAAAAACAACGGTCATGAACTGGCCTGTGGATTTGAGAGTCGGCGGCAGAATCCGTCCACAGAGTCCTCCTGTCCCGCCGGCATCTTCCTGTGGATAAGACATTTCTGTGATTCCCGTAAATCGCTCCTGGTTTCAACAGAGAAATGACTGAAAACGAACCACAGTTAACAGCCTGTGGTGCTATTGACAGATGCAACATCAGTACTTGTGGCACTCCAGTCTGGGAAATTGTCAATACTACGGACACTACTTTCTGAACTAGGCAGCCAGTGGACACCATCTCACTGTGGAGTACCGGAAGCGAGAGAGCCGATCGACTAGCAATGGAAGAAGCAATAGAAGAACAACCTGGTGTACCTGTTACATACCACCAAAAGAAAAGAATGATCAATTCAGCCAGAAATCCAACAACACCAGCTCAAGACGATTACCACTTTATGGACAGACCAGAACAAATCATTATTCTGTTCTCCAGAACAGGACACTATAGATCACACAAGCACATGTATACAAATTAAAAATTGGCGAATTAACCATGTGCACCTGTGGTTTGGCGCCGAAGACAGAATACCATATATTACAAGACAGTCCAAAATACGATATAGCTAGCAAACATGGCGTGGAGAAACAACAGTGGAAGATAAACTATATAGACTACTGAGTGAACTAAAAAAAAAAGACAGTGACATTCATTCAAGAAATCCGGGAAGGTTAACCCGGTCAACAAATGCCTGAATAAGTCGGATGTGTCGACCGAAAGGTGAAAATACCGCAGCTCTGCTGTTAACAGGCACAACGCAATTATGTTTACAACAACATTCCGGACGAACGCAGAAGAAGAAGATTCAAGAGACGACATTGCATATGTGTGACGCACTCGAAAGAGGAACAAAGAAGCAGAATTTACGTGGATGAGTGACACATTTAGCTGCGGTACGGGGTTTAACCCCTACACCGGTCAGTTTGATTAAAATGACTTCTCGTCCTTGATTTTGGGACGTAAATTACAAGTACTTCTTAAGCCGGAGTGGGTTCGCTTGATGGCGAGGGTCACTGGTAATAGGGAAAGTTCATCCACACACAAAATTCAGTTCAGTGCTACTAGAAGTAGCGTGTACGTACTACGCTTGAGTTCAAAGCAAGCCAGAGCAAAAAACAAAAACAATGCCTGTGCAGGCATTTAATTCCCGTGGTCACTCATTCAATTAATTAACGTGAACCACACATTCATATAGGTACGTCATGCATTCAATTTCTGTTGATGACTTTAATGTGATTCACATCACATCGGTCAGCTATACAGGCAATTCCTATGTGTTTATTTGCTTTATCTAGCACGGTGTTATATGTATGTGGAACAAGGACAACATGTAGACACGCTGAGAAACATCTAATGGCAATGGGAATTTGGATTATGTAAAGAAGACCATGGGCTCACGGATGAAAACAAACAAGAACGAGAGTTCTTCACAACATTAAAATCAACAATTTTTTCTTAGGTCAGCATGACCGAATGGATATGAGCGCTCGTTTTTAACTTCCCTGGGCTGATGGACGTAAATGTTGACTTCTCGTCCTTGACTTGGGAACATAATTTGCAAGTACTTCTGAAGTGGGAGTGGGTTCGCCTGATGGTGATGGACACTGGTAATAAGGAAAGTTAATCCACACGCAAGGTCAGCCCAGTACACTTGAAGTAGCAGCACCTGTAAGGCGCACTACGCTAGAGTTCAAAGCGAGAAGCGAAATAAAATAGTTTAGAGAAATTAGACAATCAAGATATATTCAGCACTTTAAATAAATAAAATAGTTTAGAGAAATTAGACAATCAAGATATATTCAGCACTTTAAATAAATAAAATAGTTTAGAGAAATTAGACAATCAAGATATATTCAGCACTTTAAATAAATAAAATAGTTTAGAGAAATTAGACAATCAAGATATATTCAGCACTTTAAATAAATAAAATAGTTTAGAGAAATTAGACAATCAAGATATATTCAGCACTTTAAATAAATAAAATAGTTTAGAGAAATTAGACAATCAAGATATATTCAGCACTTTAAATAAATAAAATAGTTTAGAGAAATTAGACAATCAAGATATATTCAGCACTTTAAATAAATAAAATAGTTTAGAGAAATTAGACAATCAAGATATATTCAGCACTTTAAATAAATAAAATAGTTTAGAGAAATTAGACAATCAAGATATATTCAGCACTTTAAATAAATAAAATAGTTTAGAGAAATTAGACAATCAAGATATATTCAGCACTTTAAATAAATAAAATAGTTTAGAGAAATTAGACAATCAAGATATATTCAGCACTTTAAATAAATAAAATAGTTTAGAGAAATTAGACAATCAAGATATATTCAGCACTTTAAATAAATAAAATAGTTTAGAGAAATTAGACAATCAAGATATATTCAGCACTTTAACAAAATAATAAATTTGTAGATTCTTTGTAGGACGTCAACATAGGCAATTTTACAACTGAATAAATTGTGGAGTGGGACAGATAGAACTGCAAACATTAGATGTTTAAGAGCATGCATCTTTCCCATTGCAACATACGCCTGTGAGACTGAACACTTACTAAACAAGCTGAACAGCGCATTAAAGCCTTTGAATATAAATATTATAGACGAGTTCTAAGAATATCTTGGATAAAGAAGAACAAATGCATCCACACTGCAAGAGCTGATTATTGAAGAAAGTTGGCTATTAAAGACGATAAAACAAAGAAATTTGAAATATTTTGGTCACTTGAAACGTCATGAAAGTTTGGAGAGAACAATCATGGAGGGGTATATGCCTGGGAAGAGAGGAAAAGGAAGGCCAAAGAAAAGATGGGTGCAGGATGTGGCGGATGATCTCCAGATGGGTGTATCGGACGCGGGACATCTTGCTTATGACCGACAGGTTTTCAGGAAGGTTGTTATGGGAGCGAGGTTCTGTAAAGGACATTATACTGAATGAATGAATGAGTTTTTTTCTGAACGAGAAGTCAACATTAAAGTCCAACTGATCAATGTGTGGAATGAACCCACAACCCCACCATAAGCACACGGGAAGTTAAATAGCCAGTTTGATAAACCTCTAAGCCACGTCGACCTTTGGGCACTCTATGAGGAGAAATAAACTTGAAAACTTAGTGACAATTGGTACATTTGATGGGAAAACAGCACAAAAGGAAAACAGATACATACAGACCTGGATGGCTTGACCATATGACATATTCGTGACAAGAACATAGCCCTGAACCAAGACTGTCCTCGTGTGCGAGGACACAACATGGCCGTCCACGCTTATTAGTTGATACATGATGTTGATGATGATGATGATGATGATGATGAGGATGATGATGATGATAATGATGATGATGGAGTGACTATTGGACGGGAAGCGTATAAGGGTAAGACAGCGATTAATGTTGGTGGACAACATGAAGAAATGGACAAGAGTAAGCATGTTTGAATTACTGTGAAGACTCCGGACAAATAATGAATGGTTTTCATCAATGTCGAGCTGCAATGCGAGATGTCACGTGTTGATGATGAATATAATGATACTGCTACTACTACTACTACAAAAGAATTAGTTGCATATCCTTTACAGGACATTGCTTTCTGAGCGATCGACGATTCACAACATCGAAATCGACGCAAAGCGGTCTGCTTCCAATTCGCCCGCAGCTGATTTCGAACCTGGTATCACAAAACTAAATATAGCAACATACGGAGTCATGTGATCAACCATGTGACATAACTTACCATTGCTCTCGTTAATATCGTATTGTCGTCAAACACGTACAGAGCATCGTTACAATATCCATTTGGTGTTCTGTCAGGGATGTCCAACTCGATGACCCTCAACATGAGTTTCCAGTTTGCGCTTTCAGCCTTAAAGATGATCTGGCAGTCGACGTCGTGTAGATAGTAGTCTCCTTTGCTGTGTGAGAAAACAACTGCGCCACCTACACTTTTCTGATCTCCGCAATCATTGGCATCCATGAAATCTGTCAATAAAAACATTTCAAAGAATTTAGATTGGTTGGTTGGTTGGTCTGTCTGGGTGCTTGGGCAGTTGGTTGGTTGGTAGGATTATTGGCTGGTTATGTTGACTGATGATTGGTTGGGTGGTTGCTTGGTTGGTCGGGCGACTGATTGTTTATTTTATTTATTTATTGTTTGGTTGGGTGGTTGGTTGACCGAATGATTAATTGGTTAGCTGATTCGTTGGGTAGTTGGTTACTTGGGTAGCTAGTTGATTGGTCAGCTGGTTGGTTGGTAGACTGAAAGATTGGTTGGTTGGTTTGTTGGTTGGTTGGTTGACTGTGAGCGACTTGACGTATCAGTCACATACTATCAAAAGAAAAGAATCATCAAATCAACCAGAAAGCCACCAACACCAGCACAAGATGATTACCATTTTATGGGCAGACCAGAACAAATCATTAGTCCGTGCCTCAGAACATCACACAATCGATTATCCACTGACTTAACTAAAACAGACAGTGAAATTTATACAAGAGACAACATTGCAGATATAAATAATTACAAGCCAACAAACGAAGAATACAGCTGGTTGGTTGGTTGACTGAAAGGTTGGTTGGTTGATTGAAAATATTTGTTGGTTGGTTGGTTGACAGAAAGGTTGGTTGATTGAAAGGTTAGTTAGTTAGTTGGTTGGCTAAAAGGTTGACTGCTGGCTGGCTGGCTGGCTGGCTGGCTGGCTGGCTGAAAGGTTATTTGGTTGGCTGGCTGAAAGGTTATTTGGTTGGCTGACTGAAAGATTGGTTAGTTAGTTGACTGAAAGGTTGGTTGGTTGGTTGGTTGATTGAAAATATTTGTTGGTTGGTTGGTTGACTGAAAGATTGGTTGATTGAAAGGTTGGTTGGTTGGTTGGTTGGCTAAAAGGTTGATTGCTGGCTGGCTGAAAGGTCATTTGGTTGGCTGACTGAAAGACTGGTTAGTTAGTTGACTGAAAGGTTGGTTGCTTGATTGAAAAAATGTGTTGGTTGGTTGGTTGACTGAAAGGTTGGCTGATTGAAAGGTTGGTTGGTTGGTTGGTTGGTTGGTTGGTTGGTGGTTGGTTGGTTGGTTGGTTAAAGGGTTGGTTGCTGGCTGGCTAGCTGAAAGGTTATTTGGTTGGTTGACTGTAAGATTGGTTAGTTAGTTGACTGAAAGGTTGGTTGGTTGGTTGACTGAAAGGTTAGTTGGTTGGTTGGTTGACTGATAGATTGGTTAGTTGGTTAGTTGCGAGTCACCTGATGTACCAGTCACATACCACGACAAACTGACCACATACTGACCACGTGACCCTGGTTTGCCGTTGGTGTATACAATATGGGTCTAGCACCATATGCCTAAAGCGTCCTAAAGTGAGTGAGAGCGTCCTTGACCTGTCGTTGTGTGTGCCCAAATAACGCTGCCCGGGTTCACAAGGAGTGCAAAGAACGGCAACATGTAATTGTCGTGATCGGCAACTGAGAGGATGGTGTGGGACTGGATACCTCATCTCGTAGAAATGATTCAGTGCAAATGCAATTAGTCATGAACAGGTGCCCAGATAGATCGGCTTAGAGCGAGATGATTTATGGCCAATGATTTAAACAGGACAGGTTGTTGTTGCAGCAACAGCAGCAGCAGTTGTTGTTGCAGCAGCAGCAGCAGCAGCAGCAGTAGTAGTAGTAGTAGTAGTAGTAGTAGTAGTAGTAGTAGTAGTAGTAGTAGTAGTAGTAGTAGTAGTAGTAGTAGTAGTAGTAGGGTATGCTTACCCAGCATGTGAAGACAGGACTCAGCAGACTGCGCGGAAGAAATCAATTTGATTCAACGGGCAAGATGGCGTTTACCCGCAAAGCGTTGTGGAACGTTATGAGCATGGCAAGGCACATGGAGCGCTCTGGTCATCCACTGCACCTGTATTCGTCTCCAGTCGTCTTGACTTGTATTGCCACTGGACTCAGATGGACTCAGGCGAGAGAGTGAGGTCGACGAAATGCGCAACTCTTCCCCACTTTAATCCAATTCATCGCGCAAGTCATTCTTCATCCAATCTGGTATATTACTTTCAATCCCTGTGGCGATAGGCGAGCGGCGAAGCGGCAGGCGTGGGTACGCTGGCAGCCGTATTCGCAGACCTGCACACAGGCGGCTCAGGCCACATGGCCGTCTTCTACTGACCGGAGCAGCAGTAGGATTCGGCAGTCCCCTGAGCGACTGAGCAGCCCTTTATAGGAAAGCACTGCTCACCTCCATAGCATGAGGAAGGGTTTGGAAAAGGTTACTTAAACATTGTCTGCTCCATCGTTACCTAACCAGCTAGCCGCGGTTGGTGGGTACCCTATACTGCGGTCGACATACACAGCAAAAACAGGTAAAGCTAAAAGAGCAAACCATATTCCCTTGACAATCGGAACTTGGAATGTTCGCACCCTATTTGATAGAGACGGCGCATCGGGCCCAGAGAGACGAACAACACTGACTTGGGAGAGAGCTGGGCAGGTACAACATCGACATTGCAGCCTTGAGCGAGACACGACTTGCAGAAGAAGGCCAAATCTGTGAAGTAAGTGCCGGCTACACATTATTGTGGAGTGAAAGGAACGCGAGGAAAGACACAAATCCGGTGTGGGATTTGCCATTAAGTTGGTTAGCAAACTAGCTGAATTTCCGAAGGCTATAAATGATAGTCTTATGACCATTAAGTTATCCCTGCTGAGAGGAAAGAAGCATGCAACCGTCGTGAGTGTCTACGCACCAACCATGACCAAAGAAGATGAGGTCAAAAACAAGTTCTATGAGGACCTGCACAACGTATTAACATCTGTTCCCAACGGAGACAAACTTATACTCCTTGGGGACTTCAATGCCAGAGTATGCAAGGACATCGTCTCTTGGAGTGTCATCATTGGAAAGTACGGAGACGAAAATTGTAACAGCAATGGACTCCTCCTCATTCTGGCCTGTGCCGAACACGATCTCCTGATCACCAACACAATTTTCCGTCTTAACACGAGAAAAAGGACATCGCGGATGCACCCTCGCTCGAAACACTGGCACCTCATTGACTATGTCATCGTCAGGAGGAGTGACAGACAAGGCGTTCCGGTGACAAAATCCATGCGTGGTGCCGATTGTTGGACAGATCATTGTCTCATTATCTCAAAAATAAACATACACATCAAACCACTACGGCGTCCTCAATTGGGAAAAATGCAAAAAAAAAAAAAAAATAATAATAATAATAATAAACTAAATGTCACCCGCCTATACAGCAAACAAACAAAAAAAATGCACCTGTCGTTTGAAAATATGCTGGAAAACCGCCTCAAGCCAAATGCTGCAGCTAAACGGGATGCGGAAACATAGTGGACAGCCCTAAAGGACATAATTTACAACACTGCAATGGAAATCCTGGGTCCAGGCCCCCGAAAGCATAAAGACTTTTTTGATGAAAATTCTGAAGACATCAACCAATTGCTGGCCGAGAAACATATTTTCTTCAAGGCATATTTGAATGACCCGAAGTC